>WBMZ01000200.1:89952-156910 GCA_013400975.1 Atrichornis clamosus
AGCCCATTACTCTGTTTCTCCCCCAAACCTCCCCTAGTCCGTGGTTCTGCACCCCCGCAAAGCGCCCCCAACCCATGGCCCTGTTTCTTCTCGCTCCCTCTCCTGGTCCATGGCCCTGCTTCCCCGCACCGCCACCCCGTACATAGCCCTGTTCCGCCCCTACTCCCCTCCAACGCCCCCAGCCTTTGGTCCTGCTCCGCAGCCTCGCCTGCTCCCCTCCATCTCTCCCAGCCTGTGGTCCTGCTCTCCCCAGCCTACTTTCTTCCATCTCCCCCAGCCCACGGCCCGCGGGCTCCTTGGGAGCAGCCGCCTCCCCGCTCCGGGCTGCCTGCCCTTCCTCCACCCCTCGTGGCAGGCGTTTTCGGGGAGCGGGGGGTGTTTCTGCTTGGTCCCCATCATTTCCTCAGCGCTGAATGCCCTGGGTGGCCCCTCTGTTGGGATTTGTGGGGTTTAGAAGTTGTTTTGCTACTCGTCCGCTGCTGCTGTGCGGGAGGGCAGCGGGCTTTTTTGGACTGGGGTACGGTGGAAAGGATGATGATGCTCGTTTTGCCTGCAGAAGGGTTCGGGAAAATTAAATTTTCTTCGGTGCTCCCTGCGGCGTGTGATGGAGACAGTGTGGGCTGTGGTTTAGTGGTGTGAAGTGGGTAAACAAGACGTGCAGCTGGGTTATGGAGCAGTATGGGTCTGTGCAGTAGCGTAAAAACAGGTCGAGAGGCAAGATGGAGATAACAGTCCTCTAAGCTTAGATTTATGTGCATCTATCCCCGCAGGAGCACTACATAGACTTGAACTGCTTAGGATGCACAAAATAAGGAAAAAAATCACTAGTGTAGGGAAGTCTGCAGATATTTTTTCTTAACTGTTGGTTGAGTTGAAAAGAGCAAACAGTGTTGGCTAAGCATATGTATTTTGTGGAGAAATTTGTGACTTATTTTGCATGCTAACTTGCTAAACTTCACGTTGTTTGCTTTTTCAATTGGAGTATCCTGTCGCTGTTTTGGAAGGGATTTGGGGTAGCGGAGTCTGATGCAGAGCAGCTGAAATAAAGCTGCCTAAAACCATCTTGTGTTGGTGGCCTAGCTGGTCTTTAAATTATATATAATCAAAAAGTCCCGATGGAAGAGCTGCTATTGAGATTGTTGCTTGAAAGATTTATTTGTGTGCCTCTTGAACTGTGAAGCTTGAATAGACAGACATCATGGTTATTGCCGTTAACATTTTGGGTTTAGTGTGCTGTGTAGCGAGGCAGGCAGGCTGGCAGTGCCTGTCACTTATTGCAGAACACAGTCCCCTAGCTAACTATCTACGTCTGACCAAGTCTGTGGTAGAGATTTGTGCATATTCTCTGTTTTATTAGTCACTGCTGAAATTATGGTGTGGGACTGTCCCCTCTCGACAGTGCTTTGCCTTTTCTTTGCTCTTTGATGGAGATAAAAACTCATTAACATGTGTTGGGAAGATTATGGCATAAGCACTGTACCTTTCTCCATGCTGCTGGTGTTTGGATTTCTGTGGGATAGATGATGCCTTCAGCAGAACATTTTTTAAAGTGGTAATTAATATATGTTTACGTGGTATAAATATGTTTCTTGGATCAGATGTTTGGGATATAGTGATGTGCCAAGGTTGTGTGGAAGTGGGAGGAGGATGTGAAGCACTGTAGGTAGTTACCTCCTTAGCATGTGACTTGTGTTAGTCTTTTAATGTATTAATGATTTCTGTTACCTAACTGTGGCTCAGCTCATTTGTCAATCACAAAGACTTGATAACTAAAATAGCAGCCTGCAAACATGTTTCAAAAGCAGAGTTGATGAGTAAAATGTTCACAGATAATTTGCTGTCTGACTTACATTGGACACTGAGTCATGAGAGCATTAGCTGTGATGGGAAAGAGTTCTCTAGAAAAGGAGTGTATTTTATGTCTTCTGAGGGCTCTTCAGCTACCTCTAAAATATTAAAAATTGAATAGAATGAAAACAACTCCTCCTTTAGATTACAACTCCACGACATTGTTTTTTTGGTAAATCTCCTTTATCTAACAATTTCTCACTGATACCAACTTTGAAATCTGTGGTAGTGCTGTCTTACGTATAGAAGAAACAGACATTTGGTTTGTGGCAGTTCCCTTCCAATTTTGCTGCAGAGTTTAGTGTTGTACTGATACTCCCCAAATCACAAGATCTTTTAACCTCAGGTTACTCAAGGTGTATTGACAGCAATCAGTGTGGTTGGCATGTGAGAGAATATGAAGTAACTTTCTGCTGAAATAGTTGCTTCCAGTGCAAGGAGAGCTGTAGCCCGTAAAGAGAAGAATATAGACTTGTTAGTTCAGGCTGCTTTAAACCGAAGCTCTAACCAGCATGTGCTCCTTGAAGAGCTCATACAGTACTTTCCTGCTCAGGAGAGGTTTGACAGCTCTGGAGGACAACATATTTGGAATCTTAAGCAATTTGGGACTCTTTCAGTGGAGATGTTGTTACTGATTCCCAGAGTTTTCTTTTCAATGTAGAGTGGCACTGTCTTCCTAGCATTTTAGATGTTATTGGCAATGTAAACCCTCTTTGTTTTTACATTTGGAGTTGTATTATAGGAGAGTCTGGACATACTTGCCAGACCAAAGACTGTTGAAATAATATGAAATTAAAACTCCCCTTTCAGCAGCAGTTGTTTTTATTCAGATACACAAATTCTATCTAATATGAAAAGAACAACTGCTAAACTGGGTCCTAAACTGACTTGTCCACACTTTTTGCACAGAGATTTCTTGCCTTGTATTATTCTAAGTTACATGGGATACTGGATAAAACAGTTCTGTGTGATAGTACTTCATTAGTTTTTCCTCAGTGGATAAAAGTGATTAAAAAAAAAAAAGTGGGTTACTTTCATGTTCTTGTATGTCTCAGAGTTGCAAAGTCAACAGTTTAAAAGCATACACTTCTGTTCTATATTTTTTGTAGGAAATTGATAGTGTAGTAAAATCTGCCTTCCTGTGTTCTGTAGTTCACATCACTGCTTGATGGATGTTAAACATTTCTTATATCAAATGTGTTGTGTGCTTAGAAATGGGGAGAGGAAAATACAAGTTTCATTCAGTGGTCTTTCAATTGCTGAAAATATCTTGAGGTTTCAAGCTGTGATGATCTGTAAGGGTAGGTGATAGCTGAGTATGGCAGTTCCAGTTTCTGTCACCCAGGCTGCGACTAGCACTATATTGTTTTGAAACTTTAGGATGATGGAAAACCGAAGAAAGATGGTGAAAAATTTCATTTCTAATGCTTCATGAAAGGATGTTAAAACACTATAGCTAAGATGATGTAGACATTATTAGTAGTCTTTAAAAACACTTACTAATATGCTTACTACTAACATGGTGATGCAGCAGGTGTTGAACATCTGAAGTAGTTTGCTGTCCCCCACAGTGACAAGCCCATCAAAATGGGAAATACCTTGGATCCTCTACTAGTAAAACAAAGCTTTAAGAAGGACACTTCAGATACTGGCTTCAGTGTGCCTTGCAAGTAATTTGAAGGTGATTGCTTTAGCCTGTGCAGGTGTTTTTTATGCCCCCTCTAAATGAATAGGAAATCAGATTTTTTTATTTATTTAATGGAAGTTGTTGCTTTAATTGGTAAGAATGCCATGCCAGACATTATGTAGTTACGAGTTGCTGTTCCAGTGCATTGTGATTTTTATTCTAGTTATTCTGTTAAAAATAGTTTTTAAGAAAGCATCTTGTAAATGCTAGTTTGAATTTTGAAATGATGATTATTAAGTGATTATCAAGAAATATTCTGAGCCTTGGGGAAAATATGAAATAGTACATTTGGAAATTACTTGCTCAGGGCAATGCATTAGGGGAGTGGGTGGGTGGGAGAAAATGGTAGAAGGTACAAACCTTGTGCTTTTTTTCCCTTGGTCTCTTTTAAAAGTATTATTTCTTGAACATAAAGTAATTTAGGATGGAGCTTGAAGTACATGTGCATTAGAGGCATCTAATTCTTGTAGCCCTCTAACATTGCAGCTCGTTGAATGCTGGTATTGAGTATGTTGGGGGAATGTTATAGGAGGAGTTAGACTCAGTTTTGGAGCTGAGGCAGCAGTAGTATCTTAACACTCTTGTTGCTTCTGAGTCTATGAGACAAATTACTTGAAAAATGCATGCGCTGCAAAAGTGTTGGTTTTTGTTGGGAAATGCAAGACTGTAAGTGTTCAAGGCCAGCTTAGAAAGGGCTTGAAGCAACCTGGTCTAGTGGAAGGTGTCTCTGCCCATGTAAGGGAGTGGAACTGGATGCTCTTTAAGGTCCCTTCCAACTCAAACCATTTTCTGATTCTCTGACTTTGAGTACTTGTTATATTATTTCAGTACATCAAAAGAATGATGCTGTAGTTCAGATGTTTAGGCATCAATGGCCAAAGCTAAAAATCCACCTATGTATCACGTAAGACAGTTGTGTCTTGAAACCATAATAGCAATTGACCTTTTCAGGCTTTTGTTATGGTTGTGCCTCCTGGAACTGTGGATCAAATTATGTCATTTGAAATGATCAAACTGATTCTCCAAAGAGCCGTCCTGTTTCAGATTTCTGTGTGAGCACGATAGAGCATGAGAATGTGCAATTTTTGTTGGTTTGCTGGGGGATTAAATGTGGGTGATTCAGGCGTAGGGAATCTGACCACATACCTAGTGCATAAATGTATCTCTGGAAGTTTTGAGCTTGCATGTACACAATAAGCATTGACTTGGGCGATGATTGTTACCTGTAACAGCCAGTGCAATATGTTTGGGACAAGTCTCTCAACGCCCTTTTCTGCTGATTGTGCATGTGCAGCTTTGTGCCCTGTGCTGTGCCTTAACCTGGCTGAAAGGTAACATTCAGAGGGTGCTTTGCAGTGAGGGTGGGGAGGCCCTGGCACAGGTTGCCCAGAGAAGCTGTGGCTGCCCCATCCCTGGAAGTGTTCCACGCCAGGTTGGATGGGGCTTGGAGCAACCTGGGATAGTGGAAGGTGTCCCTGCCCATGGCAGGGAGGTGGAATTGGATGATTCTGAAGATCCCTTCTAACCCAAACCAATCTGTGATCCAGTCTTGCTGTTTGTAGACCTCCAATGTGAATAAACTGGTGAAATGCAGTACAAACTGAAATGCTTTGCAGTTTTTGTGGCTCATAGGAAAATGGAAAGCCATTTCTTTTTAATATGGAAAATGGCAGACTTCAGCGTATGGGTAAACAAGAAGATTCAAATGCTTGATACTCATTGAACTTGCATGGTAAACTAACTGTTAGGTTTGATAGTTGTGTCTTAAGTTCCTGGGATGCCTATTCTGGCTTTGAATTATATGCTTCGTTGCTGTTCTCTGCAAGAGCTGTATGATTAAATATCAGATGCTTTTGAGCAAGCGCATAAAACTTACAGATCAAGAGGAAAGCCTTAAACCCTTAACTTGTGAGCGTAACTTTTTTTTCCCAGGGCAAAAAAGGAGACCTGCTGTGGATCAGCTGATGTTGATGGAACAAATGTGTTGTGAACTTGAGGTTTTTCAGGGAGTGTGCCGGGCTTCTCCCACTGTTTGTTTTGGGGCATTAGTTGAAAGCAGCAGGCAGTAATGCTGATACAAGAGTTCGTGCTGCTGTGTATACGTATCACTGTTTTTATTTCTGTTTAAATTGGCAAATGAGTCTTACTTGCTAAGAGGGGGCACTTGGCAGTGCAGCGGATTGGACACTGGATTTGCTTTTGCTCAACTCAGGCACTTGGGAAATGGAAACACTTTGGAACTTTGGTTGCTTTGTTTGTGTTCTACATTGTACAGAATGGCAGTTGTGGTTTCTGAAAGGTGACATCCGTGCTTGAGCTAAGTGTCTTATTTTCTAATTAGGAAAAGTGCTTATATTCCAGCACTTGTAGTAGCCATGGTCATAATCTTAACTTTGCCACCTGAAGGAATAAGTTTCTGTCTTTGATCATGTTGTGAAAACTGATATGGGCATGTGAGGTATGTCATTAATTGCTAATATTTAAGGGATGCACTTAAAACTATCAGGCTACAGGATGTTTTTAAGTGAAATTTTAAAAATCCCACACTGTTTTTGGCTAATGAAAGATGTTTGGGGTAGTGCCAGGCAGTTGAACAACTTCTCCCCAGACTTCAGGAATACTCTGTTCTCTGTTGCGTCACTGTTGGGATTTGGTTTTGTCCTTACCAATAAGCAAGGTGAATGGTAGTGTTGATATTTTTGGCAAATCTTTGAAGAAAAGGTAATATAAGCTCCAAAAAAAAAAAAAAATCTCAGAACTGACTTGCATCTCAACTGTGTGACCTTGTGCTGACAGTGCATTTCAAACAGCCCTTTCTGCAATTGTTAGTTTTTATGTGAAGGTTTTTCTTCGTGACTTTCATACACATGGCTTTATATCATTTGTGGAACAAATCCAAAATGATTGCTTAGTAATCTACAGTGGATAAAGTTTGCTGTTCTGAGAGAGTAAGTATTATATTGAATAGTTTTGATAATCCTAACATCTGTGGGAGTAGGAGATTTGTCTTCTGTTATATTAGTTTTCATCCTTGACTGCCTTCGAGCACTATTTGTACTTTGTGTCACCTATGCTGAGGGAGAGCTGTGGCTCAACTTCCCCTTTGTGTTCTTGCCTGTCCTCACACCATGAAAAAATTGAGCAAAGACAGTGCCAGATGTGGACAAGTTGAGATGCTGCTGATTTTTGATGTATGGACTTTTGTTGTTTCTGTACTATCTGGACTTAAATATAGTTTCATGGGTGTGATCTCAGTATGAAGAGAGAGGTATCTGTTGAGCACCACAGTGAGGGTGAGCAGGAGCCCTGGATGAGCCAGGAGAAGAGACAGTGAAGGGCAAAGATCCCAGGAACTGGAGCACTGTCTTGAAGCAGAACAGTGTGGTTTGATAGTGGTACTGGGAGCATCCCCCTGCAGACTGAGAACACTGGTGTGATGAGTTCTGTCTCTTGGGAGAGCAATGTGGCCAGGGCACCTGGGTTCTTCCTCCTATGCTTGGCCTTGGTGAGGTGTGTTCTGGTTTTTGTGTTTTGTTTTTAATGTCTAATTTCCTATTTGGCATGGGTGAGGTCACCAGGAGTTCTTAGTGCAGTTTTGGGCTCCCCAGGATGAGAAAGACGTGGGCATAGGAGCGAGAAAGGAGAGTGAAAAGGAGGGTGAATTTAACAGAGGATTTTCCTGTATCTGTAAGGAAAGACTTTTCAGCTACTTCTGAGTCCTCTGGACAGAGCTTTTGATCTGGAGTTGTTTGCAGTTAGTTTGTGCTTCTGTTTTAACTGTGCCAAGGTTATAAATGCTGCATAAATCTTGTGACACGTTAGAAATAAGGTAACACTTCTATCTCCCTTAGATGTATTTTGGCTATCAGGAATCTATGATTTCTTAGAGAGTTTGTTTTAAATTTTAATTCCAAGGTGGGAGCAGTGAGGTTGTCAGGTTTCCTTGTTGGTAGTGAGTCCATTGTGGGCAGCTGGCAATTCCAAAGCCCTCTGGAAGTATTTAATTTTTATTTTTAAGTGGATGGAAGCAGATGTGTTACTTAATGAGTATGTGCACATTCAGCCTTATTAATGCCATTTCAGGATTCTGACTAATATATTTGGAGCCTGTATAGTGGTACAGATGAAAGGGTGTGAAGATGGCAGTGCATTTCTAACCCAGGGAATGACTTGTTTCACTCTTCTTTTTTATTGCTTAAATAAGCTTCAGTTAACCACTTCAGGAAGTGAGTACTAAAACCACAGGGTTGATATGTGTGAAAGATGTAATTTCAGTGTCTCCTTTAGTAACTTTACTGGTTTACATAGTTGGATAATGAATGTAAACCTAATGATTAGACAGTTACTTTGTTTGGTAATTTCCCTTTCTGTACTGAAGAAAGATACAAGCAAGCAAAGGGACTCTGAAGAACACTGAAATTGAATCTATAGCTTTAGCTGTATTGCTTTGTGTTTGTCTATGAGAAGCTTAAATTTTTCTGGTGTTTTTTCATGATTTTTAAAGGGATTGAGGAACTGTTCTTTATAGCCTAGACCAAATCAGTGCTCAACACGGTTTAACTTGAAAGCTTGACTTGAACTTGGTAGTGCTTACATTTTCTGTTAAACTGCAGATGAAGTTGTTCCTGTGAGTAAATCTTCTATTAATGTCTACCACTGTATCTATAATTTGCAACTGTATTTGTCAGTAACAGAAGCAGGAGGACTGACACAGCAAGACAGTCACTGTTGCAGGATTTTGTAGCATCAGTACTGGGTTATACAGCTATAGTAGGTTTGAATGTGAGAGATCCATTATCTTTGTGTTTGAGCTTCTGGTGCTCAGGAGAGCAGCCAGGAAGCCTGTCTCCTCCGTATCACAGCAACTGTGCTCTCCAGAGGAAATATGCTAAAAGCATGGCACTGGGATGCCCAGACAGCAATCAGTTAAATGGATCCCATTTAACCTGGCAAATGCTGGTGTGTCTGAGTTAACCCTTGTGAGCCAGGAGCAAGGCTTTTTGCATCACTTGGTCAACATCCCAACTCAGGTGTCTCGGAGGTGCCTGGCATGTGAATTTGGAGATGACTGGTGTGTGGACAGGTGACGAATTTTGTGCCTGGTTAGAATAATCTTGGACTTGAAAGTTTTAGTGTGCATGTTGAAGAGATGTTACTTGTCCTATGTTTCTTTTAAAAAAAATTTTCCTCCAGTATCTGTGGAATTCTTTGTTACAGCTTCTCTAATAGCGTGAAGCTGGGGAAGTGTTTAGCTTGGATGTTAGGAAAAGGTTCTTCCCACAGAAGGTGGTCAGGCACTGCACAGGCTCCCCAGGGAATGGTCACGGCCTCAAGGCTGCCAGAGCTCCAGGAAGATTTGAACAACACTCTCAGGCACAGGGTGGGATTATTGGGGTGTCCTGTGCAGGGCCAGGGGTTGGACTTGATGATCCTTGTGGATCAGGATCGTTCCAAGTCAGGATATTCTGTGGTTCAGGGGGGTCACCTTGCTGTAAAAGATCAGACAGTGTTTTGATAGCTGCTGTTTTTCATCCAGCAATGAATTTCCCCAAAGATAACAGTCAAACTCAGGAAAACTCTCTGTAACTAGGGAAGTGGGGAAGGAGATTGAAATATCCAAGGCTGTGAAGGAATTGATGAAACATGTCAGACATGAAGTTGAAATACACGTCCAAGTCCAGGAAACAGTCTTAAGTAAGCTTGCCCAGACACTCAGGGAGGGTAGTGTTAGAGCTATGTAACTCCATTACAGAAAGGATCTAGGAGCGTTCTCAAAGTGTAAAAACAATTGTGGCTTTGCAGTTTAAATCTGTTGCTTTGAACTAGGCTAGCAGGTGCAAATTGATGGGATGGTTCTTTTTCTGCCTGCTTTCTACACTGTTATAGCCAGAATTAATCATGCAGTGAAATTCCTTGAAGTGGCTTGAAGCTTGATAGTAATTTTAATGTCACAAAGCTAAAAATCAGGTGAACTGTCAGCCTTCCTGTGACAGCTGTAGCACAGTAATGCAGCCAAGAAAACCTTAAAGCCGACCATAGCAATAGGAATCAATGGCACTTCTTGTCATAAACTTGGCCTAGCAAATTACCTGTGTTGCTTTCAAAAAGTTGATCTGACTGCAGGATGCAAAGAATATCTTGGAAACTAAACCTTTAGTAATGCTGGAATAGCAAGAAGTTGTAGTTGAGCTGCCTATGGATTCTTAAGTTTGAATATTGATGTATTTTTTTTCGTAAAATTAGTGTAATGGTATGAATTAGGCTTCAGTGATGAAGTGCTTCCTGGTATGGAAAGATGAAATACTGACTGATTCTTATGTCATAGCAAACTGTTATACCCATTGTACAGCTCCTGTATAGACCTGGTAGGTCTTTATATTCAGGTAAAGGTGGCATGACATGACAAATTTGGCCTGATAAGAAATAATAAAAAATCAGAGATAGGAGCTTACTATCACTAAAGTGACAGACAGCTTGATATCTGCTGTCGTAGCTACTGTGGGAGACAGCTTATAAAGCAGGTATGGAGTTCTTGAGAGAAAGATGGGCTGTATATCTCGGATTTGGATCACTTTTTAGCACTAAAACTAGAATGATAGCTTGGAAAGTCTTAACAGATGTAGGCATTTGATTGTGAGCATTCTGGTAATATAATTAATTTTGTTATGAATTGCACTGTCTCTGTTTCTGGCCAGAAGGTGTTATTGGTTGTACTGCCAAGGGTACAATTGTCAATTATCAAAGCTAATAAATAATGACAGTGAAGGAAAATAATGTTCCATTGTTGTCATGAACATAAAATCGATGATGTAGGAGAGTTTACAAATGCTTTTGTAGTAAAGCTTTGTTAGTATTTTCAATACAGTCTAAAGAATTAATAGGATTATTTTCTTTCTACTGTGAATAAAGCTGTGAGTAATAGTTTTCCTTCAGGAAATCTGTTTTGGATTGCTGTTCAGGCTTGGGGTTGAAAGATCTCTGTGGGTCCCTGCGCCAGCTTCTGAGCCCCTGCACAGGGCAGTGACATGAATGATGATGGATGATGAAACTGTAAAAACTGACAATGCTACTGGTATGCTCTGAATACAACAAAAATCTATAGCTGCAGCCTGAGTGCAGGTGGGACTTTGCTATAGTGGTTTATTACTTTTCTATGGCAATTCTCTTATTTGAATGGGAATCTGTAGTTTCACCCTTGGAGCTGAGTAAATGAAGGCAGGGAGGAGCGGAAACAAGCTGTGGAAAACGATTCCTATACCCTGAGGCAACTCATCCATTTAGTCCCATTTCATTATTTTTCTCATGCAAAATAAGTCTAATTTTAACCTGCAATAATGAAGCTTCAAAAATGCTTCACTGCAATGAGGTTTTGGCATTTAATAGCATCTAGATGTACAACAGTACGTGAGTTTATGGATGGAAGGATCTGGCTACTGACTTATCTTGAAAATTAAATTTAAGTAGGGAGGGGCACAACTTGCTGAAGGCAAAAGCTGGGTTGAATACCCAGGTGTGTGACCTCTGAGCTGGAGGGAAGGATGTGTGTTGGTATCTGGGTGCCAGATGATCAATATTTACAGGGGACACCTGCCTTGAGAGCTGCATAATACCTGTTAAAAGAGTATCCTAGCTAAGGTCAGCAGCTCTGCTTCCCAGAAGACATTACTTCTCTGGGAATATTTTGCTTACTGGAACATCTTCCTGCATAATGGGATTCAGTCAGAGGGTTGCTGGTTTGATTTATGATGCTAATTGGCGCGGTAGTTGATGTGAACTGCATGTACTAATTGCTCACTTGCTAATCCTCTCCAAATTATCTGACAAAAGCTTTTAAGATGGAGCATTACATGTGCTTTTAAGATGGAGCATTACTGGTCTGCAGACAAACATAAACAATTGGGGGCCCCTGTTTGGCTTTAAATGCCTGCTCCAAGTGCTGGTCCATTTTAGTCACTGTAGTGTTAAAGGTGAGACTCTGTGACTTTCATGTAGTCTCATTGTTGTTCTTTGTGGAATTTAAACAACAGCTGAAAAAATATTCCAGAGCATGCTTTTTTCCTCCCGTTAAGCTGGAAAATTGCCATCATCTATATGGTAATCATTCTTTGGTTATTGTTATCTATATGGTGAAGGTAGAATATGTATGATACTTCTCTGTGCAGTTTTGAGTAATGGAAAACACCGTGTGCCATTTGAATTGGTGTTGATGTCAGTGCGACAGAAACTGCAGTGGGAAAACGTAAGGGAAGTAAAATAGGGATAATTCATGCAGTGGTTATTTTGATAATGAAGGTATTTTGACTGTGATGCTGGTAGAGGATATGTGTTTTGAGTATTTTACTATGCAAACCAATGACCTTTAATGTAAGCCAGAGAGCTTTTATTGGAGGCTGATAGGAAAAATCCTTATGTTAGATTATGGAGTGCAGTAGTATAAATAGATTACTTTTACCTTTCCTTAAGGCAAGAACTGTTTCAGAAGGCAACTGATTCTTCAGTATTGAGAGTTGTGGACTCTGCTGTCAGTGTGAATGGGGAGGATTGCTTTGCTTCTGTAGCATATGGGATTAAAGTAGGTGTTTGACAAAACGAACATTAATCTATCTCAAACTTAATGTTTCAAGGTGATTTAGACACTTTAATCATATCAAATTTTCTAATTTGAGCCTTACTGCCTTGCTATCACAGCAAGCACTGAAATGAGATTACAGACAGCTGAAAGAAATTAGTCAACTTGAAAGAAAAAAGCATTTAAATACAGCAGTTTGGCTGTGATTTGAATATAGCCTGTCAACAGCAAGAGGTAAAATGCCTCAGTGACCTAAGAAGTGCAAGTATGTCCCTTTAGGGATTACTTGTCAGTAGGTAATGATATGCTATTAAAATTAAAGCTCACATCTATATCCCTTGATTTGCTAACTAGGCTAATAGCTTTTTAAAAACTCGGTAGATAAACGGGGAAAACGAATTCTGCCAAAATTTGTAGGTAGCCAGGTATCTTACAGGTGGTGTTTCAGATTATTATATTTTTTAATTAGTAAGTAAATAAGGTGTACTCAGCCTGAGCCAGCTACTTTCTAGAAACTTGAGTACAAATACCATAATCTTGGAAGAAAGCAACACTAGAGTGTTTTAGAGGTTGTCTGGTATTCCTTAATTGCAGTGAAAGGTGCTATCAGAGGAACCCGTGTTACTATGCAACGTTGAGAGATTTCTCCTCCTCGTCTGACATTCTGCAGCTGGTTTTGTGTAGTTCTCATACTATTTCTCTACTCAGCAGACGGGAATATTGCCTGCCAGGTAAGTGGTGATATTTGATAAAAGCTGTTGGGTGATGTCACGTTAAGTAAATGAATACAGATGAATATAGCCAATTACAAATGCAGTAAGATTTTTTAAAAACAAGATCATTGAAGCTGTAATTAAAAAAACCAATCCAAAACAACAGCCTGCTACAAACAAGTATGAACATAGTTGTATAAATCTGTTTTTCCTGAATATGAACTGTGTCTGTTGTCTCAGCATCTGTCTCTTGTTTCCCTCTGTAAACTTTTTGATGACATCAATAAAAAGGCTGTTCCTAGATAGGTATGTCAGCAGACACAGGACGTTTATTGTCCTCAGGGTAATATATTCCCTGGATAGTGATTAAGATACAGGTTTCACTGGGAATAGTGTGTGGAGAACACTACAGGATGCCAGAAAAACCCTCTGCTACTCTTTAGTTGGGCTGATTTCTGCTAGCCACACTTGGGTCCTTGTGGTGTTTGGGTCTGCTCTGACGATCACATCTGGTTTGAGGAAAACTGTTAGCTGTGGGAATAATGGGCACTTTTTACATGCTAAAGTGTTAAAAACTAAAGAATGTACGCAGTGGCGTTGAACTTGAAGATACATGATTGAAATTTCCATAAAGCTCTGGAAAAGCGGCAGGAATGGCAACAGGATAATACTGCTTATGAACTGTCCTTCAGATTTTATGTTGCCAAATTATTGTTGTATTACCATCCCATGCGGACTCAAAAAAGCAAAAAACTAGACTGGTCTAATTTTAGTCCAGTTTTTAAAGAAGAGCGTAAACTCTAAGTCTTAGGAGATAGTACAGTAGACATGTTGAAAACATTGCCTTGTAATGGTGATAGTGGCTCATTTGTTGGCACCTACGGTGGTTTTGTGTTTTGGATGCTGTGGCCAAGCTACTGCAGAAGCAATTGCACATCATGAAAGCCCAGCGTGGTTGCTGCTGGTTCTGGAGCTAGAATCAGTTGCTAAAAGTTTACATCTAGATGTGTCTGTCTGGAGCACAAAATACCTGAGTGAAAACAAATGGAATTTGAAAACACGAGAGCTGTGAATGAGAGGTATATTAGGTTTGATCTCCTCCTTGGGAATGTGGACAAGTAGAAGCTTTAATGCTGATGAGTGATGTGACATGGAAAATCATCACTTGGGGAGAGAGCGTGGGATTTGTTTCCTAGCCATAATAGCTTGTAAGTAATTCCTGTGAACCTGTAAAAATGGATTTTAATGGTCAAGATAGCCATATACACTTGAGGTATGGGATAGTTAGTGGTTTCCTTACTTGCAAGAATCATTTTTTGCTTAGTGTTTGCTTCCAAGCAGGTCAAACAGGCCATTGAGACATAGGTGATGGCTGGAATGTAGCAGCTTCAGTGTACATTGCTTTTGCTTTACCAAACTCCTTGAGTGCTTGCAAGCTGTTGGCTTTTGGAAATAAAAAGAAGCCAAATTCTTGTAATACTCAAGGACAAGCAGCTGTTCTGGGAGACTTTGAGATATAAACTAAAATGGCATAACTTGTGAGAATTTTGAAGGCTTCTAGATTATCACTTTCATCTGCTTGGATGTTGTGAAGGGATTTGCTGGATCTGATTTTGCTTCTGGTCTCTGTGATTGCCAACTTTCAGACTAATTTTTGTATTTAGACATTTATATGTACTATGTAATAATGAGCAGCTGATGTAAAAGCAAGTATTTTTAATTGCTTGGTACTTGCTTAATTTGCATCTTTGATCCACTTGTGAGGAAATATATGAATTTGCAGTTAACTTTTACCTGTTTGAAATAAAACCTGGTGTATTAATTCCCTGAAAAGGCCAGTAAATCAAGTTACTTGTATTTATATTCCATTCAAGTGAGATGTGATGGGAGTATTCATAAAAAGGAATAGATAAAGGCCCTTACTAATGACAAATTGTGATATAAGATTGAAATAACTGAGATTGAAAATCATATTTGTTTTCTGTTACATGGTGTTTTTCATCCAGGGGCTGACTTGCATAAAAGACAGCAAACTGTTCTAGTTTCTGTTCTGTGTTTACTCTTCAGGAGGTGAAAGCCTTATGTTGAGAAAAGGACACAGGATTTGTTGTCATCTTGTAACATGTGGCTGATTGCTAATCTTATGGAAATGATGTATTGAGCAGATGAGACCTGATTAATAATAAATAAAGATGCTGAGAGTGATTTGGGGGGGAAAAAATTAAGCTTTTATTTTAATTCTTTTTAAACCCCTGCAGAGTAAAGCCTCTTTAAGCTAGTCAGGTAAGCAAAGTCTGTAACCTGAGGATTATGTTACTCTGCTTCTTTGTGCCTTAGAATTACTACAAACTCCATTCGACTTGAATTCAAAATGAGATGATGTGCTGCTTGATTCCCAGATTGGATTTACTTGAAAATAATACTAGAAATATGAAAGGCTTGTGGTAAAGTTGAGCAACAGAATATAAACTTGCTAAAAACAGATGCAGATCTTCACAGTCTTCTGAGAGCGTGAGGAGTGGGTGAGTTTGGGGTACTTAATTTGGTACTGCAGAGCTGATAGGTGTTGGAGGGCTCTTGGCTCTGTTCAGTGAATTGCTGTCTTACACCCTAAACTTCCTTTGCCTTGAGGAACAGAGGCGAGGTAGGATGCTGCACACAAGCTCTTGCTACTGAACTGCTCACTAGGCTGTAAAAGAACTTACAACCCCTAACAAACTTGAACCTGCTTCTCTGGGAGAAGATACATCCAACCCAAACCATTCTGTGGTGTGACGGAAAGGAAATCTAGTCTACATTCCAAAGTTTTGATGGACCTTTATCCAGAGTTGTTCTTTTTTGGAGGATGATCAAGTTGGCTGTTGGAGACTTGTGAGTGAAAGAGACAGTTTGTTGCAATCTCGACACCCACTGTAGTGGAGAATGAGGGATTTTTATAACTTGGAAAAGATGAACTTGTGTCTTAGGCTTGAGTGAAATAAGAAATATGTTCCTGAAGTAAATTATTGTCTTATGCTAATACTGCTCAGTGTTGCTACTTTGTATGGTAAAATGTAAGTAATTTTCTAATTAATGGGTGACTCTGGTAATCCCTTAATGTTGAGATAATTGCAGCACTTAGAGGAGTAACTGTTGGCCAAAACACTCAATTACGTTTTACGTTGGGCAATCTGCATTTTGTGGAAAATGATTATTTATCCCAAAGTTCACAAGATCTTGAGTCCCAAGTACATTTGACTGGTTCTCCTTTCACCCAGTCCCTCTTAGCTTGTCTGTCTGCACTATAAAATCAGACTGCTCTGTAGCTGGTTCCTTCTGTCCGTGAGTGTGGAAAACCATGGAGTGCTGTAGAGAGGAGAATGCTGCCAGCATAAACTTTCCATGGAAACATTTATCAGGAAACTTTATTGAATGAAAAAATAAGCTAACAGGCCAGCACAGATCAACTTTCTCATGTTGTCCTCATACTTCCTTCTTCCTAGCTAACCTGATACTGAAGTGTTTGAGCAGTCTGATAACTGATGATGGCAGATGTTTTCCAGTTAGAGCAGTAACCCTGCTCAAAACATATATTTTAAGCTTTTAGGAAATGTGATGTTGTATTTCAGCGAAAAACACAGGGTTTATGTTTTCAGGTTTTTAATTTAAATTTGCATCACAAGTTACAAAGCTTTAGTGAAAGATTCTCAACATTGTAGAACAATTACACATATAATTTTCACCTTTATTTTTAAGACATGATACCAGGGGTTAGCAACTTGAAGCATGTAAGTGCTTGTGAGCAGAATGCACAGTTGACAGGATGGCAGGATAAATTAATGAGGTTTTTTTGCTGTTGTACCTGAAGTAGAGCTAGGAGTGCTTGGAAGTTTCATTTACCTTATTTTCTAAATATTCAGGGTTCAGATCATGTGGTAAGAATTTATTTTTCTATTGTAAAAGTGCTCAGTGGAGATAAATGGCTTAACTAACTGCCGTATGTCTGCTATAAATACTGTGCTGCATTTCTGTGAAGTTTCTTTCCAGCTAGTTGTTCTGGCTCTAGCCTTCCTAAAACTTGTAGTTTTCATGTTGATACTGTCAAATTCTAAATTATGAACTTGCACAAAAATGATGCAGTGATGGAATAGCTGCAAATTCTGGACGGTTTTCTGTGTTGCCAAATACAAGGACATCTGATTTCTAACGTGATACTGTTGGATATTCAGAGTATGTAAACAGGAGGAAGTTTTCTGTTACAATGCTTGTGTCCTTTGGAGAGTGAGGGCCATCTGAGACAAATCTGTTTATATAATGTTTATAATGTTATTGACTTTCTTCCAGGTAGCTATTAATTAAGCTGCATAACTTTTTTTTAATGAGGACCACTGTGGTTTTTAAAGCAGATTTCAAGTTTTTCATTTAGATTTTCTAGCTTATATTGGTACTTTTTGCCTATTACCTTCTGGAAATGGAAAAATGACTTGAAGGTATGAGTACAACACACATCTGCTGCTTCGACAGTGTTACAGAAATCTCACTGAAGAAGTAACTTTATCAGTCAATGTATATCTTTACTGATGAGCATTGTTAGACACCAATATCACTCCTCAGCAGTTCAGTAAAACATGTTTATCCTTATTAAATGCAAGCATCTTCCAGATGACTTGGATCTGAATTTGTAGGTGAGGTTTAATGAAAACACATTCTGACTTACTGCTAGGAGCGTTGGCCTTTTTAAAATGCGTGCTGCTAGCAGCTTTTTTTGCTAATTTTAAATTGTGTCTTCTTGAAATGCCAGTAGTAGCTACATACCTAATAAAACTGAAATAAAGGGACTTTTCACTCCCTGGAAGATACATAAAAAACCATGGTGGTATACAGATGTTTTGAGTTGAATTCTGTCAGGAGGCTCAGGAATTCTCAACTGACCTGCCCTCCTTGGGTTTCTGTTCAGTTTCAAGTAATTGCCCAGGTTGTGCAAACTTGAAGCAGTGTAGCTGTGCCTGAACGTGTAATAAATGTGAGTCCTAATCCTGTGGGACAAGGGTTCAGGATGTCAGAAGTGAACTCTGTGTTGGCATCCAGGTGGAAATGGAGTAGGAATTAGTCTAACAAGTGCATGTGTCCTGGAGGTTGAATTACCTCACTGAAAGCTTATTTCAGTTCACAGTAACTCACTCTTTGCCCAAAAGAATTTAGGCTTTCATTTGTCATGAACCACAATGAAGAATTACATAGCAGGTTGATACTGGTTTATGTCTGAAAATAATTTTGAATGATTCCTGCTTGGGTCGTGGCTCTGTTAGTGTGTAACCTGGCTAAAACAGCTGTTGCCTGTATTACTGCAGTTGCAGAACGTCACAGCTTTGTACGGGGCTGTTTAATTTTCTTATGTTTCTTTTTCCTTTTTTTTTTTTGAATGGAGACATATTTCAAGATTAACAGTGAACAGCAAAGGATGGATATTGAGAACAGTTACTGATGTGCCACTGAATAGTTTGAAAGGGTGACAACAAGACAAGTTTAGTGAAAGGCCAACACAGTGGATTTTGGGTGTGTTTGGATGTCTCTTAGATCTCTTAACTCTGGGAGCTGGAGATGGTGCCAGAATGAACCAGTGCATTTCTCTCCTGCAGGTGATAAGCAGCTGTGCACTCAAGGTTTGATTTTGCTGGCAAGGTCAGGAGCAGCCCAGTGATACAAAACCAGGTGACAATCATCTCTTGCACACATATCTGTGTGAAGGGCAACATCACACAGTGGGGCTTAAACTGAAAGAGGGTAGGTTTAGATTGAATAGTTGGTCCGAAATTCTTCCCTGTGAGCGTGGTGGGGCCCTGGCACAGGTTGGCCAGAGAAGCTGTGGCTGCCCCATCCCTGCAAGTGTTCAAAGCCAGGCTGGATGGACAGGGCTTGGAGCAACCTGCTTTGATGGAAGGTATCCCTGCCCATGGCAGGGGGAATGGACCAAAATGGTGTTTAAGGTCCCTTCCCATCCAAACCATTCTTGGATTAAATTTTGATCATCCTGCTAATTGTGCTGTCTCCGTTTGCCTTAACAGGTCTCTCTGTGCTGGGCTTTTGGTAGGCCCAGGGCCATTTGCTCTGGGGTCAGTGCCTGGCCAGCTCCTCACCTCTCCCTTAGCTGAGCATTAAAGCTTTCATTAAATTAAAAAAAACCAAAGCACAAAATTTCAGCTGTTTTTTTAAAGATTTTCTGTGAAGTGGGTGTAATGCCTGTAATCTTGTGTGACAGAAAAGTACCTGCTCGAAAGAGCAACTTGCTGCCTGTGTGGGGTAGTTGGGCTGCTTTCAGATAGCTTTGGAAATGACATTATTTTCCTAATGGCAGGAGCTGAAGTGGGAATGTTTAAATGTGATCTGCATGGCAGCCCAAGCTGACTGAGGACAGGGTGGCTATGGCAGAGTGCTGTTCCTCAGAGTCAGGGTTGCAGCTGGGGCCACTGCCTTTCATAATATTAATTATTTGTCATATAATGTAAGGTAACCTTTTCCTCAAGTTACCTAGAAAGAAACACTCACTGTTCAGAGCTGGCTTTTATTCCTCTCTGTCTAGGACAACAGGGGATTATCACCAGGTGTTTGTAAATAGTGTGTATTGAATGCTTAAATCTGATCAAGTGCTTAATCATTGCAAGCGATTACGGGATCATCTGTACAAACAAATCTGCAAAATGCTATGTTATTTCCTAGAAATATATAGCAAGTGAGCAGGGCTGATGCTTGTTTGTCAACAGGAAAAGAAGTGTTTTCTGGTGGAAATATTTCATTTGGCACTGAAAGTGGGGCTGGGTTTATTTGTGGCTTAGCCAGATGGATAGGACATGACACTGAACAGTAAGTGTTGTTTATTTTTTGGCTGAACTGTAACACTGCAGAAGTCATCAGTCTTTGTTGTTCAAGGCCATAGCCGAGTCGGACACCTTCAGAAGTTTGTTCAGAAAGCACAGGTGCCTCTGAGCTGTGATCTGTGTGCTCATCAGGAGCAGAGATCAATTTTCCTTGGCTGCTGGCTGCTACTCGGAGCTAATTTTTATTTCACCAGGTTTTGTGGATCTGCAAAATTCCTTCACTCTTGAGTCATGTCTCAGATCGACTGTGACTGAAGTACGTGGAGAAGATTTTAAGACAAACAGTGGTACTTTTTAGGACTTGGTGAGATGCTTGCTTGACTGTAACTGTTGCAAGATGATAACTGCAGTAATAAATATTGCAAAGAAATTGGATCTTATTGCATTCTCTGAGCAGTTATGAGTGACTTAATTAGATTTTTGGGAGAGAGATGAAGAATGGTTTATTGTGGCTGAACAGGGAGAAAAGCATTTTGACTTTGGCCTAGTAACTGTGTAGTGAAAAGAATTTATATTGACTTTGAGCAACCAAAGGAGATATAAAAAGTCACAGGAGAGTCCTATACTACTGTAACTAATTGGGGCTTGACTGGGTTTATTTGTCTGTTTTTTTCAGAAATGACAGAATCAGGCTAATAGTTATTAAACCTTTGCCTAGGAGCAATGAAAATCACTATGGAAGAGGCAGAGATGCTTCTTTTTAAACACCAGCAAATACAATATAAGAAACAAGACAAAGGGCTGATACTGAACTCTGAATTAGTGTTTTCAGCTTATGCTTATAATTTAAAAAAGAATACACTAGTATCTTAAAAGGTCAGTAAGAATTTGATGTATTTGCTTGCTTTAAGACTCAGCTATAAGACCTTGTTAACATTTGCTTTGTTACAAATATTGGGTTGGTGATGTTGAAGACAGTTGCTTGAAAAATAACTTTGCTTATTGGTTTGCAGATCAGCTGTGTTTAATTTTTGATCTGAAATTCAGGCGGTGGCTGAAATGAAAACACGTGAAGGGACCCCAGCTTGCTGTCCAGTAATGCAACAAGGAAAGGAAAAAAAGTGTTGAAGTGTAAGTGTAAAAGTAACTCAGTGCCACCACCTTAATGATTACTGTCTTCTTCTTGGAAATAGTACTTCTACTGAGTATCCTTTAACATGCCTCCTTTGCACTAATAGCTAATGATGGGAAAGGACTGCGGTTCTCCAAAAGATCTTTAGGAGGTTTTGGGCTTTCATGAGTGTTTATTTGCATGGAAGGGCAGATGATAAGCAGAGACCTGAAAAGGGAGGTGGGCGGCTGTCCAAGCTAATAAACACTCTCTGAAGAGTAATTAGGGTTTGTATGGAATGGGAAAAGTGAGGTGCATCTGCAGCCACTGCTCAGGAGTTTATTTAGTGTGAGAGATTAATTGTTGAAGGCAGATGTTCTTAGAGCATTCTCTAGCTCTGTGCTAAGGGAAGAGGTGACGATTAGCAGGAGTTGGTTGATGGGTGAGAAGGAAATGCAAAAAGCATCTTAAAATACTAGGAATTGTTGCTCTTGGAGTAGGTTCCAGTGAGGGGTGACTTCAGTTCTACCTCAACTTACCTTAAATTGAACAACCCAATTGAATTCAGGCTTTGCTTGTCTTTTTATGCCTTTCATGTATTTTTTTTTTTTAATTAGTGAACTTGCCATTCCAAAGTAAAGACACCATGAAATTAATTCCATGTCTTTTCCATAAATGAACTCTGTTACAGGGAAATTCCCCACCCTAGGACGGAGTAAGCATTATGAGGCATGGGCTGTGAGTTCACTGTGCCTAATGTAATGGAGACCAGTGAATTCAATACAATAATTTCGTTTCAAAATCCTTTGGCAAATTTCTGAAATTTGAATTTTAGTAGGCTTTGGAAATAGCATCGTTGTATTTTGTAATAATCTAGATCTCTCTCACTGGCTTGTTCTCATATTTAAAAAACCAAAATGACATCAACTACTTTTTCAATATCTCTTTGTTCATGTTTGAATTTCTTTGACAGGCTGCTTTGAGTGAGACATGCTCTGGCAGACAACTTAAAAAATAGAGCTCTGCTAACACCTAGGTTTTAGCATAACAATGGCTGATGGATGAAAACTGTTGAGATCCTGACGTGAAGCATAAACCAGGATGGTAAGGAAAGGATCTATAGTATGTATAGATCTAAAACGAATGTATGTAAAATGTAAAGCAAAATCACAGAATTTTGGACTATCGTACAAGGAGATTACTATCTGCCATTCCTGTTAAGTAGAGTATCAGAAGCTTTTAAAAGGTCAGATTGGAGCTTTGTAATAAAAAGATAAATACACAGACTGGATTGTACTGACCATTTGACCATTTGCTGCTGCTGGGAGTGGGGGCTCTGGAGGTTGCTCACTTTTGCCTGTGTAGGTGATTTAGGTCACTCTGAAAACGTGAAGTATTTTGAGGATAAGCTGCTCAGTTCATGACTGTGCGTTCTGTGGCTTGCCTCATATCCAAGGCATCTGTGGGAAGGGAGGGTTGGATATGGTGGCTACAAATGCACTTGCAAAGTACATCTCCAAAGAAACCCGTGGTTTAATTCCAACTGACTTTTGGGGCTAAAACAGCCAAGTGCAGCTGCCTGTTCTTTTCAACTGTGTGTTGAATAGCAGGAGCATGGCTGTGTTGAAGCAAGGTAATTTAAAGCTTGGAATGGTTGGCCTAAAATTCTTCCCTGTTAGAGTGGTGAGACCTGGCACAGGTTGCCCAGAGAAGCCGTGGCTGCCCCGTCCCAGGAAGTGTTCCAGGCCAGGTTGGACAGGGCTTGGAGCAACCTGGGAAAGTGGCAGATGTCCCTGCCCATGGCAGGGAGTGCAACAAGATGGGCTTTAACGTCCCTTCCATCCCAGACCATTCCATGATCATTTGTTTGTCATGTCTTGTGTATGGAAAACAGACAAGAAAGCTTTGCTGTAAGGATGGGGGTACGTGCAAGAGCTGAAGTTGTTGCTCAAGGATTTGTCCTGCAGGTGTTTTCCTGCGGCTTAAACCAACCCTCTGCTGCATCAACAAAACCCAGCAAACAGCCAAAGCAGTTAATAAACAATCCTGAGTAATAACTGAATTACTTTTATCAGATTGTTATAACGGGAAAGCCTTTTCAGGAATGATGAGGTCTTAATTCTGCTGGGTTGGCTAATAATGTGATGTTCTAACGACCAGCTATAAAATAATTCCAGCAAGTAGGAATTAACTTCCTTAACTGATAATTTATAACTAATGCTAGAGGTAATCACTGTCTCATACTTGGGAAGGTACAAATAGTTTACTGAACTAACCGGTATAACTGAAGAAGTGTCATTTTTAGACCTAAACTTCAGAGAATTATAAAACTAAATAAAATCTTCTATGGTTTATCATGACTGCTTCAAGTACATTAAGTAAAACATTCATGGTACAACACTTGCTAAAGGGTTTGAAATTAACCAAATGGTGGTAAGTGAAGAGTAAAGTGTAAAGACAGCATTTTGAACACATTTTCAGCTAGACATGAGTCTATGAGTCAGTAAACCTCCTGACATGGCTCTTATACTACAGAAACTAAAAAGCCAAACTTGAAACATTATCACCTGGATAAGTAGAAAATGAACAAGAAGAAAAAGACTGAAAAGCTGTATTGAGCTTTATTTCCTACTGTAAGTTGGTGTATTAAGTTCCATCTAATTTATTTAACAAACGTAAAGCTATTATAGGTGTTTTGTACAATAGTTGGAAGGCAATGGGAGTATTTGTTGGCTTGCATATTTTTAAAAAATACTGTAAATGGAGATATCAATCAGACGTGGAGTGCTATTGAATAATGTTGGTTATGTTGAAAAGAATCTGTGGGGCATTTGTAATCTGAGGAGTGAATAGACAGAAGGCTACGTTCTGTGGGATCTTTGTATTCATTTTTCTGACTTAAGCAGGTAGATATCTCATAGCCTATGTGCTATTGTAAATATCTGAGGTCTGGTTTTACTTTCTTGCTGTGTACTGCAGAACTACTTCTGGAGGTACAATGCATACACTTTAAAATTGAGCTGAAATCTGCATAAGCATCATTTTGAGAATATAAGGAGAAGAGAATAAAAGAAGGGACTTGCATAAGGGATTTTTGTAAGAAGTAATAGAATATGGCTTTTGCTTTAGGTTATATTGTGCCTCTCTGATGCTTTGCAGTTCATGTTTCTGATCCCCTCTGTTCCACTTTAAAAGATCTGAGCTGTGCATTGGTTAAAACCAGAAAGATGGAAGTAGTAGTGGTCAAGTTCTCTCCATCAAGGAAAGACAAAGTACTCATAGTAAAAGTGGAGAAACTTGGAAACCATGACAAGATTTAGCTTGGTCTGCATTTTTATGGCCAGACCAGTTAGTGGTGAATGTTAATGAAATATCCCTGTTGCAGTAAGTACAGACTGGCTGATCCGTGGCAAGCCTCAGTGATCCTGACTCGATGTACCTGCTTGCTTCAGTTTGCTGCTCATAAAACTGGAAGTTCCAGGTTTGGCTTCCCTGTTACTGCTTTGGAAATTTGAGACTTTGCAAATACCAGTAGCTGTTCCAGCAAGAAAGAGGCTGTAATTGCTTGAACGAAGCTTGACTGACACATGAACAAGATGTATCTGTTGAGGGCTTATTGCCAAGTGTGGATTTGTACTTAAGCGGATGTAATTGCGTGGACTTTGTACTGGATTGTTTGACAGATTAAATTTCTATGATAGTGTGAGATAACAGTAGGTCACAGTCCAAGAATAAGGTTCCTGAAGAGTATGTGTTCACAGCTGGGGTGCTAATCTGATTAATTGAAAGCTGATTCGATTAATAACAGATTCATGTAGTTAGATGCAAGAGTGTCAGTGCCAATCGTCAATGCCAGTTAAGTGTGAAGGCAGTGTGAGGTCTTTTGCACTGGTGCTGGGAAAATCTTAGTGGGGTCTCCACTTTGTAGCTGCTTCTCAAAGCCTGAAACTGCCTCCTTCTAAAGTCTGAAGTAGCCACAGCTGGCATGCAATGTTATGCTAAAACAAGGTTTATTTGAGTTTTGTTATCGTGGTTATCAGGCTGAGAACTAAATTGATACCAGGCAGCCTTTCAGCATCAGATAGAGAGTGCAGTATAAATCTGTCTGGCTGTGGCATTAAGGAAATAGGAGGTCTTAGATGTGGGACTTGGTCAGCAGTGCTGGGTACGGAGCACACAGACTCTGATAGCAGCTGGTGTTCTATTTTTAGAACCCCTGAGGAGCTGTGATCCCAAAGTGTTGATCTGCTGCCTGTTAGGTCAGCTCCTGGGAGAGCCCGGCATGGGCACAGGGCAACTGCAGCCTCTTCCTGCACTGCCAACACCGTGCGTGGAAATGGGGGCACCTGGGAGTTCTGCCTGTTATGTAAGAGGCAAAAATTGCCTGGGATAATGTAAAAGGAACTGCGTAGCTCTGCATGGCTGAAGTTGGCACCTCAAAGAGCTCCGTTCTCTTCTGACCAAAGTCTTGACGATGTGTTTGAGTCAGCGTAGGTGCATTTAAGTAGTGCACAAGCTGATTTCTGCGCCTTGCTCTTTTGGAAAGGATGTTATTTGCTGCGAAGGAACTGGAAGAAGATGGCGTTTCAGATATAGGTATGATGGTTTTCAGCTTTCAGTTCAGTTTCTCTTCTGGAATAATGTCTTTGAGCAGGTTTCCTATTTAGAAACAGGCGTCTTATGACTAATTTTTAAGTAATGTTTTAATGAGAGATTGCTTGGAACATAAACATCTCATCAGAGTTATTCAGACAGGTACCTTGCAGCTGGATCTGAAGAAAATTCAGTCCTCTCTGTAGGTATTCAGCTCATACCATGTGACGTGGAGATGTATTTGGTGGAGAGAAATTTAATTTAAGAAACCCCATTAAATGTGTTGTGGGGTAGATGCAGTAATTCAATAAGCTAAAGTGATTCATGCATTCCTGACAATTTTCAAGAGGCTCTTTTTGCAGTGCATGTAGTTTTATATTTGTTCTTAAGGTTTTTGCTTGTGCAGGTGATAACCTGGAGGTGTGGCTGATGGGCAGACTGGAGTTAGAGGCTCTCTGAAAATCAGTGAGATGTAACTGTTGCTTTAGGTTATGCAGAAATCAATAAGGTTCTGTGAAGTCTTCTGAAATCCTGGATAAACAAACACTGTTACAGTTATAGAGAAGCTCTGGAATGAAAATACTGAAGGAACAGACTAATTTTCTATTTAAAACATCTGAAGAAAGGTAATGATCTATAGAAGTGGAATGTTTGGAAACAGTTAATTAATTACTGTGTCCTCTTTGCTCATCTGAAAAAAGCTTTTAGAAAGGACTGCAGACATCTGCAGTGCTTTTTAATATTTGATGGGCTTGTACAATTCCCCTCCCAGAAAATTCATGACCTGCTCTATTTCTGTGAAGCTGATTCGGTGAGAGCATGATGGAGATAAGTCAGATGGATTCCTTATCTTCCTATTGAGAGACCAAATCTCCTGCTACAGATGTAGTTAGTGTTTTCTTCTCATGTTTGTGAGCTCTGCACCAATAGATAATTGTTAGGGATCTGAAGCTGAATGACTTGCCCAGGATGCTTGTTCTGCTTATGTCTGGTATGAATGCATTGGTGAGGTAGAGATTCACTGCCTGCTGCCATTTGGATTCTTATTGCCAAGGAAGATATTTTGAAGCTTTCACAAAAATCTGGGTAGCAGCTCAGCATGGCCTGTGTATACAGCAAACTTGCAATGCACATAGATGGAACAAAATCAATGCTGAACCTGTTAACAGGCTTCAAAACATGGTTCTTTCAGTTTGAGAAAATCATGGAAACCTGAACTCCTAACTCTAACCCTGAACTCCTTTCAGTCTGTGGGTCCTGTACTCTGCCTTGTTGACATGCTTCCCTTGGCTTTCCTTACCCTCTGGCAGAGGGAACTTCATTGACATTTGATTTTTCCTCCTCACGTTGAAAACTTTTATAAAAGCCCTCTGAAGGCATTTTTTGTGATGATGTTTGGTAAAAGGAGAAGATAGACTATTTGCTGAAATGTTTCAAAAGAGCTGTTGTTCGTAGATTTTTTTTTTTTTCTGAATGAGAAAAATAGGAAGTTTGCATAGTAAAATCTCTACTTCTCAAAGCTTTTTACTTTTTTTTTGAATCCTACTGGGGGTTATCTTGTGTACTGTAGCCACAGGATGCAATACAGTTTTAGTTGTGGTGAATGTGAATTTTTGGCATTTTGTATGACTGTGATATACAATTTTAAACTGCCCAAAATCTTGTTAGTCTTAATTCTGTAGCTGATGAAATCAGTTTTCCAGTATGGAGCATAATGAACATTTGTTCCTTCTGATCAGGCCAAGGTTTGGTAATGGCAGCTGAGTGTTACTGGAGTGGTTCAGGTAAAAGTATTGATAGAATGATTGCAGAATCGCAGAATGGTTTGGGTTAGAAGGGACCTTTGGAGGTCATTTTGTTCAACCCCTGCCATGGACAGGGACACCTTCCACTATCCCAGGTTGCTCCAAGCCCTGTCCAGCCTGGCCTTGAACACTTGCAGGGATGGGGCAGCCACAGCATCTCTGGGCAACCTGTGCCAGGGCCTCACCACCCTCACAGGGAAGAATTTCTTCCCCGTATCCCTCTGGCAGTGGGAAGCCATTCCCCCTTGTCCTGTCACTCCAGGCTCTTGTCCAAAATCCCTCTCCAGCTCTCTTGCTGTAATGGCAGCAGCTTCTTCCCCTAGTGGAGCCAAAATGAACACATGGAGTATATCACAATCTGGTAAATGTATTTTTTTAGGGAGGTGGGGGTTTAGGAAGGTTCAGCAGGCTAAGTAATGGTTAAATAATTGTTTATAACTGAGTCTCAGTATTTACAGTGAAGAGTTCAAGTGCCTGAAGTTACTTGTGTGCTGTAAGCAACTCTGAGTTAATATCCTCATATTTTGTCTTTAGGTAGTTAAAAAATAGCAAAATGAAACACTTGGCTGGCAGAACTGAGTGCTGTGGTTTCACTGTTCCTTATCATGGAGACATTAAGTTTAGAAAAAACCTCCCAAGACCATGGAGTCCAGCCTTTGATGGATCACCACCTTGTCAACCAGCCCAGAGCACTGAGTGCCACATCCAGAGAGACAATTCCACAGTTATGTTAGTTTGAGCTGCTTTTTATAAATATTTCATATGGAAAACATCTGAAAATACAGTGGCTATAGTTAAGACTCAGTTAATGTCTGAAGATGTGTCTGAATGTTTGCTTAAATTAGTGGATAATAATGAAGATGTGATGTGACTGAAAGTTGATCATTAATGATGAATGAACTCTGTATCTTATGATGAAAAAATGGATGTCTTTGCTTTTGAGAATCTTGACTTCAATATTTTACCTTCAGGGGGTATCCATATTAAGAAATGCCATTTTTTAGGAGTTCAGATGTGTTGTAAGCCTCAGGCATATTGCAGTTATCCCAGGAGCAACAGGTGGAAGTAAATGCAAGTGTGGTGGTAATGAGCAGTGCTTGTTGTCTGCTGAGGGAGCTGATAACACACAAAATTCATGATTTTGCTTCAAGCAGTCTATTTGTGAAGACAAAAATATTGAAACTTTTAAAGAAACCCCAGCATAGCAACAGCACCAAAAAAGCCCCCTAAATAAATCCCACCCCCCAAACTGTTCCATTTTCTGCTTTTGGAATTGAGCCACTGATTAATTTCTGCACAGTATGAACTCATCTGAGCTTGGTACCAGTCAAAACAACATGTTAGTTGTGTAACATTAATTGCACAAGATAAAAATTGGGCTCTTGGTAGATATAAATACATGCTGATGGTACATACTTTGTTTGGAAGCGCAGCTAATGTGATCCAGTGTCAGCTTTTATAAAAATATGAAGTGTAGGGCTATAGGACTTTCCTGATGTTCATCCCCCTCTTGTCAGTCAAGCTCGTGGCAAGAGTGGTGCCTGCTGGGATCTTGCATCCTGGAGATCCTGGTGGTGACCAAGTTCACCTGCATGGTTTGCAAGATGGATAGCAAGGAATTTTCTAGGTTTGAGAATTTTAGGTACTAGGAACTGAAATATCAGTCTCTTAGAGTGGGTTTATTTTAAATTTGTTCTCTCATATGTAGGGGATAAATTGTTTTCAAGCCAGGATCTAACAGAGGTCGCAAACAACTTGTGCCTACCCCTTCCCTGGAAGTGTTCAAGGTCAGGTTGGATGGGGCTAGGAGCATCCTGATCTAGGGGAACGTGTCCCTGCCCGTGGCAGGGGATGGAACTGGATCAGCTTTCAAGTCCCTTCCAACCCAGACCAGTCTGGGATTCTGTAAGTAGCAGAGTTACCGATGAATTTAGGTTCTTATGAACTCTTCTGTACCGAAGTAATATTGTCAAACTGCTAAAAGCATGTGGAAATGGAAAAGAGACATTTCCATAACTTTCTGAAGATCCAGGCTAATCAGAATAAATGAAACATTTCATTTTTGCAGGGACTTCAGTGTTTAATTGAAAGTACTTGTGTGCTGAGAACTGTGCAGGAAGGTAAAGAAAGAGGAGGGGCTCTTTTTTCAGAGAAAGAACCTTCCAGTTTATCAGTGTTTTTAGTAAGCATGCTTAATCTTTAAAAAAAATTAAATATTTCTCGTTGCTTGTGTGAATATAGGTGAAACTCTGCACTTAGGGATGGAGTAGGCTTGTTTGTACTGTGAATAGCAGTATTCATAGTACTCTTAGAAGAGATTGGCAAGTGAATGATGGATTGATGGATATTTTCCTTTAACTGGACAATATTTACGTGAGCAGTGTCTATTGACAGAACAGAGTAGCACGATAAATACTGTGCTGCAGGCAGATCATTCTTGATTGGTTGGTTGTACCTGTGCAGATGAGAAGATGTTGATGTTGTTCATGATCTCTGAAGGTGAAATATTTATTCCTGTTGTGAATTATCTCTTACACAAGGAAGAATTATGTTAGTTTGGGTGGCTTTGCCTAAACTGTACTTGCTACTGCCAATATAAGGACCTGGACTAAGAACGTGTTAAAAAAGTGAACACTTGGGCTTATTCTATGTTTATTTTCAGTTGATTTTGTGGAGTTTTACCACTCTGGTATCCTCAGGTATGGCCTTCTATAAATAGGGATATGGCGAGTTAATGAACATTCATAATTGATATATTAATAAAGGCAGAATTGGCTAGTACATGAGGAACTCAAATACCAATAATTCTGTTGACTTTTGAAAGCAGAAGGATGTTGACGTGAGGGTTTGCTCTGGGGTCAGTGCAGTGAAACTCCAAAGTTTACTGGCAATTGAGGCTAAAATCTTCTTCCAGGAACCTGGTATTGAAGACTTTTATTTGCTAATGAGTATCCAGGGGGTTGGAATCCATAAATCTTTAATACTGTCTCCAGGCCTTGAAGGTCTTAGTTTTTTTGGGTTTTTTTGTTTGTTTGTTTGTTTTGTGCCATCTAAGTGATGGGAAATACAATATTCTGTTTTAAATGTAGTCAGTTTTCTCCAGTTGGAAGAGTGGGTATAATATACAGAAGGGGAACAGTGTAAATAAGGTATGTTACGTATATGGGAAGAAACAACCATCTGAGTTCTGATCCTGAGCTTACAGCATGTTCAGAGTGTGCTTTTCTGGGAAAATGGCAATGTTGGTACTTAAGGAAATGAGTAAATGAAGAACAACATAGAATCCTGGCAGAGGAGTAAGAATAGAAAATGATTTTCAACTTAATGAAAGCCTCTTATCGATATTGATGTCTGACTCAGTATTTCTACAAGAGGTTATTTGTTTATTGACAGTGATGACTGCAGGAGAAGCCCAAAGGAGGATGAAGATGGTGTGTGTTCTGTTTTCACTCATTTGCTGGAACTGAGGCACCTCAGTAATGAGGCTGTTGAGTTGTTGGAAGTGGGGCAGATAGTCCTTGTACCTACATCTGAGATGCCACTTAGGCTAAAAATCAGCAGTCAATATATCACTGTAGAACTAATTACGTATTTAATTTTTTTCAGAATAAGGTAAAATAAAAGCTTTTTTATTAATAAACACTTGTCTCACCTTCTAAATTTTAAGTCTGTGTGAATGTTTTGCTTGAAGCAGCTTCTGCACAGGAAGAGCTGTTCTGGGAAAAGATCTGAGGGGGATCATGCACTCACAAAACTGAGCTGCTTGATCTTGGTTTGTGAGCTTTTTGGTTTATTCCCTCAAACAGCTGCCTAATTAATCAGCCTTAAGGGGCAGTTTATCTGGACATACTGGAAAAAAATGTGACACTTCTTGTCCCAAACTCTTGGTATTCATGAGTTGGTACAAAAGGGCAGTTTGTGTTCAGTTTCCTACCAGATTAGTGGGGATAGATCAAGCTGGGACGGAACATTTAAACCAGCATTAGTAAATCAGTGTGGCCTTCCCACTTCATCTGTGACTTTTTGTTCCTGTTTTTCCCTGCTTACTTTCCTGTTATGAAATTTTGACTTTTTTCCTTGAGTGAATCTTAGTTATGAAGTAAAATTTGATTTTTTTAGAAAATTTGTCATACCTTGAGAATATTTCACTGAGTTTTAATACTCAGTGCATCTGTAAAACTGTGGGGAATTTTAAATACATGGGTCTGACTTACACAGTAAATACTTAGTTCTCATGGAAACCGGGCTAAAATCTTGAAAGATTCTGGTACAGAATGCCAAGCATCCTCATTGTCACACCCAAATCTGTCCAAGTTGGAAATATTTATTGTGGTATTACCAGGCAAGGATTAATCCTTCTGAATGCCTTCAGTTGCTGGTTCCTCGTGTGGTTCCTCACAGCCAGCACCAACCTGGACCGGATAAAGTTAGAGCATCTTTGATCAAGCACAATATGAACAAGCTCATAGGCACAAGCTCATTTTCGGGTGCAAGCAGTGCAAGGCACTGAGGAACAGCTGAAAATCAGACTTCTAACAACAATATACTTTATAAAGATGTAAGGAAGAACAAACCTCTTGGGCGAATCCCAAGTTTAGCTTTGATCGAGGGCATTCGGATTTTTTCTTGCAACTATTTTTCCACGATGATAACATTTCTCTCCTGTTCCCCAAATTGAAAATTACGGTTTAAAACCCAAAGGGGTTTTTTGCCATGTTTCTCCACGGTGTTTTTTTGGATGTTGCTCACTCTTGAAGAGGCGTCACCATAGCAGCAGTCTCTTAGAGTATTCTGTGGCTCTGCTTGTGGATCAGTGAACAGTGGTGTCTTGGATGGATCAGAGCATTGCTGAATTGTTTTGCTTGCTGAATTTCAAAGAACAACTGAATCAATGTTATTTGTAATGAGATGAAAAGGTTTTGCATTTCCCTTGTCTTAAGTGGATCGTCATTTTGACTTTAATGTGAAAGTTAAGTATGTTGCATGAAAAAATAAGCTTATTCTGGGGCAGCTGTGCAAACTGAGTCTATTTTAGGAACTCAGTATGGTAAATAACGAGTCTGAGATGCTTCAGAGAAGGTGTCATTTTTAAATCCAGTGCATGAAATAATGCAAGTTAACAGTAGTATATCTACAGAACAGTTTACGTGGACTGAAGTGTAATACTGCAGTGCTGATGGTAAAATACTTAATCCTCTGCTTACAGAAAGTTTTCTGATCAAGTCACTCAGTGAAGTTCTTGAATCTGTAGATAGAAGAAATGGAAAATGTCCATGTGATGTGAAAAGTGAGGAGCTTTGAGACAGCATGGTGATTTTGAGTTGGTAAGAGTAAAGCACGTCACAAGGCTCAGCAGCTGACTCAGTTGGTGGTGTTTTTACATACTATTTAAAATGTTGCCCTCTTCTGGTTACTGACAACTCTGAGAGTTGCGTATGGAGAGCAGTACAATAAATTGCATGAAAAGATCTGGGAAAAAGGATAGCATGCGTTTTATTTTGCATTAGAACAAATAGTTTTAATGTCTTAATACTTTAAAAAGAACAGCTGAATATAAGCACAATTGAAGATCCCTTTTAATAAGAATTAATGTAGGGGGAGCAAGGTTTCAGAAACAACCAGCCTTATTTAGTATTAAGAATATATTTTAATGTGTAATGGGTTATTTATTTTGCTTGTTTTAAAGAAGTGTTAACTTCTGTTAAATAACTGGTTTGCAGGAGAACGTGGCTGTGTGCAGGAATAGAGGCTGTGACTGTGCTCGCCTTGGGAGGGCTGGGATAATTGTGCTGCTCCAGGAATTTTTTGAAATAGTAGCTGGTTTTGCTTCCATTACTCTTCTCGCCATCCCTGGAAGTGTTCCAGGCCAGGCTGGATGGGACTTGGAGCAGCCTGGTGCAGTGAAAGGTGTCCCTGCCCAGGGCAGGGGGTTGGAATGAAATGATTTTGAAGCACCCTCCCAACCCAAACCATTTTGGGATTTTCTGATTTTGTGTCTCATATGTTACCAATAAAGGCTGTGAAGCTCAATGTGATATCTCATTTATCTCTTAAATTGACTGTTAGGCTGGGACTCCTGCTGTTTAGTTTTAATCCAAAGATACATTTCAGACACTGGTATGGAGGAATAATTTCTAGACACCAGAAAAATAGTGGTGTGACGTTTATAAGTTGGCCTGTACCTTCAGGTGTTTTGGATTTAAAGTATTTGTATTCTCCTCTCTCATCTAATTATCAGTATTTCTGAAATGAACTTTTAAAAAAATGATGAAGTATGAAATGGGTCTGGAGGGGGTTTATATACCAGGAGCAGCTCTTGCCAGTAGATGGAGGTAATGAGATACAGAAGTCAAACTGGATTCTCTAGTCCTTTGAAGATGGGATAAAAGCCAAGTGATATGGAGCAGAAAGGAGAACTTGTAGTTTGTTTTTTGCACTTCATGGGAGTTGCAGAAGAAGTTAAGAAAGCCTGTTTATAACAGGACTCGGACTCAAAAAGCTGCTGTACAAGTATTCCTGCAACTGGGGGAATCCTGTTTTTTCTCCATTTTTTGCATAGTTTATGCAAGTAATTAGTGTTCTTTCATTAAGACTGTTTTGGGGCTCTTCTAGCAGTATGAGTCATGATGAGAATTGATTCTCTCAGAGCATTTTTCTAGTTTGCCTTTTGGTTTATAACATTTCATCCTGTTTTTTAAAATTAGATAAAGGAAGGAAGCCGGTTTAGCTGAATCCAGGCTCTGAGGGTGCATGTTTGAGTTTTGTGAGGGTTGATCTTGTGGGACAAAACACACAGACCTGTTTACAGTATAAAATTCTCCTGTTAACCTCAGAAGCTAGAAATTAAAAATACCCTTTTTGATAGCTAACACACTATAAATCCAGCAGATAATAGTATTTGCAGCAGCATAGTGCTGCCTTTTTGCCAAAAGAGTAGTAGGACAGCTTTTAAAGTCAGTTTTGAGGACGCCCTTCTAAATTAAGTTTGTATGTTGCCATTCTCAGCTCCTTTATATCTAAAGAAATACTTGCATTCTGTTCTCTAAGTGAAGAATTTTAAGTTGCATCATTTTGGAAGGGCTTTCAGAGGACAGTACAACAACCTGATGTGTAACAACTCCCTCATGTGCTGTACTCCTGGCTTTGGGTTGGAAAGCCTGAGATTATTCCACACTCACTTTATTTTGTACTGCACAGGATGAAACTGGAGCCTCTGAACCTCTCAGCCACTCATTTTAATTAGAAAATTGCGCAGAGGTGTCAGGAGTAATGGTGTTAGGTAAGTACCTGTGGTGGGACTTGTGTCTCGTGCTCAGTTCTTGCTTTGGAGAGAGAGCTCAGATCCCTGCGCTCCAACTTTTGAATCTCTTTCCATGGGAAGAGTTATGGAAGGTGTGGCTAACACTTAGAGCTTATAGGCCAAGGTTAAACAAAACCAAAACAGAAACCCAGAGCTGAGAGATTTCTGACAGCATGAGAGCAGTATGTTTGAACATTCCCAGCATGTTTTGCTTAGTGATTTTTTTTTTTTAAAGGAAAAGTGCGTTTCTAAGGAAATGCTGTTTTTCCTAGAACTGTCACAAATTTCATAGATCGTGGCACTAACTCTTTTTTTCCTCATATGCTAAAGCAGAACTTGCCATCAGTCCACTCTCACATGGCCTTGTGGAGAGTTACTTCTCATGGTGAACTGTTTCATGACAGTGTCCACAGAATAAATGAACTTAATAATAGCAGTTAATGGGTCTGTACATCTCCTATCCTCCTGTTTTACAGCAGTTAAAATAACTGTGAGCTTTCTAGAAGCTTGTTTGTGCAGGACCATATGGAAAACAATGCCCTGGAAGGAGTGCTTGCTGATACGGAAATAGCATCTGGAGTCATTAGTTTGTGTGAGTAACCTTCACAAGATGTAATTCTGACTTTGGGATGCTGCTCTCAGCTCACTTCTGTGTGCGTCGGGGTGCTGGTAAAGCACGTGTTCTGGGCGTGTCTTGGGCTGCTGTGCCAAAGATTTCTAGAGCAAGTAAGTGGACTTGGAGTTGAGAATGAGAATGTCTTCTATGGCTGGGCTAAAGGTGAAAGGAATATTTAAATGTCCAGAGTTCACACCTAGGGGATAGAGGAGAAAGAATGCCTGAAAGAAGGGATTAAGGATTGGGGATGTGGAATTTTGACCATGAATGTCTCAAGAATCTTCTCTTCTTAAAGGTTTGTGAGTTGTCACTGAGGAAGCTAAGTAATAAAGGCTAGAAGGGTGGTCAAGCACTGCACAGGCTCTCCAGGGAATGGTCACAGCCCCAAGGCTGACAGAGCTCAAGAAGCATTTGGACAACGCTCTCAGGCACAGGGTGGGATTGTTGGGGTGTCTGTGCAGGGGCAGGAATGGGCCTTGATGGTCCTTGTGGGTCCTTTCAACTTAGGATATTCTGTGTTTCTGTGAAATGACAGAAATGAAACAATTCACAAAACACATTCCCCGGTCTTTCCTGTTTCAGTGTTATATCAGCCTGTGCACACAGTGATAGAGCCCAATCCATGGAAGTTTCCTAAATCCCCTCATTCACTGTTAGTGTATAAGGTGTAGAAACTCTGATTGCAAACTAACGTTGCTTTTATTTGATCAGGGCAGCTTTTTCTGTGTTTTATCAGTTCTGCTCTTATGTTTAGGGAGGTGGGTTTAATGCTGCTAGGAAAAAAAGTAGTCCCTGACTATGGCAAAGAGAGACTTTGAATTTCGGGTAACTCAGAGCTGTTGCTCTAATAGCTGACATTTTGGGGCACCTTTGGTGGCCTTACCTGTTTCTGAGCTCCTGCTGCCAGTTCAGTTCTAGGGGTGAATTACTGTCCAACTCGCCTCTTCACATTAAAACCCACAGCTGAAATAGATCTACAGGCAAAATAACCTCAGCTTCTAAATTTTGTCCATGTTCCAGATTAAACCATTCTATGAACAGTAATCTGTCTCTTAGACTTCTGTGTTTAAAGTACTTACTGAATTTATTTGTAAATTTGCAGTGATAAATTAGAAATGTGGGGTGTGTTGACCATTAATTTGAGACTTGGTGGGAAATTGTAATTCTCAGTGCTCCTAAATAATGCTGAGAAGCTCACTGAAATGGTCACTTGAATTTTAAAATCCCACTCTCTGACTCAGACAAGGCCAGTAGTGAACGGTAAAGATACAGCTCTGGACAGATGCAGGAGCTGAGCTCAATGGTTCCCTTCTCCTGCCTGCGGAGCCGGGAGAGCGACAGGCAGTGCGTGACATGGGAACAGTTGTGGCAATGTACCTTCCAAATCCGGGGGTTTCAAACCCTGCTGTATGCCAGGATTGTTAACCGAATGTGCAGGCTCCTTTCTGCTCTGATTTGGGGGAGGAAGCTCGGGGAAGACAACTGGGGACTGTTGCAAGAGAGGATGTGATACAAAAATCTCAAGGGAAAGGTCTTTGGCACAGCGATTTTAGAGGAAAGCCAGTGTTGTGAGGAGGGGCTTGGGGTTGTAAATGGTGGGAATGAGAAGATTTCAAAGATAGAAGGCAAACATAGGAAAGATTTGGGTCACTGGCATTTGTCTCAAGGACACTACTACCTTTAGATATGTTTGGTAGCAGAGTGGGGACCTTGGCTTATTTTGCGTTTGCACCAACAGTTATAAAATGTTACTTTGCTTATGTTTGCAGACTCAAGTTCTTTGTATTTATTTGGCATGTGAATGTAGGTTTGTGCAGTTTAAGGGAAAATAAATCTTAACCCTGTAAACCTAGGAGGTAAGCTGGCAGGGATCAGTGCTGGTTTGCTTTCAGGTGCCAACACTTTTCTCCTGCACTTGCCGCAGCCAGGAGTAACCTGAGGTGTTATTCCCTGGCTATATCCCATTTCTCTTTGATTGATACTTTCAGCTTTTCAGAAGGACGTGTGGACATTAAATCCCACTGCTTTTAAAAGATCCCGTTTGAGATGTCTAGTTTGGTGGTTAAAGTGAACAATGTAGGATGCTTACAGATCCCTTGAGGACGTGTTTCTGTGCTGTGTTGGCTTGATAGGTGCTCTGTGCTGTGTTCTGGTTGTCAATATATCCAAGTTGATAAGGGAGAGGTGCTGTTAACAGATGTTCCTCCTTAGCCAGGGTTAAACCACAGCAAGACCTGCCTCCTCTCTCTAAAAAAACCTGAGTATTTGCTGTAAGGAGCATCAGGAACAAATTTAAAGGCATGCGCTGAATGTATCCGAAGTTTTCATGGAGTGGAGTTGTCCTATAAAATAGGTGTTGGGAGCTGAGCTGCACTTTGTATTTATTACACCTGTATGTGATTTCTACCTTCAGGTCAGTGCCTTGTTGATTAAACAGGGGAATAAGAACTTGGAGCACAAGGAAATAGAGTTCCTGGTATAGGAGCAAAAGGTTTATGCTGTACATACAAAAGCTGTCTTAAATCAGCCTAATGAAGTGATGGGAATGAGCACCCCAATATTGACGTGATAATTGTTGTCTGTTTTCCATCAGGAATGCCTGTGGTATTTATACATACTTGGATTGTTTTTCAGACTAGCATTACAAATGTTCTAAATTCTATTACATGAGGACAATTTTTCGCTACAAAGGTAAGACTGGATTTAATACCAAAATGGAAGATACCATCTTCCTGCTTCATGGACAACCTTCATGGCTGCCATAGGCATCACTGTGAAGGCACCTGTTGAGTTTGATGTTGATGGTGATGATGATGAGTTAATGAAATGGAAGTATGAGATGGTCTGTTCTGGTGTGGTCCTAAAAAGGAACTGAGTGGGGCATCACTGTTTTGATGAAACTGTGGTCAGGCAGCCCACCCAGGGCTGCTTTCTGCTGGGGGAATGAGTAGAAGAAATGGGGGCAACCCCATGGTCATACCTATTTGGATGCTGCAGTCCACAAGCTGTTGGTTCGTGGGATGGGGAATAGATTTTCCTCTGGAATTGCACTGTGGAGGATAGAAACAGGCCTAAACCAGATGAGGGAAATGGGAAGGAGTGTGTTCTGATGTCTCTGTGTCTCCCCGTGTGCTGTCACTCACATAACTGAAATGGATTACCCTGTGCTTTGGGTACAGGTGATTAAGACCAAGAATTTTTTTCTCTGTCAGTGTGTCAAAAAGAAAAGGAAGAAAAATGCCTCTATTCTCCAGGCTATTATCATTTACCTTCAGGTTGTGTTGCAAGCATCTGTGTACTATCACATGTGATGGGCAAACTTATCAGCCAAGAGCATCATCTTGTTCTGTGGAATGAATGTTAGATTTTAGCTCCATTTCTGGCTTTGTCTCCATGTGGTGGTTTTAAAACTGGGGCACAGATGCACCTTCAGCATATAATGCATATGCATAATCAAAAGCACTGGTTTGCAGTAAATAATTCATGTCAGCTGGGGCACTTGGTCCTGATAATGAGATCTCAGGGGCTTGGCTCTTTCCAGATGATATATGAAATATTTGCTGTTAGTCATTCACACTGACAACTACTTAGTTGCTAATAGGATTTGTGTGTTGAGGGGAAGGAAATTCCTGAAGTTTTTTGGTTCTTTCTATCTTTCTTGATATCTCTTTTCCCTGTCTGCCTGGGCTTTGAACAGCTCTGATAAGACTTGGAAGGACAAATGACTACCACCCCTAAGTGAAAACCTCTAGGAATCGACATAGGTGTATAAATCTATATTATGCTGTTATTGACAACCTGCTCCTTACAAAATCCACATGGAAATTGTCTTTTAAGGCCCAGAAGGTTGATAGGCAGAGAGATGTTGGTATTTCTATGCTTTGAGGGTCACGAAAATGGTGATGGGGGGAAAAAAAAAAGGCATCTATTTACATACTCACTAAACATTTTGGGAATATGGAGATTGGCTTAGCTTTGTCCCTCCCTTTAGGCAAACTTTAGCAGGATAAAGTCATTTGTGTTCTGTCCCACAACTGATGGGCTGCTGAGGTAAAAAATTGTAAAGTTTTTATTTTTACCTGCTGGCATTTTTCTTACCAACTTGTGTGCAAGAGAAGTGATGAGTGACAGCATTTGCTCAAAATCTGTTGATTCTCCTGAGCTTTCAAGTCAGCAGTTCAAAACTTTGGTAAAAGCGACTGATAAAAGGAAGAATTATTTGGGAGCAGGATGCAGTAAATGTCCCCCCATGGTAATGGGGAGTGGAATGAGATGATCTTTGAGGTTCCTTCCTACCCAAACCAGTCTGGGATTGTAACCTGAACCAGTAGGGACTGGGTTTAGCACTGATGCTCATGGCTTGCAAATTGAATGTGAGCTTTTGTGTGTATAGTAGCAAACATAATGACTGTAGGTTCCCTAACCTATTCTTTTGGTCACTAAAAATGTTACATTTTAATCTAAAGCTTTATTAGACAAAAATCTGTCTCAATGGATGTGTTTTCTGAGCACTTCCTTAGTGCACAGCACTGCAGTAATCCTGACAGCTTCTGTAATTAATAGCAAATTAGCATATGACGGTGGTTTCTGCTAAACCTTAAACCATCTGCTCATGGCACTTGGCTTGTCAGTCTTCTGTGCAGGGATCTGGTGAGGGTATTAAACATGAGTTCTGTGGTTTTTCCCTTCCAGAATGTTTAAAATACATACCTCATAACTGGGCAAGGAAAAGGTGGGGTTTTTTAACTTTTAAATAATTATCACCTGCTTTGTGCACCTGGGTGTGCTTCCTCCATAACAGAAAGGGGGAATGGAATCTACTTGGAGGTCTTGTGCTTCCCCTGTGCTGTTAGTCATGTTGATGTCTGTCAGCCTTTTGTTTAATGCCATCATACACATCCCTGTTTGGAACAGTGAACTGGAGCACGTGTGGAAGTGCAGTTCACCACAGCTCTTCCTTGCAGGTTGTCGCAGTGCTTAGTGACTTTTGTAGTTGTTGTTATCATCCTTTCCCTTGCTTTATGCTGTCCTTGCAAGTCTAACTTTTGGCAGTCCTTCCAGGACAGTGGTGTTTGTACATATGCAGTACAGTCACTGATTGATAGACTGCTTTGGGCTGGGAGGGACCTTAAAGACCATCTTGTTCCATAGAAGAGGAGCTGGACTCACGGAGAGTGATTTGGTGATTGTTGTAGATCAAGTGTCTGTGGCTGCTGAGGCTTCAAGTCAGCTGAGGTCAGCATGGGGAAACCAGCTCTGGGCTTTGACCTCAAAAGAAAGGGTGAGGCTCTTAAGGATTCTGAGATGGAGGGAAGAATGGGTTTGTTACAGATGCCCAGAGGAGCTGTGGCTGCCCTGTTCCTGGAAGTGTTCTGGGCCAGGCTGGGTGAGGCTTGGAGCAACCTGGTGTAGTGGAAGGTGGCCCTGCCCATGGTAGGGAATGGAATGGGATGAGCTTTAAAGTCCCTTCCATCTGAAACCTTTCTATTCCAGGTCTTTGAGGGCAGTCTGCTCAGCATCTGTAACTCGAAGGAGAAAAATTGAAAATATGCTTGATATGTCCAATTCACCTGTGCTGTAGAAAGATATATTACTCTTTTTGAGTCTGGAAATAATTTATGAGCTACTCTGTTGCTTGTATGCAGGTATCTGTTGGGTTTTGCTCCTATAATGCTTAAAAATGAGCTGGAAGATGGGTTGCTTTAAGGATAAAGACAAAGCTGGATGTGAAGGGATAACTCAATATATGTAAATAACTCGCCTTTATTCTCGTAATTCCGTTATCCTGATGAGCTTCCATATTCTCCAAAGCCTTTATCAGTATTCCATATGTATGCTGATGATTATTCACTGTAAGTGTTGCTTTTGCAGCAAAGTAAGCCTGGTGGGAATGATACAGGCACTGCTGCTATGGTGAGGATTTTATCTATGCTTCTTACTTAAAAAATTCCTGATTTTTGTTTTAATTCCACGTCCTTCCAGTAAGACTGTGCTATGGTGCTTGCTGTCTGAAAATAATATTTTAACATAAATATATTTACCAGAGTGAACTCTGGTGAGTGTGCGTGGCAAGTGAAGCGAGTTAAAAATCCCTTTGGTTCAGCTGTTTTCTGCAGAGAATAAATTAAGGGACTAGGAGCGCGTTCTGTTTTTATGTGAGCTTAACACGGAGTGGTCATATGGGTTCCTGCAGAAGTGGGTCAAAGCTATTTTTGCTCTTTGCCTCCAGCCATTAAGAGAAAAAATTGGACACCTGGCTCTCCAGTATGCCAGGCGTTTTATGTCTATTTTAGCATGCCTTCACCACAAGAAAATAAAAGCCCTTTCAGCCACTATTCTCGCTCTTGGAAGAGCTGTAGCTTTAAAAATTGATGGACCCGTGTTCTGTTAATGATGAAAAGAAATTTTACTCCTAAGAGATGAGTGATAATTGAATACATGGGTATTTTAGCTAAGGCTAGAAAAGCATTCTAGGGATTTGGAAGTGGTATTTAAATTTAACATACAGCTGTGCTTACAGAGCAGGCACCCTGTGGAATATACACACAACCTGGAAGCGGAACCAGGAGAACCTAAGCAAAATCATGTCAAGACTGATAAGAGCTGATGTGAATTCTGTTGAAGTAACTTAAAATACAGCACAAGACACTTGATTTTTGGCCATTCAGATTGATTGAAACCAATCTCATCACCATTGTGGTCAGCTGTGGTTTGCAAAGGCAATGAGGGGTAACAGAGCCTCAGATGAAAATTAAAATGAAGGATACCAGGCATGTGTGATTGAGTATCCTAAGAGAATGTACTAGATTCCTGTTTTATTGTTTCCCTCTGCTCTTGGTATGAGCTCACAGCTTTACATGGTTATACAGTTCATGTGCTGCAGCAATATAAAGTCATAGAATCATTAGATCTGGAAAAGACCTCCAAGAGCAGTCCAAGCATTTCACCACTGGGAATGTCCAAGCCCACCACTGACCTTGGGCTCTGGCAACCTTCAGGCTGTGACCGTTCCCTGGGGAGCCTGTTCAGTGCCTGACCACCCTCTGGGGGAAGAACCTTTTCCCAGTATCCAGCCTAACCCTCCCCTGGCACAGCTCCAGCCATTCCCTCTGGACCTGTCCCTGGCCACAGAGAGCAGAGATGGGAGCTGCCCCTCGTGAGGAAGACGCAGACCCTGATGAGGTCTCTCTTCAGTCTCCAGCTGAACAAGCCAAGTGACCTCAGCTCTTCCTCATTCAGCTTCCCCTTTATGCACTTCAGCAAGTTCTTGTTCTTCCTTTGGACAGTCTCCAGTAGCTTTACATCTCTCTGATATTGTGGCACCCAAAACTGTCCCCAGCATTCGAGGTGAGGCTGCCCCAGTGCAGAGCAGAGCGGGACAATCCCCTCCCTCACCCAGCTGCGGCCCGTCAATGAATCTGCTACTCTGCCTCCATAGTAAAAGGGCTTGGATTTTCCCGGTCTGGTTTTTCCATTGATGTTTATCTCCCTTGAAAGTCTTTTTCCTTTTGATAAGGTCATACAAAGTGGTAATTAAAAGAAAAAAAAGTTCTGTGGTGGTTTATGCCTCATGTTCTATTTCTGAAGTACCTGTAGTTGGCCTCACTGACCTTCCAAACCACAAGCTACCTTTTAACTTCTTTTTTTTTGTGGCAAGTACTAAGACCCAAAGCAAACAAGTTGAGAGTTCTTGGTTCTAAGAGTAAGCTTTTGACCTTTGCAAGGTTGTGGTGATTTTTATTCAACTGAACAGATAGAACTGGCGTTCTGGAAGGTCCCTGAGGTCTCCCTGGTTTGCAGTTGGTGATAACCAACTGCTCGGATCAAGCCAGGGAAAGTTCCTCTGTGTTCTGATGCCTTGGCATGCCTCTGGGAAGATGTGCATGTTAAATAAAAATTGTGTTGGTGCTACCTGTGCAGTTTTAATTCTAAATTTTTTGATCACTGAATTAAGAAGGGATTTTGTTTTTCACTGTTCTTCGTGGAGCGCCTCTATCATATGTTGTTTTCTGCATGACCACACCTGGTTGTTCTTTTGCATTTAAAATCTTTTCAGGAAGGAATTGGTCTGAACCACATTTCTTTTGTTCTGTAGCAGGTACTAATTCCTGCATTTTCCACAGCGGGAAATGCTTTAGGAGTATTAGGATGGGGGGAATGTGTGTTTAAACCCCATCTGGTGCTGTGCTGGTGGTGAGGAAGGTCATTCTAGGTAACCCAGCACATACATTGTAGGTAGGATAAATGGTGCTGGTGACATGTTTTTTCCCTGTTGATGGTACTGTATCCTGGAAAGATGATGGTCATTTTTATCTGGAAAGTAATAGTATGTAAGTGGCTGAGATCCAAGGACAATTGCAGGTGCAGAGGCATCTTGGTTTGCCAGCAGAATGAAATATTAGGAAGTCACATTCCCTTTGTGAGTTGACCTCAGTTTGTTGGTTTAAGGAGGATCTGCTCCAAGTGTGCTGTGATGTGAAGGCTGGGAGAGGGAGTGGGACTCCATGTCGAGCTGGGTGTCCCACTGTGGAATTATTGCAGGTATACAGATCAGGTTTTGACAGACTGGCTTTTATAATTTATGGGGTTTTAGCTCTTCAGGGTATGATGGCTGTCTGTAAGCAGTGATTTGCCACAGTTCTGGGAGAAAATTGAGAGCAGTGTGTGAAGGCTGGGTCCTTCAAATGCTGTTGATATCCCAGAAGAGTTAGTGGAGATCAGCTGAAGCTAATGTGAAGCTGGCAAAATGTTTTGGGCTACTGTGAATCAAAGGTTTGGAAGTAATTGGCTTTTTTTTGCCTAGTAAAGTATCAAATACAACCTTTTCGTAAGATCATATGTACACTTTCCAAAGCAGGAGGCCAAATTCTCATGGAATGCACGTAGGTGTTTTGTGTCACACACTTTGGACAGTTGTACCTCATTGAACTGAGACTTTGTCTGAATTTTACAGGAACTGCTATTGTTTTAGTGCAAGGAAAGTGTCTTTTTGGAGTCAGTATCTATTATTTGAGTGTATCTATTATTTGACAGTGACTTCTGAAATGCAGGGTTTTATTTCCCCTCTCTCAGTGCATGTGCTTGGTTTGCCCATAATGCCTCCAACGTTAATGCTGGCTGTGTTTACAATGGGTTGTTTGGGGATTGTAAATAATTTTGAAGCAGCAGGAATGACCTACTTCTTAGAAGCATTTGCCTTCTGGCTGTTTTGCGGGTTCTGTGGATTCCTAGATCCCTTCCATGGAAAGGCAATCTTCTTTCAGGTTTAATGCTGTACAAATGTAAAGAGAAGTATAATTTTGAATATTATGCAACTAAAATGCTGCTTGTTTGTACAATTATTATTGTACTTCCTAAAAGATGTTCAGCACAGAAGCAAGAGTAGCATAGGTAACAACTGTATGAACAGTCTGAATTACTATTTGGATTACAGGGAATAATTGCAAACAAGACTTTTCTTACTTCTGTTTTAGGTCACTCCAGATTCTATTTAAGAATAGGGAGTTTCTGTTCCTTGCTTATTTGATTTTAACTTTGCCAACACTAGATTTCATGAGACAGACTTAATGACTTAGCTAGGCTGGGTTGTCATAAAATACAGCTTTGGGTAAAGGTAATATCTGATTCCCAATTCTGTCCTAGCTCCTCTGCTCCTCTCCCCTTCCATTAGTTCTTCCTTGCTTATCACTTCTTGTGAGTTCATGCCACTGTTTCTGGGGATACTTGGCTATGTCATGTTTTAATTTCAATTTAGATGCATTTTTCTTAGTGGATTTAAAGTCATAACAAAACTCTGAGGGGGTCACCCTTCTCTTCCACAAAATTTTAGTCTGACAATATGGGTATTTGTTGAGCTCGAGAAGCTTCTATTTTAAGAGGGACAACATTTTTTGCTTAGAATGTCATTTGCCAGGTTAAACTAGTATCAGGAACGGAATGAGGACAGGGTGAAGTGTGTTGTCAAATGTAAAGCAATGGGGCTGAGGTAGAAATTCATGGCATACTAGAGGTTTATATAGTAAGGAAATGGAAAACGTTCAGTGGCCCTAGGGGTACTGAGGTGCATGACTGAAATTGTGAAGTTACCCTATCCAAGTCTCAAAGGGATAATTGTTTTTACTTAAGGATTGCTGCAAAATGTGAAATTAAATCTCAAACAATCAACTGAAAGGAGAAGACAAAGTGAAGAGACCTGGCTTTGTTATCAAAACAGGGCAAGTCTGTGGCTTGGTTGTGGTTAGAATGATTTTCCAAATTGTTGGGCATTAGAAAGCATCTACTTCCAGAATGTCATGGGAGTGATGCCTCTGTTCAGGTCTCTCAGAAGAGCCATGGATGTGTTTAGGAAAGGGAAGGCCCTTATTTTGGCTTTGCTGCAGCCATTGCTGCCATCTGCTTGGTTTTCTGGGACCATTGGCGTTGCTGTTTTGCACAGCCCTGTGACACTCACCCACTGCCCCAGAGAGGAATGGGCTCCTTTCCAAGCTCATTAGAGAAGCAGTAGCAGCTCTCTTCAGTGAGGAGTCATATCCTTTTACCAGGTCTCCCAGGGGGATGAAATCCTTCGAGACAGGGAAGCTCCCTGGATTACGATGATGATTTTGATTTTTGAAATTGTGTGTTCCTGTACTTTTCAATAACTTAAATGGGTTTGAAGTGGGTCTGTTAACTCAGATTGCTTCTGAAAAATGGATCCTAATCATACCTTGTCCCCCTTGACAGGGAATAAGAACATGAATTTACTCTCCTTTCAGGAGTGCAGTTTGAGGCCGGTTTTGTAGTGTGTCCTCTGGGTTGAATCTCTCCCTGCACTTGCCCTCCCTCCGTAGATGCTCAGTGTTAGTTTTAAAGATGTTCTTCATTAGGCTGAAAGCTGGAATCGCTTCAGATTCTTGGGTGCAGGAGGCTGATCTTATCAGGGGGCTGTTTTGCTTCCTTCCCTCTGGGCCCTCCCTCGCCTCCCGCCTCCTCTCCCGCCTCCCCTCTGCTGCAGGCTGACCCAAGGCCTTCCAGCAGCAGCTCCTCCTTGTTTTCCCAGACTGGCGTGTTTGTAATTAAATGTCTGAGGCAGAACTATGTGTTGCTCCACTTTGCAATTGCTCCAGTATCTTCCTCCTCTTGTTCTCACCGGGGTGGCATTTTCTCCAGTAAACAAGATGAAACCTCATTTTTCCGGTTTTTGGTGATAGCTGTCTCCTGGTGGCTCAAAAGTGTACTTGAAATTTATCTGGTGTGTGTTTTGTCACGCAATTTTAGCACTTTGCTCATTGCTATGCAGAACATCTCAAGTCCTGGAATGTAACCTGACCTAAGAAAGGGTTTCCTCACTGATGTAGGAATATCTGGGACTCTCATCCATTGTTCAGCACCTGATCGTGGTGTCTGTGTGTGGCCGTGGGCACATGTTAATCTTTATTTTGGCCGACAGATCCTCCGATTTGCCTTCCAGCAAGTGCAGGGCTCCTGCAAGCTTTTTATTCCTGTTCAGTGTTTATCAACAGACATCACATTCAATTGCCTTTCCTGGAGACAATGGAAGTGTCACTTTTGTCCCTTGTGACTGGAAAAAGCGCCTCTTTTGGGGTACTGGAGTGACTGAAAATAACACACACAACTTTCGTTTTGTTTTCTTCCACTTGAACGCATTGAGGATTTTATTCTTTAAGAATGGATGATGGAAAAAGGTATTTTTCCTGCAGATTGTTTCCTTCCCCTGAAAATATTTTGTAAAGCTTAGGACAGGGGGGGATGTAAGCTTTGGAAAAAAAGTAGTTGTTGTTTTGAGTGACCATTTGTCTTCTACTAAGGTATCCTGAGCAAAATGGGAAGGCAGTCCATTAAGCCTCACTAAGAAAGTTGAATTCATTTAGTTATGGGGAGGGGAGCCTACAAATGTTCCCTGAAGAAATTTACTGTAGAAGAAGAGGCTTCTGAAGGATTGGAAAAAAAATAGTGAATTTAGCAGAAAATAGTTAAAATACCTGAAAATTAAATGAATGCTCCTGGACTTGGAAGTGGATGAGGAAGTGAAGAATTGGTTTCTGTTTGAATGACGGACAAGGAACTGAGGAAGTAATTTTAGGTAGCTGATATACTCACCTGAAGTGTGGAATAATGTCACAAAATACACACATGAGGTACCTTTAGATGGGAAGGTCACACCACTCTTTGGTATTCCAGCAGACACGTCAGTGCCATCTTTCCTGTCCCTCATGTTGGCTGCAGCAGTGTTTGAACTGAAGGAGAATCTCAATTACCTGCTGTGTTCTCGTATTGCAGAAAGCTGCCTTGAAGGGCTGATGGTACAAAATGAAATACAAATGGCTTTTCCTGCCTGCTTTAAAAAAAATCACGTAAGACTGGAAATATTCCCCTGTACATGTCAATGTATGCACTTGAACACAGTCCTCAGGATGCTGAGTAAAATCATGCAATATTGCAAAAGAAATGAAAGTCAGATGGCAGCACGTGGCTGTAACAGCCTTAGGAGAGAGGACTTAAATGAATATTGCCGTAATGAAATAGTGAACAGAGGAAAATACAGGTGTGGGTGTTGCCATGATGAGGCAGTTTGTGAGTCATTTGGGAAATGGACTTGTACAGCTTTGACCAAATGGTCATATTTTGTCACATGGATTGCCAGGGAAAGCAGGGAAGCAGTCATTGTACCAGTGATACCAATTGCTCCCAGTGGTAACAATCTTTGCTGCTGTGGAGTTTTTGATGCCTGAATTGGAAAACATAAAATAGAGGAGTTTTTGCCTTGGCAGGTACAGTACCAATTTGAAGGAAATTTATGCTGAGGGTGAAGCAGATACTTAATAAGAGGCTTTTCTGTGTGTTTCAAATACTGGAAATAGATTTCCTGCAATGGATTTGCTGGTAGATGAGCACAGTTTGATGTTGCTGTGCTTGTAGTACCTGCAATATTTGTAGATATGCAAGTCTGTGGTGGTACTGGTTAATGCTTGGACTTTGTCTTGGACGTCTTTTCCAACCTTAATGATTCAATAAATACCTCATGTCAAACATGGAAAGGGCTATGGATTTTCAGGTGACACCTTTTCCAGAGAAATACAAAATATGTTCATGTGCTTTTCCAAATGAAATATTTGTCAGTTTTATTTCACTATGGTAGGAGCATTTCAGAAAGGTTAAGGTGTGAGATTTACACTCTAAATTGTGGTTTGGTTGATATGTTTTCCTGTCTTAATAGTTTTTTTTATTAGCAACCTTAAGCTACTCACTAGGTTATGGAAAAATGCTTGTCAGGTGGGTAAGGTTGTCATTCCTTAGAATGATAATACATCATCACAATATCATATTAATTAGGTGTTTCTTGAAATGTTTGAGCCAAGTCATGTCCTGCCTCAGTGGATTTATAGAGCTTGAAGCTGCCATTCTCTGACTGAAAACAGTCTAGAAAAAACCTAAAAGCAGCTGAAGCTCTTGGGTAGAGTTCTCCTGATGATCATAATGCCATTGGCAGTGTTAATAATGTATGTTCAAAGCCTATGTAAGGCTGGTGGTTGTCCCCAAAATGCAGGGTGTGAGCAGAAGAGTCTTATCAAGAGGCTGTCCAGTGCTACAGGATTCCCCTTTTCCACTAAAACCCATAAAGCTACAGGTGTTAGTCAGCCCCAGCAGGAAATGTGGTACAAGTGGTTTATGCTTCTGTCTTGCTTTTGCCTCAACACTTGTATTCCTCTTTATTTAAGAATACTGCTTCTACTGAGAACTTAAATAGCTTAGTGCTTGCAGCTTAGCCTGGAAAAAAAGGTGTTTGAGGTGATTTGTTTTCTTTTCCTGTCAGTTATATTAATATCATTAATATCATCATACCAGGGAAGCTGTGGCTGCCCCATCCCTGGAAGTGTCTAAGGCTGGGTTGGATGTGGCTTGGAGCAACCTGGTCTAATGGAAAGTCCCTGCCCATGGCAGGGGGTGGAATGAAATGGGATTTAAGGTCCCTTCCAACCCAAACCATTACTAATACTGTATTTTGATTTATGTGTATATACATGCGAACTGATGTTGATACAGATCGCATTTGATACAAATCACTAGTTTCATTTTGGGACAACCAAAACCCATTAATAGATTGGAATGAAAGCAAAATTTGGCCAAATAGAACTGTAACGAGAATAGTGTGGGACCCAGGGTTGTTGGGTTTTGGTTTGTTTTTTTTTTTTTTTGCCAATAAAATTTTATTTTCTTCATGTGAGATATTAGGGTGCTTTTTCTCTTGTCTTGACCTATCATTTTTGTTTAATGCTGCAGCCTTAGTTATGAATCCTTGAATATCCAAAGTCAGCACCTTTCTAACAAATAGTTTCAGGCTTTTTAACACCTTTCCTTTCTGCTTTAAATTAATCTGCAAATAATTTTTCTTTTTAAGGAACTTTGCAATGGGATCTTGGCTGGTGGAAGGGCAGGAGTTGGGCACAGATTGTGTAATAAGCACTAAGCTTTCGTTTGTCCTGTGTGTGTTTTGCCCTCTTCATGCACAGTGGCTTGGTGAAGGGCTTTTCTGTCCTGCTGGGTTGCAGAATAGCTTAAAGATATCTTAGACAGGACATGCTGGAGCCATAGAGGGATTTAGGACTGGTTTAGAGGGCATCCCATCGTTAGCAGGATCTGGATTTAATATGAAAACCTCTAAATGAATATCTAATCCTCTTCTTTCTGGGGATAGATGTTTTATCCTCATTTTGAAACATGGCCTTCCAATAATGCAAGTAACTGAAAATCTATTTGCATCTGCTGTTGGATGCTTGCCAGGAGAGATACATGGATATACATTTCATTTTGGCAATTGGAAAACCCTGAGCTGGAGCCAGAGGGAACTTCGTAGTGTTTGTGAGTTAGCAATATGTGCTGTGATAGTGGTTTGTTATTGTGGCTTTACCTAAGTGGGTTTTTTATTTTATTTCTCATGCTCAGTGAAATAAGATCTGCCAAGTACAAGAGGTTAAATTCAGCATAATCTAAAATTCTCCTGGATACAAGAAATATATGTGGTAGCTCATGCTATGGCAGTCCTTAACCTCGCCTAAGCCTTAGGTTGCTTATTCCTAATGACTGCCATGGTTTTAAGAAGTGAAAGGCTCAATTTTGTTACTGCCAGAGGACAGGGCCAGATGGGATATTAATAAGAAATTGTTCCCTGTGAGAGTGGTGAGGCCCTGGCACAGGTTTCCCAGAGAAGCTGTGGCTGCCCCATCCCTGGAAGTGTTCAAGGCCAGGTTGGATGGGGTTTGGAGCAGCCTGGGATAGTGGGAAGTGTCCCTGCCTGTCTATGATATGATTCCTTTCTGAAGGAAGACTAAAGGAGTCAGAGGGAGCTGATCCTTCCTCTCTCGTCATTACCAGTGAGGCCCCATCTGGACTACTGCTGTCAATTGTGGGCTGCTTTGTACAAGTTAAGATCTGGATTTACTGGAGCAAATCTGGTGCAGGACCAAAAGATGATGCTGAAGGGTCTGGAGCATCTTTCAGGTGAGGGGAGGCTGAGAAAGCTGGGACTGCTCAGCCTGGAGAAAGCTTAGCAAGCTTATCCACTGGTGTTTAACTTACCTGTGAAATGTTCTGCTGGTTAAAAGCCAGAGTGAGTGCTCTGTTTATCATTTAAGCTTAAACAACTCAATGGCTTGGATTTTAGAGTAATAAAAGTTTATTTTGAAGCTTGTGACAACAATCACGTTGTTAACAGGAGGTGTGTGTGCTTGGTACGGTGCTCACCTAAGTGCTTTAGAATGTTATGAATGCTTCAAGCGCTTTACAGTGTTTTGTGCTGAAGCCCTCAAAGTTGGTGTTTCTGCTCTGTACACAGTTAAATTGGAGGCTGATTCATGGTTTTTCCCAGTTGGATAAGTGTGGTGGGAAATTTCGTGGGCTGGAGCAGATTGGAAAGACAGACTTCCTGGGTATCTCCTCTTGAGAAAAGTTTCCTTCTGACTGAACATCTGTTCCCTGTCTCAAGATTAGCCTTTAGCATTCTATTGCTGAACAGTTAAATCATGAGTACATGCAAAACTGCGAGGTTTATTTTTTTTCGTTCCATTGTGCATATAAATACTTAAAGCAATAAGAGAGCGAGTTTATAATTTGCTGTAAAGTAGGAATATACATGCTCAATAACATTTTGAGCTCGAACTGTATGTATTGGAAAAGACATGAGCTCTTGAAATGAGCAATGAACTCTTCATTAGGTCTTTTTAAGCACCTGCATGAAGCCCTTCGTGAGTTAAGTTTTTCATACACCTGAATCAGCATTTTCAATACCTGAAAATGCCAGTTGTGAGCATCACCTTCTGCTCTGTCAGTGGATCATGGAGGGCTCAGTGAAGAACAGACTCTTGGTGTTAAACAGAAAGTTAATTTTTTAGGAGTAACTCTTGAGTTTCTTCCAGAAGTTGTTTGGATCTTGTTCTGATTGGACTAAGTGCTAGAAAATCCTCTCTTCAGAAATGTCTTGTGGCATCCTTACAAAATAATAGTGTACAAGGGGAAGGACCTGGAAGTGCTGGTAGTTGCATGAAGATGATTTTTGTTGTATGATTATGATTGAACTGTTATTCACAATTTGTGTTTTACTTGGAAAGTACTTGAAATTTCAGCTAGTTAAGGAAAGCTGTCGGGGAACTGTTGCAGAGATACAAGCATGGCAGTCCATGAAGTAGGAGTTTTGGTGATCCATACATTAGGTTTATTAATTTTGCTAATGGACAACTTACGTCTTGGAATTTCATCTCATGTGATACCAATGAAACTGCTGTTTATGGAAGGATGAATCTTTTACATGGTCCTATTAGCTGGTGTTTAAACAAGCCAGTACATCATGTGGGAGTGCTTTTTGCAATAGGAGCTGGTTTTCTTTGCAGAAAATGGTGCAGTAATTAGGCTTTTTTATAAGCAAATAAAAGTAGGGATTAGAAGAGGTAGGCTGCTTTGAAGCATGAAGGGATGGATACCTGTGCTCCATGTTAAATCAAACCCAGGTGTGGTGTCCTTGCTCAGAGCTGCTGGTTTAACACTTGTGTTTTCTGGGCAGAAATGGAGAGAAGTCAGTGCCTGAAGTGAGAGGAAGAGAGAAGTACTGGAAACTGGAAAGGTTTTGGGGTAAAATGTTTCCTACAGCCAAAGCACTCGGTGCTGTGTTTCCAAAGGTAAGGGCACACAAGTTCTCCCTTTCCCAGCACTTCTCTTGCTGGGAGGTGCTGGGAACTCAACCTAGGAGCCTTTCACATGGGGAACACATGATGGAGTGACCTCTGCTTCCACACAGTAATATCTGGTGTTTGATGTAAAGCCTCTTTAGTTCTGCTACCCAGCAGTTGTTTGTTTTTGCTTTTAAAATATATAAAGAAGAAGCTTCAGTGTCTTTTAAGAATGTTGTTTTGGATATGGTTCTTCTCTTTTGTAAGTGATATTCCAGTATAAAATATGATTTAGGCTTATTAATATATGATTACTTGTATCAGGAGGCATTGTTGCAATATCACTATGGCTTAATGAGATATTTTTTAGTGTAACATTAATATGTTATGAATAGTCCTTTTCTTTGTTTTGTTTTGTTTTCTTAAACTTGAACCTCCATCATATGTGTGCTTGTTACGAGGGGGAGAATCCCTCCAGTTGGTTTATTCTCTCACTTTGTTATACCACACAGAATGTTTATAAGGGGGTAGATATGAGTGTCTTTTCCTTATATAAATACTCAATTTTTGGAGGTGTTCTTATTTGATATGAAACTTAATATAGCAAAATTATAATTCACCGGTTTTAAAAGCTTTACCTGTACAGGAAAATTCAGGCTCAGGAGACTACAGGAGGTCATCTAGTCTAGGCTCTCGCACAAGGCAAGGTCAGGCCAAAACCTGTGTAATACCTGTCTTAATTGTGACCTGCAGCTGGAAAAAAACCTGCAAAACCATTGCTCATGCTTGACACAACTTTCTGGAAGTATTCTCCATTCTCTCGCCCTCCTCTGCTCTCCCCCCAGGCCTGGTGTTTTGCAAGTCTGCAAAGCAGAAGGGTGCTTCAGGTAGGTTTTTTGTCCTGTTTTCTTTCCCATGTGTAAAGAAGGATATCCGTGAAGACTGAGGTTGGAGGAGGAATGAAACCCACATTGGGTCCAGCTGGCCCAGGAAGGAAGTTACTGGGGACTGAGCTGTAGGCCTGACACTAAAGGATTGTCAAGGTACCTGTCTGTGTCTGTTTTCCAGACTCCTTTGAATGTGATCTTAATCTCCTATGAGAGTAGCTGGAGGCAAGGGAAGAAAGATTGCTGGTGATTGCCCAGCCTTTTCTGCTACAGCGACCAGGTGCTGCTTCCCACTTGCTCCAGGTTCCCGGTTGCTCCAGGAACAGCCACGTCTGCCTGCTGATGGGGAAGGGTGACAGGTACAGGGTGACAGCAAAGCCTGAACGCTCCACCTGTGGCTCTAACCAGCACAGCTACTCTGGTTGTTTGCAACTGAGACCTGCCAAGTCCAGTTAAATAGGAGGCTGCAGCCTGTTTTCCCAATATTCCCTAACAGTAGTTAGCTTTTCACCATGGCTGAAGGTCCAGAGATTTGCTGCTGTCTGATTTCTGAGGACCAGTCTTTGCCCACCTCATATTTTGGCCTCTGCCTGACAGAGGAGTCCCTACATGTGCTGCTGAGCAGAGTATCTGCCTTGCAGCAGTCGCTTTCATTCTGCTGGTGTTGTGGCAGTGAATTATCTGGCTGGCCCTACTTACTGTAGTCCCTACACTCCACATTCTTGCCACCTCACCTGTTCCAGGTGACTGACTGCCTTCAGTGTGATCTCCACCCTCTGCTTCCAGCCGAGTTCATGGTGAAGGTGGCAGATGCACTGTGTGGTTTGGGCAATCTCAGCAGTAGTTCATTGAATCCTGATTAATCAGTCATGGGCTTTGTGTCCTTTAGTCCTTTTGGGCCCTTTAGAGGCTCAGGTGGTCTCCAGTGACCAACCTGGGGTAAAATCCAAATTTTAGATGAGCCAATTCCTCTTGGCATTCTCACCCTCTTGTGATCGCATAATGATTTTCTTTGATATTAATTGCAAAGACAGGTTTACTTCATATTCTTGACATGAAGCACGTTGTGGCTGGTGAAAAAATAGCAGAGACTGTGTAAGGTGGGTAAAGAATTTTGCACTGAAGTGCTTCTTACCAGGATGTGGTTGGCAGCCATCTGTGTCCTCACTCCTTTTTTGACAGAAGGACATAATTCAGTTGCGTTTCTTTCTAGTGCATAAACCAAGATTTGTTTTAGCTTGTTAAAAATCCCAAATGCAGTTGGAACTCTCCTGACAATTTTCTCCTTGAGGTGCTTGTTTGGCAGGACAGCAATCCAGGTCTTTGTCTACTGAGAATATTCCTCATGTTATGAGCTTCCCAAAGCCAGTGAACAAGGAAGAAGGGACAGGTCAGAATTATTTATGCTAATTGTTCAGCAAACTGTGTGTTCTGGAACTCAGTATTTTTTCAAAAGATCTGAGTCTTCTACTTCAATAATAATTCTTCCAATTCACTGAATTTCAGATCACTTCACAGCTTGAATCAAGATGAGTTTTTTCCCAGGTAAAACAAGGTTTTAAATATACCTCTGATAACCTTTGTTACGGCATTTGGGTCTTAATTAAAGTTATTCAAGAGTGTTCTGATGATGCAGTTAGTAACTTCACAAGTTAATTGAAATACCAAATATCTTAAAAGTTCCCAAATACAAGAAACTGATAAGCCTTCAAACAAACCTACTCATCTGTTTTTTTCAATGAAGTAAGGTATTATTCTGGCAACTTTAGTTGTGTTCTAATAAATGGCAATTGCAGTGCAAGCAATTTTGTGTGCTTTAACATTTCTATAAAATTGTTGTTAGAATCAGGAGGGTGTAAATCATCCAATTAAGAATTTCCTTATACAGTCAGTAGCTGTCAGTATTTAGTTTCGTGTATGCCAAGAGCAAGCCATTTGACTTGGACATAAAAGCCATAGGAGCATACTTGAAAATCCTTTTCTGATTAGAAGGGAGGGGAAAATAAAGCCATTCATTGTTTTTCAAGGTGGACTAGACTTGAATTTTTGAATGAATTTTTGACACAGCACATTCTCTCTACTCAGGAAGGCAAATACATTATCTATTCAGCTTTCATCTGTTATAACTAATCTTGATTTTAAAGCAGCCTTTTAATCTTCAGCTTCAAAACCTGTGTTCTCTTTATTTTCTTGTGTTTGCCAGGATCCTCAGGACTCCTGTTCACACAGCTTGTTCCAGGCTGAGGTCATTAATTCAAGAGACTCTAAGACAAAACTTAATTTCTGCTAAGTAATCCAGGCCATTAGCAAACGCTGTGGCTTCAAACTGAAAGAACAGTTCAAATTAGGAGCAGCAGAGGGCTTAAGTTTTCTGTAATTCTTTGCTTTTATAAGAAGTTTACTCAACCCTTCCATCTGGGGTATAGATGAAAGGATGCACAGCATCATCCTCGTGCAACAATTTATATGAGCCAGTCTTCAAATATGCCTTGAGGGCAGTGATTTGAGGTACCAAAAATGGATAATAGTGATCATGAAGACGTTTTTCTATTTGTGGTGGAATTACAGAATCATGAAGGTTGTATCCTTTTCATATCTTCTTGATGTTGGGGTGAGGAGCAAAAGCAGGAGGTGCTTGAGGATATTTTTCTTTGTAATACACTGTACCCTGAGGATTGGTTGTTCATTTTTCATGATTTTTCATTTTCTGTTTCCTGTGGAGGTACAGAGTTTTTGAATGAAGTGGTTCCTTTTCTGGGAACACTTCAGTAACTAAAGGCACATGGTAACAGGTATTAAACAAATGAACAACTGCAGATACTGTCAAATGAAATATCCCAGAGCTAAAATCCGTGAGATGATAATGCATTGTGGTCAACACAGTTGAGAGAAAAATAGAAAAAATACAGAAAAAAAAATTGTTATTTTAGTAATGGAGGAATATAGAATTAGCAAGAAAAACTTCAGTTCACAGTATCCTCCTTTGTGTTGCAAGATCTGAACTGTGGGATTTTGAAGGCCATCAAAAAGTTCTTTAGGGGAAATTAGTAAGAATCCAGTTGATTTGCTTGGAAAAGGAGCTGAACAGGCATTTACAATCCATCTGTTGATGCAAGGAAGAACAGACTTGCTAGAGATGTTTAGCTCAGAGTGGCACAGCATTATGAAAATACAGGAAAACCATAAACAAGCCAATCTGTTGCATCAGGACATGTGAAACATGGTATAAAATCCCAGAATGGTTTGGATTGGAAGAACCTTTAAAGCCCATCCCATTCCACTCCCTGCTGTGAGCAGGGACACCTTCCACTGTCCCAGCTTGCTCCAAGCCCTGTCCAACCTGGCCTGGAACACTTCCAGGGCTGGGGCAGCCACAGCTTCTCTGTGTTTTAATCACAGAATGGATGCAGTGGGAAGGAACCTCGGGAATTTCTGGGTCTAGCTCCTGTGAGAAGCAGGGCCACCTTGGAGCATGGAGGCCTCACAACTCACCTCAGGAGTCTCATCCATGGCTGTCATGAGGTGTGTACCTCCAGAAAATCCTACTCTGCCTTCTACCTTGCCATTAGGTAGCTGTGGATGCTGTATCTACCTTCTGCTTTCTCCTCATAAGCCTGAAAGTATTTGCCATGTGGAATTACAGCATTTCCAGATAAAAGCATTGGTGTCCTGGGAAATCTCCTCACCATGGCTGTAGCAGAGAGCCCTGAGCAACTCTGGCATCCTCAAACTGTTCATCACTGTCAGCTGACTAAGAGAAACCTCCAAAGTGTTCAAGTATTTACAGCAAAATAGGCTGAAGTTGCCCTTTAAAATAGTTAATGCCTTTTGTGTGTTGTCAGTAAAAAGAATCCAGGATGAAATCAGTCACAAAATGAGTAGGATTTATTATTTGGAAAGAAGTAATCTTTAGCCGTAACTTTTCTTCTCATTTGGTCTGGAATAAATGCAATATCTAGAGAACAATAATGTTATGTCAGGTGTAAATAACAAAAAATAGCTCCTCTTGAAATTATTCTAATTCAGTTGTTTCCTATGCGATTTCTTTTTTTTTTTTTTTTTCAATCATGTGCCCAAGTTTGGAAAGATGAAGTTGTTCAACATGGCTGAGAAGTATTTCGTAAGAGTCCTTTGATTGCTGGCCTGTTTGCAGCATGTGAAATTCTTGACAGCAATCTCGATTGATTCTTCCATGTTCAATAATGTGTTCATTCCAATGGTATTTCCTGAGCAGCTGGGCTTGCTTAGCTTTGGAGCTAAAACAGCAAAAGCAAGGAAGTGAATTTTCCAGCCCTCTTCCCCCCCCCCCCCCTTTTTTGGCATGTTAGAAAATTATGTTAATTTTTTTTTATACTGTTAATGAAATGGCATGGAAACCACTGGAATAATGGGGGAGGGCAGGAGCAGAAGTGGAGGACTGAGAGGAAATGGCACATTTTATAGTCCTGTGTATGGTGAAAGGGCTGGCTTCAGGAATTAGCTTCTCCTTTCAGAGCTACTCTAATCAAAATTCATATAGAGCTGTGTTTCCTGCTGGTCTCTGAGTTAATGAGTGCTTCTGTTTCAGGCAGATCTTCTGATGTGGTAAAGGATGAGTTTTCTGCATTAAAACTAATGGTAGGTCTTCAGATAACAGCCAGATTGTCCATTGAAATGCTTCTTAGCAGAAATAGGATGTAAAAATAGGATGTGAAATGGTGAAGGAAGAATTTGTCTGCTATCTTAGTGCACTGAGAAAAATCTGTATATTTTAAGTTACTGTAAGAAATGTCTTTCATCACTGGAAAATTATGTTCTTCAAATTTTAATTTTTTGTTCAAGTAGTCTCTTTGTCTATTGATTAGAGACAGGCTGATCATATAGAAATTTGAAATACAGAAGAAATTCTTTCCTGTGAAGGTGATGAGGCCCTGGCACAGGTTGCCCAGGGAAGCTTTGGCTGCCCCATCCCTGGAAGTGTTCCAGGCCAGGTTGGACAGGGCTGGGAACAACCTGCCCTAGTGGAAGGTGTCCCTGCCCACGGCAGGGGAGACGAACTGGGTGAGCTTTAAGGTTCCTTCCAATCCAAACCATTCTGTGATTTTAGGATTCTAAATCTGTTTAAAGTACTGCAGTGCTGGTATTTAATAGCATTTCCCAGCTGATCTAAACCAGTGTTTGGGGTCTCTGCCTCCTGCCACTGTTCAACATTCCTGCAAATCTGGAGGGGAAGAGCCAAGCCCCCTTGAGCTTCCCTGACTGCAGCCTCCCATTGCACCTTGTTGGTTTGCTTGTACATCCAAGCAACTATAATCTGTCCCTGGTGGGTTTCTTAAGGATAATTTCTGGTCTACTTCCAGCCTCCTCTTCCCTTCTTCCATGTGCACAGGGGTACTTCCATACGGAAGGTGGGTGTGCAGGTGTAGCTGCTGGGTCAAGACAGACTTGATCAAGCTGTGTAGGAATGGAACCTGTTTGGGTTTGCTGCTTTGCATGGTTTATTTTACCATCCTGTTTATGTGCTTCAGTGCCCCTTGGGTCAGTATGCAGTTTGCAGAAAAGCACCTGCTCAAACCAGCTATCTGTGTTTCCTGAAGTCTTTTGGCTTTTTAACTTGAGGATGGTTTGAAAACACTGCTACTCAAGTTGATTTTACATCCCATTATCTTTACTACTCCATTTTTAAAGACAAAGCTTTAAAAAGTTTGGGCAATGGTTAAAAGCTTTTGACAGACGTCATGATTTGTTCAGTTACAGAAAGGCATTGAGCAGCCTTTTAATGCAAGTATTGCATAACACATGAGTGGCTTATTGAAAGCAGCACCTGGAGGGTCAGAGCTCGGAGCACTTTCCATCTGCTTTGTCCTCCATCGGAAGGCACTCTTGTGTAATTCCGTACAAAACCCTAGGCCTGGCATGCAGATGACCTTGACGTATACCTACAAATACACTGTGTATATGTCACTGAAGAGAGAGAGAGAAGTAGTATTGGAGCGTGACAGAGTGGTTTGGGTTGGAAGTGATCTGAAAGACCATGGGCAGGGACACCTTCCACTATCCCAGGTTGCTCCAAGGGCCATCCAGCCTGGCCTTGGACACTTCCAGGGATGGGGCAGCCACAGCTTCTCTGGGCAGCCTGTGCCAGGGCCTCACCACATCACAGGGAAGAATTTCTTCCTAATATCTCATCTAAACTTGCCCTCCTTCAGTTTTAGGCCATCACCTCTTGTCCTGTTGCTACAAGCCCTTGTGAAATGTCCCTCTCCACCCTTCTTGTAAGCCCCCTTTGGGAAGTGGAAGGCTGCCATAAGGTCTCCCTGCAGCCTTCTCTTATGTTTGAGTGAAAAGCAACACTGTTGTTAAAGTTGTAAATGGGAATGTAAAGTTGTAATTGCACCACAAGCCTCTGTTCTCTGAGGTAGGTTCAGCTTGAACCTATGGAACAGCTGGCTCCAGAGTGGTACCCGTAGTCAGACACCATGCCTGAGAGCCCTTCTGTCTACCTGAAAATGAGATCAGACCATCCTTCCCATGCTGTTCTTGTTTCTTGCTTCCTTCATTTTCTTGCCTACAGGTAAAAGAAAGAGTCAGATAGGTGATACATGTTGTGACACTTTGCATAGAAATGCTGACTTGGTGGCAGCACTTCAATCAGGTAGCCCCAAGTGTAACGCTGCTCAGTTAATAGATGGCTATGGCAGTAACAGGTGTCATGGCATAGCCCTCTTTTTTACAGTGATGGATTCAAGTTCATGCTTTTTAGAATAGTCCTTTTTCATAAACACATAAGCCTCTGAATTCATAACTCTGAAGAGTCTGCCAAGGCTTTGTGCAGATCATACTGTGACTGTAAGTACTCACCTGGATCGTTGTTAATGACAAATTCACATGCTTCCAATATTTGTGAGCTGAAAGTTCAGCCAAACTAGTTTATGCTGAGTTCTGTTTGCCTGGCTGCAGTGTAGTCTCTTTGAGTGTCTGAGTGATTTGAGGTGAAAAACAACCTGCTTAAAAATGAGGAACACTGGATAGCTGGCAGGCATCTGGAAATCTTCTTGCTTGTGAAGTACTGAAACACCGTAGGTAATAAGCAAAAGGTGCAGTCCTGAGTTAGAATTGATGCTGCCTGTCAGAATATTTTACTGTGCACAAGAGGGGATTAAAGAAAATGTATGGTAGCCTGAGTTAAAAAGTGTTTAGCTTCTAGAAAAAAAGGCATAATATTCAAAATGAGGTAAGGATTTCTTGAAGCTTGTGGTGTTTCTTATTCAGACAAACATGGCTTTATATGAATATATCATCTATTAATAAATACGTGTATTTAAAATGAGATTCTGAAGTGACATTGTGTACAAACTGAGATTGTTAACAGCCCCCTCAGGGAATGCTGGGTGTGTAGGAAGATGAGTTTTCTTGTAGTTTATTCTTGGAAGCTTCTCCTGCCAGCAGCTGAAAGGGCGGACAGGTGACAGGAGCAGCCTTTTGGAGTTGTATCAGCTGATGCTTTTCTGAGCATCTCAGATGGCCGAGGTGCCCCTGCTGCTGTTTGCCAGTGTCTGAGGTGTTCTGTCTCAGGAGATGAAAAGAACAGCAAGCAGGGCTCCTAGGTTATATTGGCAGCCTGCTTAGAAGCAAATTAAAGTTACAGAATTCATATTTCTAGTTATCCTGATGGATAAATGCAGTATGTGAAGAGATCTTTGTTCAGCTTGGACTGAAGTGGAAGCCAAGTCTTGGGATCACCTAGTGAGCTGACTGTGGGGCTGCAAAGGGGATGCCTCCTGTGCCATCCCCAGAGGAGCAGGTGAGATGCAGAACCTCTGGCAGCTCTGCAGAGTGCCTGGGCTCCTGGTGTGTGGCACTGCTGCCTGCTGCCTTTGTTTTAGAAGGAAATGGGAATGGCTTTAGCGTTGGCTGTTCCATACCCAAGGCGTTGGGGGAATGGCAGAATGATAAACCAAACTGATAGATGTATAAACCAAGTTTTACCTGTAATTCAAGATTGACAGTGTAGCTCTCAGGACAACAAGCTTTAGTGTCTTAGCCTAAAGTATTAATATGTAGTTTCTATGATCTATTTTATTTTTCCTGTGTTTTATTTTTGCCTGTTCTGCTGCTTCAACTAAGCTCTATAGCAGCAAAAGGATACAACTCCTCTGATGATGTGATGTAAAAAACCTTCCACTTAAAATGGGAAGATGAATCTCACAGACTTAATTCTCTGGATGCCTCTGTGGGGGGGTAACTTAGGACTATCCTGGTTTATTCAGCAGAAATCCAACTGCAATCAGGTGTGTTGTTTTGGTTTTAAACTGAGGAGAAGCTGGTGGATTAGCAAAATATATTAATTTTAACAGCTCCATAAGCTTGGGAGCAGAAATCAAAAGGATGATCTTAGTGATGCAGAAGAATGCAAGAGTTTTTGTGCTCTTTCCCTCTAAAAATGGGTTTTGTTCTGTTCTTCTAAGTGAATTGCAGTGATGAAATCTGCTACGCGTGGACATCAGAAATATGGAATTTGGAATTTGCTTGAAACTATTAAATAAGAATTTTTTTAAAACAATACCTCTAGCATGTGTCATGGTAAAAAGATAATAATAGATTTATTTTTTTCCATTTCACATAAAGGTGAGTGATCCCTTCCCTCGTCTTTAATGAATGGATATGAGGCAAAGGCATTTCATTTTTATATGTATAAAATAATGTTGTCTTATGAAGCAAGAGCCTTTTAGACTATGAAGTACGTAACAAGCATAATTGATGTGCAAGGAAGTACCATAAGCCAGGCTTAGAAATTAGAAGGAAAAGTACTGTCAGTTATAATATCCCAGGCAATAAGACACATGGCCTTCCTGGAGCAGCAAGGCCAACCTTTGGCAGCTTGAAAGCACCCAGACTGTGAGGCTCTGCTGTTGCAGTTGTGGTAGGATTCGTGTTCAGGATTTGCCAGAGGACAGCTGGGACTTCCCAGGATGTGCTGCTGGAACACCCTTGGTTCTTTATTGCCTCTTTTTGAAGTGGTTTAGCAGGTGAAGCAGGTTCCTGGTGTCCTCTGACCCCCTTTGGAGGTATCCCAAATGGATGGGAGGCATGGAGAAGCTGTGGCTGCCCCACAGCTTGGAAGTGTCCAAGGTCAGGTTGGACGGGGCTTGGAGCAACTTGGGGCAGTGGGAGGTGTCCCTGCCCATGGCAGGGGGTGGAATGGCATGAGCTTTAAGGTCCTTTCCAACCCAAACCATTCTGTGGTTCTGTGACGATATTTCGGTGTCGGGGGCTTTGAATGGCCTTGCTGTACCCTCATTTCCCTTGAATACAGATGTGCAAACATTTGGTTCTTTCCTGGTGAGAGAAGGACAAACGGGTTGCATTTTTACTATGCATCCCATCACCCATATTCCCTTTCCTGCTCAGCATCCAGTGTTTTCAGGACAGAAATGTGGTTTCCTAGTGCTGACAGTAAGACCATTATTGATGGCAAATGCTGACTTCTTGCTGGTAGCCCCTATTCTCTGCTTTGTTGTGTGGTGTGTCTGTTCTTCCTCTTAGTAAAGAATTGCCTACAGTGAATTCAGGCCTGTTTAATGGACAAGTGCAGAGTGACAGGAGAACACAGATCAGTGCCTTAATGTAAACCCCGTGGCTCGAGAGAGCCCTTGAGTTTGGACCCTGTGTTGCTGCTCCCCTGCAGCACAATGTTGTTCTGGTCCAGATGCCTTCTCTTGTTTGCTCGTTGGACGCTGATCTGTGATGACAAACAGCGGATGGAGCACGGTCTCTCCAGGAGAGAAAAGTGAAATCACGTCCCAATTACTGTAAGAATTGCTCAGGTGACCTAATTTTGCCTTCCACAATCAATTTGTCAAAGGAACAACTACTTGGAGTGATACTGTGTGTCTGGAGTTTAACCTGCAGTGTGCAAAAATGGTAGCATTTAGGTCTGGTTTTCTGACAAAAAAATAAAGAAGACAATGAAAGCAGTGAAGTGTCTAATAAAAACCAAAACATGGGCATATAAACAAGCAGCATCACAGGAATTGTGTACCCTAAAGGTTTTGGCAAACCTGTCCAGGCTGTCTCAGGATGGAAATGTTAATTCTGAGATGCTGCTGATATGTATATGAGGCATTTCATAGAATTGTAGGATTGTTAAGGTTGGGAAAGACCTCTAATATCATTAAGTCTAACTGTTCTTTCTCCTTGTCTGGGCTTTTGCATTTGAATGGTGATTGTGTTGGATCTGCTGGCAGAATGTGGAACACTGTAAGGAATTAAGGAATTAAAGAATTATTCAAGAGTCTTTTTGCAAAGAGTTTTTAGGAAAAGAGAAAGTGCAATTCCTATTTTACATCACTGGGAATGACAGAAGAAGTTTTTGCTTTATGAAGTCAGTGCCAGTAGTATTGGTTGCTCACAGTGACCTTGCTTTACAGTTTTGGGAGTTTATGCTGCTCCTGCCAGCACAGTCATCGCTGCAGTTGTTCATGGTGAGCAGGCAGTGCTGGGGACGTGTGAGCAGTGATGTGAAACTCAGGAACATCATTCAGGATGGGCATCAATCAATGATGTGTTCAGTGAGCTCCCTCTGCTCTTACTCTGATCACACAAGTTTTGCTTGAAGCTTTTTAAAGACGTATTTGAGACACCCATGGTTCACTGTGTTGATTAAATGACTGGGTTCATTGCTGAGAATTGTGAGACTCTAAATTTTAGTAGAGAGCTTCTCCCGTGTGGAATGTTTATGCACTTCAGGGCATCAGGCAGGGTTGTGCTGCTTTGCTGGCAGTGTTGAGATGAGCCAGGGAGGTGTGATTTGTTGCTAATGAAGATCTTCAAAGCAGTATAGGTAGGCTTGACCTTGGCAGGAGAGTGAAAAGTGGCAAATATGACCCTTTACTGGCTACATGGGATGGAGGATTTCCATGGCTGTAGTTTTCAGCGACAGCCTTGAAGGGACAGTAAGACTTTTGTCAAGCAAACTCCTTTTGGGGGTATTTCATGCACTTGGCAGAAGGTCACACAGCAATTTGCAGTTTTGGAATTAGGTGGGATGAATGGAGGGTATAAACTCCTGTGTCACCAGACCCTGTGAGTGGGCCCGACACCTTTCAGAGCCCTGTATTTATTGTGCATGTGCGTCCTGCTCTGCTTCCAACGGCCTGTGGAATGAAAGGTGAGCGGGAGCTGCTGCCGAGGGCCCTTCAGGACACACGGCATAGGCTGGGAGCCAAATGACTTGTTTGGGTTGGCTGCCGTGGCTTCTGGCTGCTCTTGTCCCAGGGCCTGAGGGACTTCTCCTGTTCTGGGAGCGGATCTGTGCTAATTGCAGGACGGGAGCTGGGCTGCTCTTGCTGCTTGGATCTGAGCCCGGCTGGGGTGGGCACAGCCAGCCAAGCGATGCTGCCCTGGGCTACGGGCAGAATCCCTGGAGTTAAGGTATTGCCTGCAAGGGCATTTTGGAGCTCTTCCGGAATATTAAACATGACATCCCTTATTGTGTGAATTAGGTCCCTGCTTTGAGGTAACCTGGTGTTACGTAAACAACTAATGGCAGATTTCTTAACGCTGGGGTAGCTCCTCTGTCCGGGGGTGAAGAGGGATGGCAGGAGCACCAGATGATGGGCTTTGGACCACCAGCACAGGCGGCTGCAATACAACCAGCCTTATTGACAAGAAGCCTTACCAGAAGCTGCAGGGGGGTAAGTTGTGATGAGTAGGAGCAGAGCAACGTCCGAGTACGACTTAGTCCCCGTAGGAGAGGTGTTGCAGCACCTCGAAGCGATGGTGGATGTCCGTGTTTCCACCCCAGTACGAGCAGAACACATCCCTGAGCGGGGCGAGATGCAGGGAGGGGGTGGGATGCTCCAGAGAGGGCTGGAGGAATGTGCCGGCTATTTGCGCTTAAAAGTGGTTCCTCTGAAGGGGTCTGTCATCCCGGGAGGATGAAGAATGGTTGATCCCGCGCCGGGTGAGGAGGCTGCGCTCCCCGCGCGGCGCGCTGGAAAGCTCGGCCTGGATCGGGATGCGGTGGATGAGTCCTGACAGCCCGTGCAGTTGAGGTCTGTGAGTTGACAGGTTTGGATCTTAAGAAAAACATGAATAACATTTTTTTATTACTAGACCCATATTTCATAACAGGTCTTTCCTCCCCCCACCTCTCCGCTTTGTTTTTTTTCCTTCGGAAATACCTGTTGGAAATGGTCAGAGAACTGGAAAACTACGCCATCATTCTCTGGTAGAGAACAAGCATTTAGAAGGAACAGGAAACTGTTCTCCATCTGGTCAAGGGAGACCCTGCAGAACCCCAGAATGGTTTGAGCTGGAAGGGGACTTTATAGCTCATCTCATTCCAACCCACTGCCACAGGTGGGGGCACCTTTCCCTAGACCAGGTTGCTCCAAGCCCCAAGTCTAGATCAGGTATCTGCTGAAGATGCATGGACAAATTTATTCCATGGTGAACAGAGCCAAGAAGGATAATCAGTGTTAATTAGTCAGTGTTAAAGACAACATATTTGGTCATATGTGGAAAAGAGAGTTAAATCTGTGTTAATTCTGTGTTCCAACTGGTAATGGAACAGCAGTATGTGTTCTGGGATCCCAGCATCACCAATAAACTGATGTCTGTAGTAGGTGGAACCCAGAGCATCCTTTATTCGTAGACGCATGTGGTGTGAGAGTACAACCTCCCACCTGGAAATGCTCCCGAGGGTGTGTCCTACTCAGCTCATGCCATGTGTGTCTTGAGGTCGGGAGCTGTTCTTCACCAAACGTGAGGTCAGTCCCTGGCTTAGGCTGCCCAAGGGAGTGATGGAGTCCCCATCCCTGGAGGGATTTAAAAGATGTGCAGATGTGGCACTTGGGCACACGGATTAGTGCTGGAACTGGCAGTGCTTTCCTTCCTTTTTACACCTGCTTTTGACTTTTACTGCCACTGGTAAAGGATATTTGATTGTACACTTGGAAGGGAGGTGCAAGGCTGAAGGTAGTTTTTCAAGCTTGACTTTTAAAAGGATGTTATGCATGGAACCTAGAAACCTTATTCCTAATGTTGCTTAACTTCTTCTTTTCTGCCATCCTGGTTTGTGAATGACTAATAGTGGGCATTTATTGGTTGTTAATTACCTCAGCATCCCTGATGTGGTCTGCCAGAGCATTGGCAAGCTGGGTGTGAAAGGGGTGTGTGTCACAGCCTCTTCCAGCTGTGTACAAGAGCCAGGTTCTGATGAAACCGCTGCTTGTCAAGGGTTTTTGCGTGACTAACCACCTAGTAATGTGGCTTGTTAATTGAGCAAAGCGTTACGGTGAACAAACATTTATTAAGGACAGTCACAGATTAAAAATAAGTCAGTTCTGGGTAATTCTCACTCCATTTTTAAGGAGGGAGTGTTGCCTTGATTCAGCCTGCATCCAAGATCTGAGCCCAGGTGGGGGTCCAAGGCTTGGTCCAAGCTGATGGACACTGCATGCCTTGCTCTGTCGTGGGCCTGTATCCATCCTGGATCTCGTTAATGCATATAATTATCCCAAAGGCAGGTGCCAAAAGGATGGTGCCAGAGCTGTTCAGTGGTGTCAGGTGACAGGACCAGGAGCAATGGTCCTATCTAAAACAGAAGTTTCACTTCAGCCTGCTCTAGGTGACCCTACCTTGGCAGGAAGTGGGACTGGATGATCGCCAGAGGACAGTTCTGTGATTCTGGACTCCTGGGGCTGCTGGCAGGGAAGCATGAGGTGTATCCACGTCGCTCCCTTGCAGGGACGGGTGACAGTGCAGGAAGCCCTGAGCGCCTGCTCTCCCTCCCGCGCTCTCCTCCCGCTCCCGGGCGGGCGGGACTCCAGTCCGGCGCTTGGGCGCTCCCGGCTGGCGCGGCCGAGCCCCGCCGAGCCGCGCCGCGCTGCCC
>WBMZ01000201.1:0-32718 GCA_013400975.1 Atrichornis clamosus
GGTGAGTCCGCCCGGCGCGGACACGCGTGGGCTGCGGGACGGCGGCGGAACGCGGCGGGGGTACGCGGGTGGGCTGCGCGGCGGGGGGACACGCGTGGGCCGAGCGGCCGGGGGTCCTGGGCACGCGTGAGCAGCGGGGATGGGGGTCCTGGACACGCGTGGGCTGCTCGCTGGAGGGACGCGGGGTCCCTGGATGCGCACGGACTGGGAGTGTGCGAGGGAGCTGCGGTTCCGTGTGGTGGGGGTTGGGGTCCTGCACACGCGTGGGGTGCGCGCGGTGGGGCTGGGGGCTGCGTGTGGGTCAGAGTCACGCGTGGGCTGTCCCGCACACGAGCGGGTGCAGGCGTGGCGCTGCTCGAAGGTCCTGGAGACGCGGGGGCTGTGTCTGTACGTGGAAGGGCTGCGGGACTGTGCCGGGTCCGAGCCCGGCGTGGGCTGCCTGCCGAGTGGGGCTGGGGGCTCAGCGTGCCCCCAGCACCCCGCTCCACCCTGCAGCACCCAGACAGGGCAAGGGGGTCCCTTTTCTCCCACCTGGCGCCCTGAGCCGCTTGCCTCCGGATCGCAGCCACCTCCAGCCTGTAAATCATTTGCTTTTACGATCCCTTCTCTGGCCCATTATCACACGAACTTTATATGTTTGGGGCTGGTGGTGGCCATAAAGCTGGCCCGGTTTCCGGAGCTGGCATGCCCGCCTGGCAGGCAGGGTGTGAGGAGGAGGAGGAGGCTGGGGGGACACTGCTTTGGGCCCTTCCCCAGCAGGGCAGGTAGGCAGGGAGGGCTGCAGCTGAGTCCTGGGGATGCTCAGCCCGGTGGGGCTGGGATATAGACGGGTTGCAGCCCTGGAATCAGGCTGGAGCAGGGAGGGCTGGGAGTGAGTGGGGGGCATTGCGCTATCCTGGGGCAGGGGAGGAAGAAGATGTGGTGTCGCGGTTGCGGTCATTCAGTCCTGCTGGAGGACCCACAGATCTTCTGTTCAGGTCCCCTTGGATCCCAAAGGGACATTTACCTCACCCCAGCCAGTGAGTCTGGGTCCATGGCTGATCCCTGCACCTGGGAATCACAGGTCTGAGGGCATTTGAGTCCCGGTCCAGTGCTGGGTGTGCTCCCAGGATCTGTGTTTCCCAAGACACCGTGTCTGAGCCCTGACCCCAGATCTGGAGTGTCGGGCACAGCCAATGGCCAGCTTCTCTCTGTCTGTGTCCCCAGGGCTCGGTTCCTCCTCACAGCTGCCCTCCCACCTAAGCCCAGCTCAGGGGTCTCCTCGTGCCTCCCGAGCTCCAGGTGCTGAGGTCTGGGGGTACCTGTAGTGGGCCAGCTCCTTATCTCCCAGCTCCACTGGCTCCATCCCAGCAGGACCCTCTGCTGCCTCCATCTCCCCCTTTGGCAAGCCCATGGATCAAGTGCCCCCAGGACCCCCATGGGGGTCTCACTGGCTGAGTCCCAGTGCCCAAGTACTGAGCCCAGGAGAGCAGGGATGGACACCCAGGTGGGAGTAGCTGCTCCCGGGGTGGAGCCAGCATCGTTCCCGAACGATCCCACCTCTGATGGGATCTGGCTCACAGGGGATGTGGGAATGCACCAAGGCTGCTCCCTGCTCCCCTCTGCGTGGTCCCAGCTGCAGGTTGAGATGGGTCATCCCTCTTCAGGGGCCCGGGGGGCTTCAGATCCTCAACCTGTGCTTTAGTAAGACCTTTCCAGGTGAGAAGCTCAGTGGCAGCAGGTGACAGCCATAAGAGCTTTGCCTCTGGCCTGTTCCCATCCCGGCAGGGTGCTCACAAACCTTCCCTGGGTCAGCCGTGCCCTCCTAATTCACCTTGATATTGCTGTGAAAGAAATGTGTGCCCAAATCACTTGTGGGTGTCCTGGGTGAGCGACTCCTCACGGTCTGTGTCTCCCTGCATGAGGAATCGGACAGAGGGGGGAAAACCCCAAATCTGAGCAGATCAGTTGTCTTTTCTTTCCGGAGAGGGGGATGGGAGAGACGAGATCTTGCTTGAACAGTCAAAGTAAGTTGCCTTTGCTTTTCCCTGCTCCTCAAGGTCAGCCTAGCTAATGAAAATCAATCTTCCCTCTGCCTCTCTCTGCTGCATGGGCAGATTCTACCTGTGGCCCCTTCACCTACTTGAAAGCGGCGGCCGCTGCCGGCCGCCCCGTCCTGCTGACCGTGGGCAACGCCGGAGGGAGCTTCCTCCTGGAACGTCTCTTCCTGCGGGCCCGGGCACCGCGACAATACCCGTGTCACTGAGGGACCGCCGGTGCGATCTGCCGGAGCAGAATGGCTTTGTCCCGGGGAAGCTGGCTGTGCACGGGAAGCACGTATCCCATATGGAAATCTGGGCTGGAAGTGCCGGGGGGGAGGCTCGTGGCTCTGGCGTGCGATGAGTGCTGTCCGCCCTCAGGGCGCTCCTGGGCAGCTCCGTGTGCGGGTGGCCGGAGCGGGAGGTTTGTGTCTCCCTCCCTCCCGAGGCCGGGAGCTGTCCGGGTGCCGGCCCCGCGCCCGCCGGTCCCTCTCCTCTCCCAGCCCCACCGAGGGCTCTCCCCGAGCTCCAAACGAGGGTTTGGAGATGGAGCTGGTGCCATGGAATCAAACTTGCCAGGAAGGGGAGTGGTGGGACATAGGGGTCCTCCCTGAGCCATCCCACGGCCCTCGGTGTGCTGATGTTCTCGGGCACACCAGGTTCTGCTGCCAGCTCTGCCCCTCGGGAGGTGCCACTTCCTGAAAACAGCGGCACAGGGCACGGCAGCGAGGGGCGAGGCGGGGCTTGCCTGTGCCAAGGCTGCCTTCCCTCGCGTCTGTGCCGCGTCTGGAGGGAAACCTGCCCTTCCCTATCCTCCTGATGTGGATAAATTGCTCCTGGGCTCTGGATGGGGTAATGGGATGCTGCAGTCCACCAGGACTCGGAGTCTGAGGGATAGTCCTGTCCTTGGCCAAGTGTAGGGCTCATTAGTTGGAATTAGTTGAAATTTAATCCCTGGAAGTATTAAAAAACCCCGTGGATGTGGCACTTCAGGATATGGTTTAGTGGTGAACACAGTGGTGGTGCTGGGTTGATGATGTGATGGTGCTGGACTTGCTGATTTTAGAGGGCTTTTCCAGTCTTAACAATTCCATGGTTCTTATTTGTCACTGCTGCTGCCTGAAGTTAGCTGTGTTCAGATCCCCTATCCCAGTGCTCCCAGTGGGCAGGGAATGGCAGAAGGAAGCTGCTTGGGGAACCCCCAAAGCTGAGAGTGTCTTCTGCTCTGAGAGAGACGCTGTTCCCAGTCCAGGGATAAGTCTGGATAAGTCACCACTTCTCATTTCCCCTCCTCTAGAGAGGGCCAGCACGTGTCCCTGGGGAAGGAGAAGGAGGTGCTGCTGAGGGGTGGGAAATCCTCTGAAAGGACGTGAGAGGCTCGAGAGCACAGGGAGAGGCTGTGCCCGCCCGGGTCGGGGGGCAGATCTGATGGTCCTTGCCCGTGGGATGTGTCCAGCCTGTGTTCCCAGGCACAGAAGTACTCCGGGTCTGATGGTTGGAAATCCTTTCATTTGAAATTCTCCAGGCAGCCTTTGTGTCCTGGTTTGGTCTAGTGGAAGGTGTCCCTGCCCATGGCAGGGCATTGGAACAAGATGAGTTTTAAGGTCCCTTCCAACCCAAACCAGACTGTGATTCTGTGACTTGGATAGATGGATCATGTGACAGGAATATTTTCTCTCTCCTGCCCCATCCTTTAGGATTTTTAGATGTGCCCTGATGCCGCAGGGTCTCCTGGCTCCTGGAAATGCAGCTCTCCTCCAGCGTGGCTGAACTCAGCTGTGACGAGACGATGGACCCACCCGCCGAGGACTTTCAGCAGGTCCTGTCCATCGACCAAATCCGCTCCATTCGTGCCAGCAACAACTACGTGGAGAGGCCGGCGGTATGCTTCCAGCAAGCCCGCTCCAACCCCTCTCTGTCCCAGCCACTGCACAAGCAGGAGTGGTCCCAGGACCGCCTGGCGTCTTCCACCTTCCAGGACCTGCACCGCAGCCACAGCCAACAGCACCAGATGCCGCCTCTGCAGCCCCACCTGAGCCACTCCAGCACGGCCAGCTCGGTGTCCCAGAGCACCACGGCCTCCGACCAGCGCCTCCTGAGCAGCCTGACGCCTTCCCACTCCGGGCACTCGCTGATCCGGACGCAGCCCCGCGCCGGCGAGCTGAAGGCGGAGGAGTCTCCGCTGAAGGGGGGCTCAGAGAAGCCCCCCCTGCACGGGGGGCACCTGCTGATCTGCGAGGAGTGCGGGCGCTGCAAGTGCGCGCGGTGCACGGCGGCCCGCAGCCTGCCCTCGTGCTGGCTCTGCAACCAGCGCTGCCTCTGCTCCCCCGAGAGCCTCCTTGACTACGGGACCTGCCTCTGCTGCGTCAAGGGGCTCTTCTACCACTGCTCCACCGACGACGAGGACACCTGCGCCGACGACCCCTGCTCCTGCGGGCCGGGCTCCTGCTGCGCCCGCTGGGCTGCCATGAGCTTCCTGTCCCTCCTCATGCCCTGCCTCTGCTGCTACTTTCCCACCCTGGGGTGCCTCAAACTTTGCCAGCGGGGTTATGACGGCCTGAAACGACCCGGCTGCCGCTGCCAGAGCCACACCAACACGGTCTGCAGGAAGATCTCCTCCTCCAGCGGCACGCCCTTCCCCAAAACGCTGGACAAGCCGGTATGACCCTCCCGAGGAGGAGAAGCGGGCTTTGCTCCTCTTCCTCCCCCTCCTCCTCCTCCTCTCTCCTCCGTCCCCCTCCTCCCTCGGCTCCCTCCACTCTGCAGTGCTCCCCCCTACCCACCATCTCCTTCTGGGATTGAGACGGGTGAACTGGGGGTCTCCCAGGCTTCGGGACACCCTGGCTGGGTGGCCGGGGGAGCTGGCACCAAACTGGGGGGTAACAGTGGTTTTGCACATGCAGGAGAGGGACAGGAGAGGGTGGCAAGCTGTGGGTGCCCTCCCTGGCTGTGTTCCACAGGGAAAGGTGATCCAGGGGGTCCTTGGGACTCTGTCCCCGTGGGAAGGGCGACCTGAGGCTCCTCAGGACTCTGCTCTCTGCAGGTTTAGGAGCTGCCCCACGGTGTGGTCCTTATCCATGGTGGGAAGAGACAGGGCAAGGCATCCCTGTGCAAGAGCCCCGCAGGAGCCAGACCTCCTCCTCTCACTTCTTCTCCCTCTCCAGCACTTTCCGTGGGTAGCCTTTCTCCTCTCAGGTGGCCATAGGTCCTTTCCTCAAGGGGCTGGGGTGCCGTGGGGTCTCACCAGTGGCAGCGGCTTCCCTCCAGGCTTGGAAGCTGCTGGGAGAAGCGAGCGAGCTCCAAAATGAGGTGGCACCGTGTTTTTCTGTCTCAAAGAGGAAGAGAAGGTGTGGGAAGCTTTAGAAACCTTCTGGCAGGGGAAGGAGCTATCGGAGGCAGCCCAGCCCACTCGCTCCTGCCCGACTGCAGCAAGGGAAAGGTCCCCTCTGGGATTTGGCTGAGAACAAGGAGCTGGTTGGAAATTGCCATTCATTTCTCCAGGCCTTGGAGGGCTGCCTGAGGTGGGAGCTGCCGCCTGGCTCCATCCCACCACCCAGCAGATGCCACAGGCACCGGCTCCGTGCTCGAACCCCGATCTGGTACCTTCCACCAGCACTGAATTCACTTTAAAGAAAAGATGGCAAAGCCAACTGTCAGCAGCCACCGCTCCGGGGACTCCCCACCGGGGGCTTCTGTCGCCCTGCTTTGGGCTGGAGGACACGGAGAGCAGGAGGGGGTGTCGAGACTGGGGACCCCGACCTTCCCTGCAATGTTACCTTTGAGTCCTCGCCTCGCTGAGGGGGCTGTGCCGCCCGCAGACAACCGGGAATGGGGCTGGAGCAGGCCCTGGGGCCGGGCCATCTGCGGAGCAGACGGACGCTCGGATCTGGGTCAGGGCTCCGTGTGTCCTTGCTGGGATGATAATCAGCCCGACTGGCTGCTGTGGCTGGGGGACTCCTGGTGGTCCTGGGCTCAGCCCCAGCTCCGTGTGGGGCCAGCTCCCGGCTGTGGCCCCGCTGGTGTCGTTCGGGGGAGTTCGGAGCCGGGACGGTGCCCTGGAGCTCGGCTCTGCCTGCCTGTCCCTCCTCCGAGGTGTGAGAGCGCAGAGAGCAGTGAATGGCTCCCCTGGAGAAATATATGCAACACATCCCTTGGCTTCTCCAAGACCCTGCACCCAGGGCTCGTCCATCGCCTCCTCCCAGCCACCTCTTTCCGTAGAGTTCTGTGGATCTATTTTTGTATATATAAATATAGCGTTAGGATGGGTAGGCCTATTACTAATAATATTCATGATACTGCTGTGAACGGTGCCAGGTACAAGGTTTGGCTTCCTGGTACACTTGCACATGCTGGAAAAGATGATTTCCCAGTCTGTTTATTGCTAATCCTTGACCCTTAGTTCCTAGGTCATCGGGAGAGGGGGAAAGGGAGGTGTACGGATTGTCTGGGGGGTCTGCTCTGCAGGGAGGGGTGGATTCAGTGCTGTGAGGTGAGGCAGAGGTGGACTCTCATGGTGGGATTCCTCTTTCCATCCATTCGCTTTCTAAAAATCGTGGTGGATCCAAGCTCCCTCTGTTGCGGGGAAGAGCGGATCCAGGAGTGATTCATCCCACTTGGAAGCATTATTCATTAAATTCTGTGCTAGCAGTGCCTGGCTCCCTTGACTCAAATGGCACCCAAACATTGAACTCCAGGTTCCCTGTGGAAGGGAGGATGAATCCCATCCCTGGTGGGAAGTTTGTGCTGGAGAACATTATGGACGTGAGTGAAATCCTCTCCCTGATTTCACCCAGAGCCTGAGGGGGATGTGGGAAGACCTGGCCATCAGCTGTGGGTATCTCAGGACGATGCTCTGGGATACAGAGGGATCTCCTGGCATTAGGAAGCGACAGAGCCCCATCTGTGCACTGCACATCCCTGAGGCTAGCCTGGACTCTGGAATCATTTGGATTTTAAGGCCATGACCTTCTCAGAGGGTGCTCTGTAGCTGTGTGAACCCCTCTAAGATCAGGCCACATCCCTGTGGCAGCAAATATAAAATATATTGCAAATCTATTTATCCATATGCCAATAATTGCTTGGCTCCCAACTTCCGAGCGATGTTGTGGGGAGACACTTCCACCAGGAGTCTCCTTCCTTTGGAAGGCTCAGTTCAGTCTTCTATTGGTGCTGATTAAACCCCTTCTTCATAAAAAAATAGGGAGAAAAGGTCCCTTTTTCGCTGTGGGTTGGAGGAACTGTCTCCCTTGAATGAGAATATGAAACAGTTCATTGAAACTTTTTAAAGAAAACTAATGAACAGAATTTTCCAACTTGCTCTACTTTGATTTTTTTTTCCTCCTCTTTTTTAAACGGATCCCACTTGTATATTTAGTTACCACCTCTGTATCTTTGCAATTCATTGCTTCCTCTCCTGATGGTGGAATGACTCAACATGTGAAGCTTCATCATTTTCACGGCCTCCCAAGTCATGCGAGCGCGGGGTGACCTCCCCCAGGTGCTGGAGGCTGAGGAGAAGGCTGTCCATGGATCAGCTCCCCTGAGCCAGCCCTGCTTGGCACGACTCTTGCAGCACATTTACCTTCAGGAACTGGGGGGAGGCCAGGACTGCCAGGAGCCTTCCGCCGAATGGGCTTTTTCTGGGTCAGTGCAGAAGCTCCGTTCCTACCAGGGCATGGTGCCACAGCCTGGGAGAGGGCTCAGGAGCACGGCCAGGGTGCTGGAATGTCTCGTCTCCATGAAATGACGAACGTGGGAAATACATCCTGTGGCATACTGGACATGTAGAAGGGGAGGGATTTTAAAGCCGTGTGGAGGTGGCACTTGGGAACATGGTTTGGCAGAGCTGGGTTAATGTTAGGACTTGATCTTAGAGGACTTTTCCAACGTAAATAATTCCACGATTCTAGAAAGTGGAGAGGAGGAGAGCCCCAGGTGGGCACTGAGGGCTGTCAGACTGGAGCAGGGCTTTGGTTTCCCTGAGGGCAGACACAAAACCACACCCAGGACTTGCAAGGGCTGCAGAAGTTCAGTGCTGTTGGTCTCTGCCCTGCTCGTAGGGGCAGGTGGCTTCACCTGGAATTCCTGCTTCCCACTCCTCAGCACATTTCCCTTCCCTGTTCTCAGCAGTCAGGAGAGGCTGGGAAGCACCAAAAGCTCTCCATAAAGAAGAAGCACCAAAAGCTCTTCTGTGGTGGGAAAGGCTGTGGGCAGCCTCATGTTCTCTTCCTGAGCCTTTCCTGACGTCTCCTGACCGGATCCATCCTGCTCCGTCCCCACCTCCGGCTGCCAGGCAGTTTGGTTTGCCTGCGGAGAGGGCTCCGGTTCTGGTTGGGGTTGGGAGCCCCTTTCCTGCCCCACCCTCCGTGAGTCAGATCCCATCTGCTCCGGGTGTTTGTTTGCAGCTGCTTGTCCCGGCAGTTGGGCTTTCTCTCTGTCCTGACGTGTCTTTTTTGGTTTTCTTTTGGGAGCGCCACATGTCGAGCTCTCTGCTCTCCCACAGGGATGGATCCACGTCGTGAGGGAACGTTCCTGGTTTGTGTGTCTCTCTTTTGCCAGGGAATGTACATGGCTGGGAGCAGATTTAGACAGGGAAGGAGATCCAGGTGCCAAAGGAGCAGGAGGCAGGAGCTGCTGAGCAGGGCCTGAGCTCCCTCTGCTCTACTCCCCATCCAGAGCCTCCTTTTCCCACTCTGAAGTCCCAAGCTCCATCCATGCAAGAGCTCCTGATGTTGTTTGCTTCCTCCAAGGCTTCCCTTGGTCTAACTCCCCTCATTTCCCACTGGAAAATCAGTCCCAGCACTGCAGGGGAGTCTCCCTCCCATCCCAGCTCCCCACACCTCCTGGTGGAAGGGCAGAAGAGATCCTCGGGCTGCTGTCCACCCCTCCTTCAGAAACATCAGAGCCTCAAAGAACAGGAGGAAGCTCTTTGTGACTCCCAGATTCCCATAAAATCCTGCTGAGTTCACTCGTCCCCCTCCCCAGGAGTGAACCCAAAGACTGGAGGGCAAATGTCCTTGACCAGAAGATGCCAAACCTGGAATAACAGAGTATGGACGGCTCTGGGGGGATAGTGAGGGATGAGCTGGGGTTGAGGGGAGCTGCTGTGGGATTTGCACAGGGAAGGAGCCGCCGTGCCCCAGACTCACCATTCCCAGCACCTCCGTTGTCGTTCTGTCTCTGGGGAGTTTCAAGGTTGGAGAAAGCTGGGAGGTCTTCAGACACTGGAAGTTCAAACGTTTGTGACAGGAATGTGATAAGGGCTGGACCCCCACGCCAAAGCTCATCCTTGGTGTTTAACAGGATCCAGTTCAGGCTTGGCTCCTCCAAGGAGTCCGCAGAGCCCATGGGATGCTCACTGGTGCAGAGGGGCCCAAGCTGAGCTGGGACCTCTTGGGGCTTACTCTGTTTTGGGATATTCCTCTGCGAGCATCAGGATCTCATGCAAACCCTCCTGGAGTCAGGCTGGGAGCTGGCACAGGTGGGATCTGCCCTCCAGCTTGGGGGGACGTTGCAGAAGGATCCCCTGAGGGCAGGATCCAGGGGCTCCTTGGAGGGGCACTGCAGGCGGGGGGATGTTGGGTGGATGGGAAGGGGTCACTCGCCTCCGGGGCAGAGGGAGCGTGAGGGGAGCAGCGCTGCTCCCTCTCCTGCTGCACCCACAGGGCTTTGGCACGAGCAAGACCAATCCCACCCTGCGAGCTGGGCCTGGGAGAGGAGGTGTCACACCCCCTGTCCCAAGGTCACCCCGGAGCTGGCCCGGCCAGTCCCCACCCTGGCACTTCCCCCCGTTCCGTTGGGATGCTGGGATGCTCTCCCGGCAGCGGCTCCGCATCCTCCTCCTCCCCAGGTGTCCTCAGCACAAAGTTCTCCCTGGAAGATCACCCTGGGTTTCACAGGAGAGCCCCGTGCCGGGATCCCAAGGCTCTGATCCCGTGTTTCTGGGCACACAGACCTTCTGTACAGTGTGTAAAGGTCCCCCCCCAGCCCTCTCCCACTCCCTTTCTATAAGGTATAATATATGTTTATAACCTGATGGCTGGTTTTTTTGACAATACTCTTGTACCTTTTAAGGGAAAAAAAAATAAAAAAACCAAAGTATTTATTTGAAAAGTTTATTTTAAAGATAAGAAAAAAAATAACCTATTTATTTTACTGCACCCTCTTCTGTTTGGTTTTCTCCTCTTGCAAAGCTGATAACTGTTACAGAACCACTGCTGAGATGAAAGAAGTGATTCTATGGTGGCTTCACAAGCCCACTTAGAGCAACTATTCAATAAAAATATATATTAATTTTGAACATGGTGTCATTCTTGTCCCCATGGTGGCCAGGGCATGGCTCAGGCTCTGCCTGGGGTGCTGGATGTCTGGGCAGGGACTGAGAGCTGGGAGGGTCATTCCAAACTCCGTGAGGTCTCCCCTGGGTGCCTTCTCCTAATGCTCAAACCTCCAAAATCTCAGGGTGGGCTTCCCTGCTGCAGCTGGCCCAGATCCTTGAGGAAGGGGCTGGCTCTGGTAGCAAAGGGACGGGGGGACTTAGGTAAGAAATCCCTGAGTATCTGGGGACTTTCAGTCACTCCACAGAGATTCCAACACATTCCCAAAGCCTCCTACCGCCAGAAGAGAGGGGGTGATGCCACAGGGCCATGGATGTTTTCTGCAGGAGGAGCTGCAGCTGGGACCTGGCTCTTTTCCCACCTTGGGGATGGGTTTAGCCCAAAAAAGGAGGAATTTGGGCCACACACCAGCAGTTCCTAGGCCAGGCTGGTGCCTGTGCTGTCTGTGCACACCACAGGGCTGTGGTTCCCAAAGCCCTGCCCGTACAGAGCCCTGGCACTGCTCGGCTTGGGGGTTCCCAGCTCCCCTAAACAGAGCTGGGGGATCTTCATTCCAGCACCTCCAGAGCACGAGCTCCTTTCTCACACATTTGGTGGCTGCTGAATCCCATGGTTGGCGGCACCTCCATTATTCCTATTTAATTTGTTGCCTTCATCTTGTCCCCCTTGGGTCAAGCTGAACCTGTTTTCTCTCTGCAAGAGCCCTTTCCTGGGATGGTTTTCCATGCTGAAGAGCCTTCCCAGCCTCTGTGCTTGATTAGAACCATGCATTCTCTGTGTCTCTCACCATATCCCCTTTTCTCAGGCTGTTTTCCTGGTTTTCCCTGTCTGTGGTGTTGCTGGTAACGGAGCCTGCTTTCCAAAATCCATTCCAATGCCTCATCCCCGGCATCCAGGATCTGCCTGAGGGCTCTGGAGCACAGATGTGAGTCCAAACCCTGCTGTGACTCACTCTTCCCCTGCTTTTCAAACAAAAGATGGCTCTGGGCCATTTGTCACCCATTGGCTCTTTTCAGTGCCAAAGTCCCTCTTTTTTGGCCACAGCCAACCAGTTTCATTCCCAGATGTGCAGCTTTCTGTTAACCGTGTTAGAGCCCCAGTGGTGTGTATAGTACCACCTTCCCAAGCCTTCCCTGTCCTCCGCAGCTCCTGCCACCAAATCCCCTGGAAACTCCAGGTCTCCATCCACTGTGGTCCTGTGGAGGAAGGTTCAGGAGCTGAATTGCAATGTGAGACACAGGTAGGTGAGCTCCAGACTGTAATGATCTGAAAAAGATGCTAATTGCTCACTTGGACATTTTCTTTCTCTGTAAAGAAAGTCATGATGGTCCCAGGAACAATAAAAAAATTGCAAAAACTGGGCTTTTTGTGAAGATTTGGGCGATTCTTTAAACTGCACAATCCTTTTCTGTTTTGCATCCACGTGAAGACCAGGAGAGACTCCCCAGGCTCCAGCATCCCACGGCACCTGCTCCAGGTGAGCTGGTGAGCTGAGCCACCTGGAGGTTTAGCCTTGAATAAGCCCCTACTTGTTCTTGGCTCACTCAGATGTGGTTCAGAGCTGAAATGTCCCGTTCCCTGCTGTCCTAGGACCAGCTGAGCTCCGTGAAACCCTCCTTAGACACAGACAAGGTTTTCCAGATGTGGATTTCCACTTTTTTTAGTGTTGAAATGTTCCCTTGCCCGGAGCAAGCAAAGTCAGGCCAAGCTCAAATCCACCTGAGGATGCCCAGGTGTGATCCAACCCTCTGGCTGCGCGGAGCATCCCTCGGCATCCCGGGAAGGTGCCTGGCGGGCTCCAGGAGAGCCAGGGAAGGTGTTTGCAGTCGGGAGGTTGGCTGTCTAGACAGGAGAGAGAGAGGAGCCCTCTGAAGGAGTCATTCATCTCTTCCTAAGATGGCTAAATAGGTCAGATGACTCATGCCCTGAAAGTGCCGATTTCTCTCCGCTGACTACAAAGAGGGAAGGAGCTCCCGACTCCCCCCGCGCCGCACACATCGGAGGGGAGCAGATCCAGACCTGGCTGCCGTGGTTGTTCCATGGGTCAGCAGGGGAATTCAGCCTCTCCCGGGGATCCCCAGTGCTGCTTCCTCAGTGCTGGTGATGAGGAGGTGAAGAATTAATGAAATGCTGGGTGGGTTTTGACTGGTGCTGAAGGCGATGTGCCTGTGGGAACCTGCGCCTGCAGAGCTGGGTAGGACCAGGCAGAGGGGCAAATCTAATTCCCTGCTGTCCCCATCGGCTGCAGGGACCACGGGACAGGAGTTCAGGCCGGAGGGATTTGCAGAATGGCTTCTCCACCATCAAAACCCCTCCTTGCCTGGCCATAGTCGTGCTCTGGGTAGGGCTGAGGGCACCTCGCTGCTCTCCACACCTCTGGCTTCAGGAAGCCAAGGCTGCTCTGGGCAGAGACAAGAGGCCAGTCTGGTGTTGCCCCACCACTCTTCAGAGCTGCTCAGTGAAGTCTGGGGATCCCTGAAGGCATCACAAGATTAGGAGGGCAGCTCTGAGGGCAGCCAAGAGCCTTTGGAATATCCCAGACAAGAAATGACACCCACAAAAGGGTGACCTGTGCTGTGATCGCAGCCCTGGGGATGTGGGGGGTTTGCTCCCTGCAGAAAAGAGGCTCTCCAGGACCCCAAGGATGGCAACAGGTACAAAAAAGGACAGTTTGCACCCCAAAAAAACCCCAAACCCGTGGGTTTCAGCACTGCCCGAGTATCACAGAGCTACACTCTGGCCCTGCAAAACATCACGAGATTGGCTTAAAAATCAAGATGCAGCTCACAGCAGATTCTTGTTTTTCGCTGCTGCTTTTGGAGGCTGACTGAGTCATGCTCACAAGCCTCCTCTGCCAGACACCGGGGCTGGCAGCTCCCTGGAACCCTGGAGCGAGAGCGGGGATCCTCCTGTGGCACCCGGAGCGGAGCCGGGAGTGGCAGCCCGGGGGACAGGGACAGCCCGGGGGGCAGGAACTGTCCGGGGAGACAGGGACAGCCCGGGGGGCAAGGGCAGCCCCGGGGGGACAGGGACAATCCGGGGACAGGGACAGTCCTGGGGACAGGGACAGTCTGGGGGGCAGGGACAGCCCCGGGGGGACAGGGACAGTCTGGGAACAGGGACAGCCCTGGGGGCAGGAACAGCCCGGGCACCCCTGGCACATGCAGGGTGTGCAGGAAATGGCCAAGGGTCTTGAACTGGGGGTGATGCCCAAAAAGCAGGAGGGATGGGAGGTCCATCTCTGATTTTGGTCCAGTCACGGACGTGCTCCTTCCTCCGGACACCTCACTTTGGCCTGGGCAGCTGCCGATGCTCCAAACCACAGGGCTGGGGGTCGTCCTGGGGAGCAGCAACATCCCAGCGACTGGATCAGCAGCCGGAGAACATTTCAAAACCCTGCACTGGTGTCTGAAGCAGGAATGTTTTCCCCTGGCTGGAGACCCCCTCACTGGGGTTCCCTGGCCTCCTTCCTCTCTGTGTTCTGCTCCTGGGATGAGCCTGAGGTTGAGGATGTTTCTACAAGGCACATTCAGAACAAAATCGTTTTCCTGACGTGAAACTCCAAATCCTCCTGGGTAGCCTCTAAAGGATTTATTTCCTGTATCTACTTCCCCTGTGCCTTGCTGCTCTCCGTGAGGACATTTGCATGGAACAGTAGGATCTCAGTCTTTTGATGTGCAATTATCATCTGCAGAAATGACTAATCAATTAAGGACAGTCACTACCAGGCTTTCTATTTATTTCTTTCTCATTGAAACCAGAGCACATGTGCCCCTTTTTCCACGGGAAAATGATGTTTATTTCCAGCCGCTGCTGCCGAGAACTTCCTGGCGGATCTGAAGATGACATCATGCCCTTCTTGGTCCCCACTGTTGTCACCGTCAGCGCTGAGCTGGCCCTGCTGCTGACAGCGAGCCCCTGTCACCAGCCCTGCCAGCTCAGCGGTGCCAGCAGGAGTGGGGACGTGCCAGGGATGGCTCGGATCACGCTGGGAGAGCTGCTCAGGCAGGTAAAGGGGCCCAAAGGGAAAGCAGGAGGGCTTTAACTTCACCTTAAAGGTTAACCCTGAGGGGAGGGACGGACTCTGCACAAGGACTTGGAGTGATAGGACAGGGGGGAATGGCTTTAAGCTGAGAGAGGGCAGGATTAGATGGGATATTGGGAAGGAGTTCTTTACTCGGAGCGTGGTGAGGCCCTGGCACAGGTGGCCCAGAGAAGCTGTGACTGCCCCATCCCTGGAAGTGTCCCAGGCCAGGTTGGATGGGGCTTGGAGCAACCTGGGATAGTGGGAGGTGTCCCTGCCCATGGCAGTGGGTGGATTTGGATGAGCTTTAAGATCCCTCCAACCCAAACCATTCTGGGATTGGATGAGAGGGTTCATTTAGGTGCGAGCCTGGACTTAAACCACAGGTCTGGACTTCCCAGAGGCACACAGGAATTGGGATTTGAAGGGTTAAGCCCATCCTTAATCACAAGAGTAGCGGGGCTGGATCATCTCTCCCAGACACCCCTGGTGACGTTGGGGTGTCCTCCTGTCAGGAGTGTCCCTGTTTCCCTGTCTGTCTCAGCAGTTGTTCCCACTCTGTGACAGGGAGTGTCAGGGTGGGCACAGAGGGAAGGGCCAGGAGGTCCCGGATTCCCACCCTCATCCTGACAGCTCTGCCTGAGGGAATTCCCCACAGAAGCAGAGACACAACCAACCCTGGCCCAGCTCCCTGTGTGCACACGTGGACACCTGAGCAGGACACCCAGAGCAGCTGTGGCTGCCCCTGGATCCCTGGAAGTGTCCAAGGCCAGGTTGGACGGGGCTGGGAGCAACCTGGGATAGTGGAAGGTGTCCCTGCCTGTGGCAGGGGGTGGGACTGGATGGGCTTTAAGCTCCTTTCCAACCCAACCCATTCCATGACTCCATGATTCTCTGAACTGGCCCAACGTTCAGCAGCTGAGGGGGCAAATGAGCTTCAGAGCAACGAGCCAAGGGACAGAGGAGGGCCGGGTCCTTGCCCTTGTCACCTGCACAGAACAACAGCCAGGTGCACTCGGGAAGGGGCTTTCCAGGGGACCTCTGCAGGTGAGGGGCTGGATTTATTTCCATCCTGAGCATCCTGAGGAGCGGAGGGAATCTCCCACCCCAGGCTGTGTTTCTCCTCTGTCTGCTCACACCACTGCTGCCAGAAGCCCCGGGTGACCCTGAGCAGGTCACCAAGCCGGGGCTGGCCCGGAGGCTGGGCTGAAGCTGGAAGAGAAGCAGAGCTGTTTTGTAACAGCCTCCCCTGGGCACACATCACACCAGCCCGGAGACACCTCCGGAGAGGAGCGGCACGCACGGAGGTGACCAAATGAATTGACACCAGGCAATTCTCACCGGAGCTAAAGAGACAAAGTAATTGAAAATAAATGAAGGAACATGACACCTGGCTGGCAGATCAGTTATCTATAGCGTCCCTTTCCTGAAATAACTGCCTCCCGAACTTCCTCTGCCGAGGCAAAACCAAGGAGATGCTCACGTAAAATAGGCCACTCCAGCAGGGACCTGAAGGCCCCTTTATTTTTAATGGAAGCTTCCAGAAGGGTTAATTAGATGGTGCATGGCAATGCCCTCCGTCTGGGTATTGCCTGCCCTTGCCACCACCAGCTGCAGAAGCTGAGGATAAAATATCCCAACATTCCTCTCCTTGGACAACACCTGGGTCATGGACTGGTGCAAGAGGGGATTCTCCTGGTTCTCCAGCCCCAGACACCCTGGGGAGAGCCAGGATATGCTGCTCTCACCCGACAGGCTTTGGGTCATCAGAGTTAGGGAGGAGTCATCAACTTGTCTACACGAAAAATGTCCCCAAAAGTCCTCTAAGAGGGTCCTGTAGAAGCCGCTGACCCCAAACTGGTGGTCTGGAAGGGTTGTTCAAGGTACTTTTATTCCTGATGGGACTGAGCTCCTGCAGAGCCTGGTGTGGGCTGTCCCTGCCTCTGTGGAGAGGTGGAAGCAAAGGTGGGGAGAAAGGAACCTGTGGGAGGATTGGTGTGGGCAGCCCTGCCAGCACAACCCCGGCATCAATCCCATCATCCAGCAGCCAAAACTGCAGCAACCAAATCCCAAATCACCCACCGGCCTTTCCATGGCTGAGCAGGGGCCACACCTTCCCCCTGTAGGCAGCTGGGCAATGGGACATCCTGGAATCATGGAATCATAGGATATCCTGAGCCGGAAGGGACCCGCAAGGATCATCCAGCCCAAGCCCTGGCCCTGCACAGACACCCCAACAATCCCTGTGAATCCCTGGGAGCGTTGTCCAAACACTCCTGGAACTCTGGCAGCCTTGGGGCCGTGCCCATTCCCTGGGGAGCCTGCTCAGTGCCCAGCACCCTCCGCTGATGCTCAGCACCTTTGGGAGTTGGGAAGTTGAACGGGATTTGGTTGATGAGTTTGGAGCCCAGGGGCCCAGGCAAGCACAGGGGTGGCCATGGCATGGCCAGGCTCTGTCCTGCACCCTCTGGAGTTGGGGGAAGATTTGTCCTGGCTATGGATATCGGCACCAGGCAAGAACTACGCCCAAGGGAAACTTTTCCCAAGGGAAAGAGTCTCTGCCCAGGGGAAACGGCATCTTCCCATGGGAAATGATGTCCTCCTGAGGGAAGAGGCATCCTGGTGACTGGATGGGATGGGAGGTGGCATCAGCCTGGCCCGGCCAGCTGGTCCCTGCCATTGCTCTGCCAGGACTGTGGGGACGGGATCCACAGCAGCAAACGGAGAAGATCCTGTGGACGTCTGGTCCCTGCCCATTCCTGGGGGAATGGCTTGGCCTTGGTTTCACTGCTGGTTTTCCTCCCTGAAGAAGTGAAGCTGGGTTAAATCTCCCTTTGGAAGCAGCCTCATCAAAGCCCTTCTGTTCCAAGTAGACACCACAAGCTTTTCCCTTTTGATCCGTTCTCCTTGTTCCAAAGATGAAAGCAGACCAGGTGGAGAGCAGGTGCCTGTGCCTTTTGCACAGAGAAAAGGAGAAAATAAATGGCTGGCGGAAGGTCTGTGCCTGAAAAAAGAGTGGCCTTCAAATGGAGGGGCCCAGAGATGCCACAGCCCTTCCGTGGGGTGGGCTGAGGGATCCCCACCACTGCCTGTGACCTCACTGGGGTCCCCTGCCTTGGGATAAAAGCTTGGCCACCCAAGGGGCTGAGTTTTGGGGGACAGAAATGAGGTGCCCTGATTGCTGCCAGGGCTCTTCTGGTGTCTGTGCTCAGTCCCTCCACTGCAGTGAGACTTTGCACCCCCAAACCACCCCGGCTGTCTGAAAGGGACAGGCAGGAGCAATTCCTTTTTTTACAGCAAGATGTGCTCCTGATTTTTCTTAATTCACCTCATCAGGCATCCCAATTTTTGGCAGTTCTGGTGCTCGCTGTCATTAAACGAGGCAGAGGAGGGGACAGGCAGCCAGGAGCTCGGGAGTCCCAGCTGGGCCACGGCCATGAAAAGAAAAACAGAAAGAAAGCAAGAAAGAAAAGCTCTCCCTCCCCCTCCAACAGACCCTGCCATGAAAACGTGGCCAATGCTGGGCTCTGCCCTCTGCCCTTCACGGGGCAGGTTGCAAGGTCACAGGGACGTGGTCCCCCCGCATTGATCAGGGCTCTTTGGGGCTGGCATATGGCACCAGGTTTCAAAGGCCGAGCAGCTAAAAAAGAATTAAGTGGGGGCAAAGAGTGGAACGTCCCAGATTGAACTCCTGACACGCGGGGGTCAAAGAGCGCCGGAGATAAAGCGGGTGCTGGAATGGTCTGGGCAATGTCACAAATAAATACGCATTAAAAATCAACACCCTCTCCCCAAAGCTGGGGATGAAATCCCACCGTGTTTCCGAGGGAAAGAAGTGGGCTGGATGAGTTGCATGTGCTGGAGAATAACCAGCAGGGAGAATGTCCTTGTTTGTCCCAGGGATGGGGGCAGGAGGGCCTCACCTGGAGAGGGCCTCACCTCGAAAGTGCCTCCATGGGCTCTATCGGCTGGAATTTTGGGGTTTTCACCTTCCTTTTGAACGTTCCTCAGCTCAAGGACAGAAGGACCAACTTTGGAAAGGGAGAAAGAGAGTTGGAATGTGAACAGAGCATCCAGCACCTCTGGCTGTGCAGGAGCATCTCCTCTTCACCAGGAATGTGGCTGGGATATGAAGGAAGCAGCAGCTTCAGCAGTCCATGCTCCAGAGGAGGATGAGATGGGAGAGGTGGAAGAGCCCAAGAGAACTGGAAATCTGAGCTTATGCCAGAGGCCTTTTTCCTGAGCCAGTCTCCAAAGGGTCAATCCAATGGGCCAGGGACACGTGAGGAGTGAGGGGAGGGAACCTGGTTCTGCCCCTTCCATCAGTGGGTCCTTCTTGTGTCCAGGGGCTCCAGGTGTGACAGGGACCCTTGTGGAAGGGGAATCAACAGCTTCAGCCACAAAGCTCGTGGGATGCCGTGTCTGGGTCCTGTCCTGGTGAGGGTTGTGGCTTTGGTACCACACCGAGCACCTCTTCCCAAAATCAGCTGTTTTTTCCAGCTTTTCTCCTCACCTTACAGTGCATTGCAAAGGCCAACTCCTGAGCTATGTTCCATGCAGGAAACTCCAGCTCTTCTTTCAGGTCCCCAAAGAGACAGACTCCTGAGGGAGTGTGTGTCCCAGCCCTTATCCATCATGGAGTTTCCTGGTTTCCATGCCCTTGCCTCTGCTGACTTTTCTCACAGTTGTGATGTGGGTCCTCAGCTCCTGGCCTGTGTTAAAGGAGTCACTGAGGGTGCCCAGTTGCTTGGTCTGGGAATGGGAGACTGTCAGGAACCCAGCAAAGGATGTGGGAGTCTGTGGAGCTTTTCCCTGCTGGATGGAGGTTGGTTTACAGCCAACATTTGTCTCCCAGACCAGACCTGCTGTAGCCTTCCCTGGAGCCCTCAGCCCCACCCTGGCAGCTCTGGGGAGGGACACAGAGGACATCCAGCATATTATGGGAACCCAAATTCCTGCAGTCTGGATGGGCCAGGAGCAGGCAGGGCTGGGGAGGCTGCAGACACCTCAGGAATTTTCTTCCTGAGTGTGTGCATGCTTCAAGTCCAAGCTGATGAACTTAAGCCTGATTTTCCAGCCCCCTCATCCTCTCTGCATGTGATGCCATCCTCTGTGATCCCAGAGTCCTGCTGAGGGGAAGGGTACATGGCCTGGGGGGAAGAGGCATGAAAGGGAAGGAGTTTTCAGTTCATGGGCTTTCCCAGGGTTGTTTGGGTTCTTCCTAGCGTTGGGATGCTCTGTGGGAACCCACACGCTGCAACCTCATCCCTCTCTCCTGTCTGGGTCATGCCAGAGATGAACCAATCCCACGGTGCCCTCTGCTCCATCTTGACTGAACCCCCCAAAATCGCTGGTGTTCAGTGCTGAGAGTCTTGGAACAACTCAGGGAGCTTTGTTTTCCTGTCTGATTTTTGTTGTCTCCTTCCCTGTTGTTCTCCCAGAGCCTTTCATGTCCAGCCAAGGTGCTCTGTCTCCCTCCCCAGCTCTGCCTGCTGTGTCTCCTCTGTCTGGTTCCTGACAAAACAAACTGCTCAGTGGGGCTGGCTGAGCTTCCAAACACAGCTCCAAACACACATCCAGAGCCTTGTCACCACGCACTTCCACCAAAACACTTCCACCAAAGCACTGGCCATGGATGTCTCCAATTTCCCAGAATTTCCTCTCAGAGCATTTCTAGTTGTGTGTGAGAACAGAGATCTCCTGTTCTGCTGAGCACCTTACCAATATTTTAATTTTAAAACAAATACTTTTCCAGAGTTTTTGAAGAAAATTTGGGGAGGTTGAGAGGTAGCTCAGCAGCCAAGGAGAACAGCTGGATACTTGGAGAAACAGGGAAATTCCTGGCTGTGAAGGCCGGTGACGCACCCAGCAGGTTGTGCTACGTCTGCCCTCTCCCCCGACCCCTCGTGTGTAGCAGACAGGAGAGGCAGGATGGCATTTTGTGCCCTCATGTGTTTCTCCTCCATCTGTGTGGGTGGAATACTCCAAATGACACATTATCCCTTCCACTCTGCACTTCCCCCTGGATCTCTCCTCATGACTGCTCGCAAATGTGTTCTAGAGCTGCTGTACGATGAGCAGTCAATGCTTAAAAATGCTGCCTGCTTCCCCCCCCACCCCCCCCAATTTTTCGTGGTGGATTTAGTACCAGATGGCAGCCTCAGAGCCCTGAGAATGAAGTGCTCCATAATTGACAGCACCACACGACTCGCAGCAGTGAAATCTTCCTCCCCTCTTGCAGCGCCGCGGCTCCGATGGTGCAGAGTGAATAATTCAGCATCCATCTCTCATTCAGCAAATGCTGCCGGTGAGCTCTGTGAGGATGATTTTTATTAACTGGACGGCTGGATGCAATTTTCCAGCAAAGCCTGTGTGCAAACAAATTGTAGCTGACTGCTGGGCAAGTGCCAGTGCTTATGACTGTCTCCTGCTACGGGGAGATGAGATGCCCACATCCTGTTACAGCATCCCCGCTGCTCCTCGACTCTTTCCCAAGCCCACGAGTAATTTCGCTGCTGAACAATCACGGTTTCATATCAGATGGTTTTCAGCAAGACACATGTTCGTGGTGGGTTTTTTCTTCTTCTTGTTGTTGTTGTTCCCTGGGAACTCTTGAGTAAAATCCGGCTGCCCAGCCCGGTCTGGAAAAGCCATCGCGGATGTCGCTGATGGGGCTCGTGGGATCTGACCAAGAAAAACAGTTCTGAGCCCTTTTGTTCTTGGGCCATTTGTCCCTTTCCGCCTCATTCCAGCATCAGGGTGACCGTGTCAGGAGGTGAGAGTGGCATCTGGGCTCACTAGGCCCCTTCACTGCCATCGGCAGGAGAATTGGGATCATCCTGGAGCTGCAGCAGTGTCCAGAGCCTGGTAGATTGTGGAATCCCAGCATGGTTTGGGTTGGGAGGGACATGAAAGCCCATCGCGTTCCAAATCCCTGCCATGGGCAGGGACGCCTTCCACTATCCCAGGTTGCTCCAGCCTGGCCTTGGACTTCCAGGGATGGCAGAGTGGAGTTGCAGGTGAATTGTTGGATTAACGTTACCTCTGGCACACCAGTTGTTGTTTGCAACCCTCTGCAGACCCCACAAGGTGACACCGTGGGGGTGACATCTCCTCCAGCCCCTGTTCCTGCTGCACACGGATGTGGCACCAGACCCCAGGCCTTCCAGAGCCTGGCAGGGTGGCAGTGGCACATGGAGACACCCGCTTTGAAGCGTGATGGGTACGAACTCTGCAGTGGGCAGGTGAGCGGGTTCTGTTGGACAGGTGCCTGGAACATTAGGCTATTATTGGAAACACCAGGCTTTTATGGTAAGTAATTGTGCTGTTATTGGGCGTTTTCCCTAAATAGTCCACCACACTCCCATCTGCCGGCAGCTGATGCCGAAGGGAGAGGGGGTGAGTGCAAGAGAAGGGAAGGTGAGGTGGTTCTGCTCCGATGGGATGTAGAACAGCACAGTGTGGCCATGAAGGTCTCCCTGGCTCCATTCCTGAGCAGGGGCTGTGTGTCCCTCTGCCCTGGAGCCTGTCCAGCTCCGAGAGCTCTTTTCCAGCTCTCTCCCAGTTCCTGTGTGCTCGCGGGTGGATGTGGAATTCTTCTCCTCTTCCTGCCCTCGCTCGGAGCAGGGAAGCACTGGAGGAGATGCAGGAGATAATGGGCCTTCGGCAACAGGGCCGTGTGGTGGGCAGGGAGCTTCAGCAGGAGTGGAAAACTCCAGGGGATTAGGTCAGGTCTGGGAGGGGCCGGAGCTCATTCGTGTGTCCGACTGCACACAGAGCCCATGCCTGTGAAGATTTGGGGACCACTGGTGCTTGGCCATTCCTGGAGCTCTGTAAATATGGAGATGTATTGGGATGCCAGACGCCTGGTCACTCGAAATATGAAATTCCTGTGTCACCTTTCTCTATTCCCCCCATGGATATTCACCTCTAGAGAGAAATAAAACACTCCAGAAATGCAAGCAAAAGTCCTTCTTTCCATAGAAAGTTCTTTTCCATAGAAACATGGAATTGCTGAGGTTGGAAAAGCCCTCTAAGACCATCAAGTCCAACCATTCCCCCAGCACTGCCAAGGCCACGACTGACCCTGTCCCCAGGTGCCACATCCACAGGGCTTTTAAACCCCCCCAGGGCTGGGGACTCCACACCTGCCCTGGGTTGCCACTTTCATGCTGGGGGCACATAAGAAATGACTCTTTTGAATCAGTTTTTCCCCAAATCCCAGCCACAGGAAGTCATTTTGGAGCCTGGGAGGTGGATATAGGCATGTGAGGGGCTTTGGCCCCACACATTGTGGAGGCATCTGGGTCAGGCAAGGCTTTGAGCAGCACCAGTGCTGTGCCACGATGAGATTTGTCCTCTCCTGAGCACCTAAGGAAGGATAAGAGCATCCCCAGAGCTGGAATCAGCAAGGACAGCTACGGCAAGTAGGCCACCCTCGCTTGAAATAGCCCATGGGGCAGGATTAGCAGCGTTTTCCCCGAGGAGAATCCCAAAAGGTAAGAGATCTCCCAGGCAAATTCTATATTTTCCTTTTTTCTCATACCCATCCTAAAGGAGAGTCTCACTGCTCTTCCCCACCTCCCCTTCTGACTCTCTCTCATACACAAAACCCCATCACTCCCCAGGATCCTGGCTGGTCCTGGAATTACTCACCAGGAATGAGCCATTTCCATGTGCACATCGTCACTGTACAGTTGTGTGTGAGAGCTGGGCTGCCAACATCTGACAGCTATAAATAGCCCAGGACTCGTAGGAGGCAGGAAAACACCTTTGAACTCCCCTGAAATCTGATGGAATTGGAGAGCTGCAAAGGGACAAACCATAACTATTTGCCTAAAAATACATTTCATAGAATGAGAGAATCCCAGCATGGCTTGAGTTGGATCTTGTTTTGCCCCCCTGCTATGGGCAGGGACACCTTCCACTGTCCCAGGGTGCTCCAAGCCCTGTCCAACCCACCCTTGGACACTCCCAGGGATGGGGCAGCCACAGCTGCTCCGGGCACCCTGTGCCAATGTTTTACCACCCTCATCATAAAAAACTTCTGCTTTATATCTGGTTTAAATGGACCCAGCGGGGGCTTGGCTGCAGTTCAGGGCTCAGCTTTGGCATTTCCCCTCCCAGCAGTGCCTTGAAGAAGCCACGGAGCCACCACGGAGCCGTTTCTTGGGATTCCCTTTTGCCCGCACCGTCCAGGCCTTCCTCCCCATCAGCCGACCCTCCTCCTCCTCCTCTCGTTGTCCTGGAAACTGGAGGCCAGGACGCCTCTGTCCCGGCTGACAGCCCCGCAACAAAGGCGGCTTTGAGAGAGCCGGCGGGACGGGGTCGTCCCCAGCGCCCTCCAGTGCGGGCCGGCGAGTGCTGGGGTGGCCCCGAGCCCCGCGGGATCCCCGGTGCCCCCTCATGTCCCACGGGTCAGGGAACAGGGTTCACGGGCTCCTCTCGGCGGCGGGGCCAAGGTGGATTAAGGAGGGGGCACGGGCTCATTCTTGTCACTGTCGCAGGGTGGAGCCCGGGTCAGGCGTCCTCGACACCCCTCACACAGCCCGGTGGGTCCCCGGGTGTCATTCAGCCTGAAGGAAGTTGTCCATCAAAGCTGAGGGGGCTGTGGGAATACCTGCAGGCAGGCCGGGAGAGAGGGAGAGTTTCAGGAAGCAAACTTCTGCTTTTCCCTTTTCCCTCTTCTTCCCAAAACAAGCTGTGCTTTCCCAGACCCATCAGAGCTGAGGAATTCACTGGTGCAAGCCTGGAAACAATTTCCCCGCAGCAAGACTTGGCATTTGCTTGGGTAAAGCAGGGGGCTGGAAAGTTATTCCAGGGAGAAATCTGATCTGTTGGCAAAGCTGGAGGTCTTTTTGCCTAAACCAGTGGCAGGTTAATGGTTGGACTCGATGATCTACAGGTCCTTTCCAAGCTGAATGATTCCATGATCCTATACATCTAACTGCAAGTTCCAGAAATGCCAGGCACACAGCACATCATTTCAGGGGCAGTCAGACCACTCAAGCAAACAGGCTTTCCCAAAAATATGAGGCAAGGAAGAAGAACCCTCCCCAAACACACACAAATCCCGTGGGACTCATGTTCCTGGGCAGATGGGGCAGCAGTGAACAGCACCAGGTGGTCCCCTCATTGTCCCCACTGCTCTATGGGCACAGACACCTGCTGAGGGGGGAAGGGGCTGCCCACATTTTTCATAGAATCATGGAATTGTTTGGGTTAGAAGAGACCTTGAAATCATCCAGTTCCACCCCCTGCCACGGGCAGGGAAAATTTCCACTGTCCCAGGGTGCTCCAAGCCCCATCCAACCTGGCCCTGGACACTTCCAGGGATGGGGCAGCCACAGCTTCTCTGGGCACCCTGTGCCAGGGCCTCAGCACCCTCACAGGGAGGAATTTCTTTACAATATTCAATCTAAATCTTCCCTTCATCTTAAAGTCATTCTCCCTGGTCCCGTCAATCCACATCTTTTGCTGCTGCTCTGAGAGGGGACATCCCCGCACTGGCGTGAGGAGAACCTGCAGGTGACAGCCTGAGATCAGGCAGCCTCTTGATTCCAGGGTTTTCGTTAAAGCCTGGGAACTGCCCCTTTGAGCTTTTCTTGGTTTTACGCCTCATCCCTCACATTTCCCAGGTGGAGAAGCTGTCCCCAGGCACCAGCAGGGCAGAGCTCTCAGTCCTGTGCCAGGGGCGGGCAGCCTGGGCCAGCGGCCCCTGTCGGGCACCGCTGAGGCACCGGGTCAGGCTGGGGCCGCGGTTTTAGGGCACCCAGGAAAGATGGGACCCCCAAAGCCCCCAGAGGTGATGGGGAGCATCCTCTGGATCCACACCCTTTCCAGCCTGCTACTTAGGCAAACTCAGGGGCATCTTGCCTGCCCAGCTGTGCAGCTCAGCCTCCCCAGTCCCCCCTTCCAGACCCTCTCCCAGCCTCCCTCCTCCCTCCAAGCCCCGACCTCCCACCGCTCCCAGCAGCGGCCGGGGGCAGAAGCCAGTGACTGCTGTGGCCTCTGCGGGGACATCCCACGGGCTGGGGTCTCACGGGATGCTCTGGAAGCTCCTCTGCTCCCACCGACCCCCCTGCCCTGCCCCGCCCGGCCCGGGCCCCTCCGCGCCCCTCGCGTGCGCCGGGAGAGTCTTCCCTGGGGCGGCTCTTTCTGGGAAGCCGCTGGTTGGGACAGAGGAAGGAGCCGCGGTGGCTGCAGGCAGGGAGGGCTCCCTGTATCCACCCTCCTGCTCCTTCCTGCCTTCCTAAGCGCCGCTTTCCTGCAGCCGGGTCCAAGCTCTTCGGGGCCCCCTCAGTGCCTAAAAATAACTCCCCAGCGCAGGTCTGGGGAAGAGCTTCTGCGCTGGAGTTCAGCCCTGCGAGGAACATGAAGCAAAGCAGAGGCAGGCAGTGCCCCTGGACAACTGACCCGGGCTGTGCTGGGGCTGCTGCAGCCTCTGAGGACAAATGTGACGTCCCCACCCAGGCATGGAGTGGTCCTGGGCCTTTGGAGATCCCAGCTTGTCCACATCCGGAGGTGATGCCCACTGGAGCTGCTCAGGGCTCAGCCCCACACAGATCCCAGCTGGACACAGCACAGGGATGCTGGCAGAGGGGGATCCACACCTGGAAGCTTTCTGGAGCCCCCTGTGCCCTGTGGGACATCCTGGGCACTCCTGGATCTCAGCCCTGCCTTCGGATCCATCTGGGCACCTGGGGAGGGATGGGGAGCAGATCCAGCCAGCAAATCCACTTCCAGTCTAAGGGGGTGATGAGTTTTTGGGGGTGCACTCTGTTCTAGCTCACAGCCCCAGTGAGGGGCAGGCACGACCCACACGGAGGTACCACCTCTCCCTCCCTCCATCCCTCCCTCCCACTCTCCTTCCCCCCTCCCTCTCTGTCCCCAGAAGCCTCATGCCTTCCAGGAAATGGGATATTAAACGGTGTTAATGAGCCTCTCTGGCAGAGGTTTCAACAAATGGCTCTTCCCCAGCCTGCTGGATGGGAACGGATGGGATCAGGGAGGGGAAGGCGAGGGGGCCCGTCTGGGCTGATGAACCTCCTTCCTCTGCTATCGATCAGCTGTCAGGCACTGGAGAGGCTCCGAGCCTGAATTCCCTGGGGACAGCCCAGCTCTGGAGTGGGGAGGGACAGTGTCCCGGGTGGGCTGAGACCCGCGGGCACTGCCAGGCTGCGTGGGGGAGAGGAGGAGCAGTTTCTGGCTGCTGGGTGGGTTTATTCTCTCAAAACTCCCTGCACTGCTGTTTCTGCAGGCACAGACAGCATCCCCGCAGGGAGGGGCTCCCAGCAGAGATGGTTGGACTCACAGAATCCCAAAATGGTTTGGTTTAGAAGGACCTTAAAGCTCATCCAGTTCCAACCTCTGCCAAGGGCAGGGACATATCTTCCACTATCCCAGGCTGCTCCAACCTGGCCTTGGACACTTCCAGGGATGGAGCAGCCACAGCTTCTCTGGGCAACCTGTGCCAGGGCCTCCCCACCCTCACAGGGAAGAATTCCTTCGCAGTATCCCGTCTATCCCTGCCCTCTGGCAGTGGGAAGCCATCCCCCTTGTTCCGTCGCTGCCTGGGGTGCCGTGCCTGTCCCCAGGCCCAGGTGGATGTCACATCCCGTGTCCTGCCCCTGCGGCTCCTGACGCAGCCCCAGGCTTTATATAGCCCGTGCTTCCTGTTTGTGGGCTCTGCGGAGGCTTCTCGCTCCCTCACTCACTCTTTTCCCTCTTGGCTGAGGGCAGGAGGGAGCCAGTGTCCTGGGAAAAGTAAAACTTGAAAGCAAAGCTGGACTTTTCATTGTCAGGAGGCTTCTTTTTGTTTTTTTGATGCATTTCCTCTGGATCGTTTCCTTTTGATTCAACTGCGGGATAAAAATATGTTTCCGCTGACATCAGCCCCTGTCCCTTTTCAGAAGAGATCTGGTGCTGGTCTCCCTGAACACTCCAGGGCTTTGCATTCCTCTGACAGCCATGAGAAACACGCCTGGAATGAGCAGCCAGGCCAGCTGGGGCAGCTGGAGGGGACTGGGAAGGACCAGCCGGGACATGGGATTTTTGGGGGGTTGTTCATGGGGTTTGTGATGCTGCTCTTGATGGGAGGGGAGTTCAGCTTCTTTTGCAACCTGACAGGTGAGGAAATGGGAACATTCATCTCTTGTCTCCTCCCGAGCTGCAGCTTCTCATGGAGGGAGAGGATGAGACACTGCTGTCCTGCTGTCCTGGGCCTGGTTTCTGCTGGAGACTCCCTGACTCTGGATCCAGTCATGGATCCTGGCACACGACACACAAATGTTGTGCCCCTGTCTCTGCCCAAACCCCCAGGGGGGCTGGCACTGGGGGCTGACCCACAAACGGGGGGCTCAGAGTGGTCACAGCCTCTCTCGCTTCCAAGCCGTGTGGGACCAGGAACTTGGTGTGTTCCATGGATCCATCCCAGGTCCTCCTTCCCATCAGTCCAGCCTCAGGGGACTGACCCTGCACATCCGTGGTGTCTGTGGTGGTGAGACCTCCACCATCCCTGTGGAAGTGCTGGAGCTGTGGCAGCAGCTCGGGGGTCACAGACTGGGGGGCATTTACTGAGGGTGGGGAGGCCCTGGCTCCCAGAGAAGCTGTGGCTGTCCCATCGCTGGAAGTGTCCATGGCCAGGTTTGGAGCAACCTGGGATAGTGGAAGATGTCCCTGCCCATGGCAGGGGGTGCAATCAGGTGATTTTCCCACCGAAACAATTCCATGATTCCATGAACACAAGGGCTGCTTGAAAAATCAAGGCTTTCCTGCAGCTCCATGGGAGAGAAGCTGGAGCAGCTTCTTCCTTGGGGATGAGGCTGGAGCATTTCTCCCTCGGTTGCCACACGCACGCTGAGAGGTCCCAGGGATCCTGCAGACCCAGATGTTTATACAGCTGTGGGTTCACCCTGTTTTCTCTGCGCTGGGTGGCCCTGAACTTCCCCAAAATATTTGGTGTGGGGGGCGTAGGGTCCCTGCAGCCACGGCTTGGGCTGCTGCCTCGGATAAGGGGAATAAGGGAAGCATCTGGCCTGGCCTCTGATGGAGGAAGCTGCTGAGAAAGGATTTCTCCCCAAGCTCTCTCAGTTTTCCCATCCTGATGGAAGTACTTGGGAAGCGAGAGGCCAGAGGACGATTTTGGAGCTGCTCTCTCCAAAGAGGCCGTTTTGTTGTGCCAATCAACTTCAGAGCGAGTTTGAAGAAGGAAAAGCTGTACTAAGAAAAATGTGTCTGTGGAAAAATGGGATGTTTCAAGCTCTTCCAAACATGTTTTCAATGAGGAGAGATCTGGAGGCGTGGAACAGTTCCAGTTCAAGGGGACCATCATCTTCAGATGGCAGTGGTTTATTTGGGAAGTTCCTGGCTGGGACAAGCCAGAGGAACAGCCATGGAGAGCCCCTTGCCCACGTCCAGACCATCAGTGCAGACCTCCCTGGCACGGCTCCACCTCTCCAGCTGTGCCACATGGGCTGCAAAAGGGGCATTTTGCCCTGTTTTGTTTAATTCCCCAAGAAATCACCCCTTTGCTCACCTCCTCCATCGCTCCTCCACCTTTTCCATGGGCAGACACCATCTTCCCACATCCCTCCCAGCTGCTTCCCCCTCCACCTCTCCCACACTGGCTGTGTGCTCCCTGCCTTCGGGTGGTCCATGAAACCTGCCATTCCCAGCGCTGTGGGGCAACTCTTCCTCTGTTCCCGATGTTCCTGGAGACTCCCGAGGTGCACCCGCATCCCAAAACCCCAGGCTGTGACCTGTGTCATTCCCAAGGGGAGTTCTGCTTCCCGGATGGGATCTTGGTGTGAAGGTCTGAGGGGGTGCTGCACTCAGTCAAAGGAATGTTCATCCCCAGAAGTTTTGATGAGACCTGAATCCTGTGGGTACAGACATTTTTGGGTGGAGGGAGCCCAGTGCTGGGGCAGACCATGGGACAAACCTTGGGATGTGGGTGCAGGAAAACATGGGATGGTCCCAATGCGGCTCTTGCTCTGCACGTTGCCTGTGCAGGGAATGTGGTGACGCTGGGTGAATTTGGGGAGCGGCTTTGTCCGGATTCGAGTATCCGCTGGGACAGGGACCTGGGAGTGGGTAAAGGAAAGCTCTCTCATCCCGTCTGCAAAAATGCCCAAAGACAGCCCAGGACAGCCCGGTGGAGTCCAGCCGGGAATGACAAACGGGGCAATTGCTCCATCTTGTGACACCACCTGCAAATGCAGCAAAGCTGTCGGGAAAGACGATGGGAATTAGAATCATGGAATCGTGGAATATCCTGAGCTGGAAGGGACCCACCAGGATCATCGATCCAGGTCCTGGCCCTGCACAGACACCCCAACAAGCCCACCCTGTCCCTGGGAGCGTTGTCCAAACGTTCCTGGAGCTCTGGCAGCCTTGGAGCCGTGCCCATTCCCTGGAGAGCCTGGTCAGTGCCCACCACCCTCTGGGGGAAGAAAGTTTTCCTAAAATCCAGCCCTGACACAGCTTCTGCGTTTGGAATTAACGTCGAGGCTGCTCTGAGCTCGACCTCTCCATCAGGAGAGCTCTGTCTCCCATTCCTCAGGAAGGAGCCCCTGGGAATCTGGCTCCTTCCTCCCTGTGGAAGGCAGCAGTTGGACTTCTCCTCTGGACTTCTTTTTTTTTCTGGAATAAGAAACCCTGTTCCTCGCGTACCATCATCCTCTTGACTTCCTTGATGCCGGGAGCCTTGGGAGAAGCAGGGAGGGAGAGACAGAGGAACAGTTGGGACAACTGGTGGTTTTGGGATTGTGGCACATGGAGAGAGCCTGTGAGTGAGGGCAGTGGCCGAGGCGTGCCCGGTGTGCTGGTCGGGGACTCGGGCTTCCCACTGCCAGAGGGCAGGGTTAGATGGGATATTGGGAAGGAATTATTCCCTGTGAGAGTGGGGAGGCCCTGGCACAGGTTCCCAGAGAAGCCGTGGCTGCACCTGGATCCCTGGAAGTGTCCAAGGCCAGGTTGGACGGGGCTTGGAGCACCCTGGGACAGTGGAAGGTGTCCCTGCCCATGTCAGGGGTGGGACTGGATGAGCTTTAACGTTCCTTCCAACCCAAACCATTCTGTGAATCCAACCAAAAATCCAAGCTGAGCCTCCCCGGGCAGGGAGGAGCTGAGCCCTGAGGAGGCGTCGGATCAGCCCCGATGAGCTGGGGGAGCCGCAGCAGCATCTGCTTGTGAGACTTCCCTGCTCCTTCCTCCTGCCGGTGGGAAAAGATGACGTGAGAGAGGCAATTCCTGGGCTCCAACTGCCCTGTCAACCTCTGGCTGGTGCCTGAGAATGATCCTGGGGCAGGCAGCCTGCTTGGCTTTGCTTTAGGTCTGCCCCTTAATGGGAAAGCAGAGGGAAAAAAAGGAGATTCCAAGGGCTCTGCAGGAGAAGCAGAGGAGTCCGTGGGGTTATAGATCCCTCTGAACATAAATTCCCAAATTAAAACCATTTATGAGAAAAGTAATTTCCTGGTGATTTACAGCTCCTGACTCCACAGCAGCTGGGCAGAGCATCGAGCAGAGGGATGCTGCTCTCTCCATCCTGTAGGATTTTAGTTTGGGTAAGGTGCTGCTGTTCAGATCAGCCCCAATTCCCATCACTCACCATTGAGAGGAAACCTTCCTGCTGAAAGAGCTTGCAGGAGTAATTTAACATCATGGAATCTGCGGATCTTCTGGAAAAGATGACTCTGTTTTTTAAAAGGTTTTTTGGATAATTTACCGAGTACAAGGATGGGAAAGAGGCACCAACTATCATGAAGACCTTTTAGCTGAGGCATAGGATAATAATTCTCTCAGTTTCACGAATAAAATCCCGGTGTGGCATTTGGAACATCTGCCCTCCATCCCAAATTTCCTGTGTGACGCCACCTGTCCCCAAGCCCCAGGTGCCACTGGTGTGACCCGTGAGCAGGAGCTGCCTTTGGTGGGCAGCTTCCCTGTCCCCCAGGCCACTCGGGAACTCTGGGGAAACCCGGAGAGGAGCAAAGCAGAAAGTCCAAAGCAGCCACTGGCACTTCAGGCACGTCCATGGATGAGTTTTGCCTTCTTTAATTTCTTTGTAGGGAAGTGCAGATCCCGTTTTCCCCCCGGGAATGCTGGCTGCCCAGCGGAGCAAGCAGGGAGTTGTCACCTGCAGTGACGGGGGTCCCGTGGGAGGGCAGCAGAGCAGAACGTGCTGGTGGCACACGCCAGGACGGTGACTGGGCTCATGCATCACTGTCCCCGCTGTCACCGCTCTCATGGAGATAAATGGGGACGTGGCCCCGGCAGCGCTCGGGAGTCACTTCCAGTTAGGAGCTGCAGGAGGAGACGGGGCTGGGACAGGTCAGCCGGAGACAAATCACCCCACGGCGTCACGGCTGAGCTCCTGCTGGGAGGAGCTGTCCCATCCCATAACCTGGCTGTGCAGGCAGGGAAGGGGCTTGCAGTGTCCTTGTGGGCAGAGGATGGAGCCAGGCAGCCCTGGGAGGATGAATCACAGAATCATGGAATGCTTTGGGTTGGAAGGGAGCTTAAAGAACATCTAATTCCAACCCCTTCCATGAGAGGAGCCGTGTCATGAGCAGGAGGTGGCACACTGAGGTGACAGAGCAGAGCACCCCAGGCATGGCAGGGAGATGTCCTGGCCCTGCTCAGCTCCAGGAAAACCATCTGGATGCTTCCTGGAGCTCTCAGAGGTGGGAAGTGTCTAAAGTTTTAATGCTTCAGAATAGAAATCAAGTCAGAGCAGGGATAGGGCAGGTAGGCACAGCTCCCAGTGGATAACACGGGGAATTGTCTCCGCAAAATGGGAGTGCAGGGAGGGAGAGAACACATCAAGGCATAGAGGGAGTGCAGCAGAGAAGGATGGGGCCTTTAACTGGAAACAAAGTGCCCAGGGGAATGTCCTGGCAGAGGCATGTGTCAGGCCATGGAAGATTTCCCCGGGAAGCACTGCAGATCCCATGGAGAGCCCTGGAATCCCCTGGAGACCAGATGAGGGGAACATGCCCTGGCATCCAGGGCAGGCAGGAGCAGAGAGGACGGAGGGATGTGGCCAGTTCCAGGCTCAGCAGCTCTTGGTTTCCTCCAGCTGTGAGCAGGGTTCCTGTTGGAGCAGCTTTATCCCTATTTTGGGTTTGAAAGACCAAATCCTTTCCTCTTCTGGCCGAGCTCGGAGATTCTCCACTTCACAGAGCAACCCATGATCTCCAGAGCTGCCCTCCCCCAAGGAGCTGAGCCCTGGAACATGAAGGAGAAGGGTCCAGCCTGGCAGGGCATCCCTGGGGAAAGGGAGATGTCACTTCCCCAGCTCCTGGGGAATGGAGTCATCCGTGGGCCTGGGCCGTGCTGA
>WBMZ01000202.1:0-10835 GCA_013400975.1 Atrichornis clamosus
TGGAGTGGGGGGCTGTGGGGGGCTGGACACGGCGCTGGGTGGGCTGGGAGCTGCCCACAGCTCTGGTCCCCTGAGCTCCCTCGGGACACTTCGTTTGCTGGCCCAGATGGGCTCGGACGCACAGGGCCTGGAATCCCCCTGAGCGTGGGGACCCCGACGGCCACGGAGGGGGCAGGAGCCCTGCAGCCGTCCCCGACCCCACCAGCAGCACTGCTGAGGGCACCCGGATCCCCCTCCCTGCACCCACCTCCGGATCTGCTTGAGGACGTAATCCCTGGAGATGTATTTGATGTTCTCCTCCACCACCGAGCGAACGCCCTCCTCCTCCGTCAGCTGCTTCTCCAGCCACTCCACCAGGTCCTTGTTGCTGTCCCACAGGTATGCCTGCCAAAATCCCACAGCATCAGCCACCGACCGCCCCAGCCCTGCCCACTCCCCAGATTCACCCCACAGTTGCTGGCAGCTGTGGCCGACACATCTGGCTGGGGATTCCCAGTGTGGGGGACTTCCATAAACACAGCTAACAATTAGCACGAGTTCAAAGATTATTTCTTTCTTTTGCATCTCCTGCCATAAATGTGACGGAAGGAGGTGGTTGGGCAGTGCTGCAATGAACGAGCTGCATCGATCCCAGGTAAATCCCAGCTCCCCAAATTCTGGTGGAACGCGGCTGACCCTGAGATGCAGCTGCTCTGGGGCTTCTCCCAGGGCTAAACCTCCACGGGACCCACGAGCCCCCATCACCTCCAGCCTGAGCCAGTGCTGGTGTCCCCCAGCAATCCCAGGATCCCTGATCCAGCCCAGGAGCCAAGGAGCTCCTTGGGCACAGCAGAGCAGGTGGGGGTGTCTGGAACCCACAGCCCCCTTTTTGCCTTTCACAAGATCATTTCACCTGATATTTGCTAGAGAGCTGGCTATGTAATAACTCAGGAGTGTGTGAGCCCCTAATCGCCTTCTGCTCCTCTCCTCTCCTCTCATTTTCTTTACAAATCATTTAAGAATCGTTTTGTTAATGGTTTCCGGAAAAGCAAGTACTGCCATTAGCACTCATTCATATTTATGTCATTTTATTTGGGTAATTAAACACAAAGCTCCTCATTTAAAGGTGCACTATCCTTCTCTGTTATCACTAACCAAGTCAGAGGCAGAATGACAATGAGCTGGGTGCGGTGACATCGTGGTGGCACCTCCCTGGCACCCCCAGCACCTTTGGGCCACACAGTCAGGGAATCACAGGGTCACTGAGGTTGGAAAAGCCTCAAAATCATCGAGCCCAACCACTCCCCCAGCACTGCCAAGGCCACCACGGATCCGTGTCCCCAGCTGCCACATCCACGGGGCTTTTCAATCCCTCCAGGGATGGGGATCCAGCCCTGCCCTGGGCACTGTGCCAGGGCTGGACAGCCCCTGCCATGGAGAAATGTTCCCTGCACCCAACCTGACCCTCCCTTGCACCTGAGGCTGTTTCCTCTCCTCACCTGAGGCTGTTTCCTCTCCTCCTGTCCCTTGTTCCCCGGGAGCACCCTCCAGCCAGGGATTTGTGGAGAGTGGACACCTTCCACCATCCCAGGCTGCTCCAAGCCCCCTCCAGCCCGGCCTGGGACGCTCCCAGGGATGGGGCAGCTTCTCTGGGAAGCTGTGCCAGGGCCTCCCCACCCTCACAGCCAGGAATTCCCTCCTGCCCCAGGTTCAGAGCCCATCCCAGCCCCTGCCACACTTCAAACCCCCAGGATTATTTTATTTTCCTGAACATGATGTCTCTGATTGTCCCAGCCCAGTGATGTCACTTCAAGATTTTGCTTATTTCATTGGTTTTCCTTATTATTATTTGAAACTCGTCGGGTTTCACTCCCTGCCTCTGCCCCTGCCATGCAGCAACATTCCCTGCATACAAAGGGAGATTCCAGGGAAGGGGAAAAAACCCCCAACCCGGGAAGCCGTGCTACAGCCACAGACCTGTGTAAAGCTCCATTTACCCAAGAATCCCAAAGCTTTTAGTTTAGGAGAATATTTAATACTCTTATTAATCATTTTTAATCCGTTTGCTTTTAATTAAGAAACAGCATGATGCTTCCCTATCAACATATGCCAGGGAGCAGATTAATTGTGGCTTAAGATAACTCTCCTTGATTGGTGTAATGTATTAGCTAACGAGCTGCCTGCTTTTGGAGAGCTCAGACTCTACCTTGGAAAGGCTGCTGCCCTCCAGAGAACATTCCCCCCTTCTCTGGAACCCCTGGGTGTTTGGGACTTTAAAAATGGAGTGGAAGAAAACAGAGGAAAAAAAAATAAAGCCATGAAATAAAATTGAATAAAATAGAATTTTAAAAGAATTAAATAAAATAAATAAAGTAACAAAAAGTAAAATAAAATAAGTAAATAAAATGGAACAAAATAAAATAAAATAAAGTAACAAAGTAAAATAAAATGAAATCAATTAAAAGTGAAATAAAAATAAAAATAAATTAAAAATAAAACCAATAAAAATTGAAAATAAAAATAAAGTAACACAAAATAAAATAAAAGACTGAGATTGGAGGCTTGTGACAAAACCAACCCAAGAGCAGCTCCAGAGGTTGCCCTTCAGAGATTTTCCAGGTTGAGCACAATTAAAAAAGAAATCCCCACGGTCTCTGTGGGCTGTCCCCACCATCTCCACATTCCAGAGGGAAGGAAGGGATGGCAGCCCTGGGAAGGGAAGGTCAATTCCCTGGGCCCTGGAGGACAAAAGCCTTGGGGGAGCTGCTCCTCACTGACCTTCACTGTCCCTTCCACCTCCACAAACCAGCGCCTGAGCATGGCCTGGATCTGCCCATCCGTCAGCTCGGGATTGGCGTCGTGGATCTTCTTCTTCACCACATCCTCCAGCAGCAGCCGCCTCAGCCTCCAGTAGAAGAAGGTGCGCGAGGTTTTCCAGTCCAGGACGTCCTGCCCAAGACACGGGTGGGGAAGGGGAGGTGAGTGAGGGGCAGCGTTTACCTGGAGACACCTCATTCCCAAGGGAAAACCCAGGCTGGGACTCGTCCTGTCCTTGGTCACACCCCTGGCACAGGAGGAACACGGAGATTCCCAGGTCTGGGCTCGGAGGATTCCCACCCTGTCACGCCTCTGGGGGACCAGAGCTACAGAGAATCATGGAATGGTTCGGCCCCAGCCACATTCCCGAGGGAAGCCCCGGGGTACTCACAGTGATGGCCCCTTTCTCCTGCATCCTGCCGGGGGTGTCGTGCAGGTCGGCGAACTGCATGGCCACCTGGTGGTAAATCGGGGTCAGGAACTCCTCCCGCTCCTTCAGCTTGGCCTCCAGCTCCTTCCTGTCAGCCGGGCTCAGCTCGGGGGTCCCTGAAACCACAGCCACGGCTCAGACCCCGGGCCAAGCTCAGGGCCAGCAGGGGACGCAGCTCCAGGCAGTCCAGAGGTTGGAAAAGCCGAAGGACAAACCCCGGAGCATCAGCTCCCAGCAGGGTCGCAGTCAAATCTCAGTGCTCCAGCCCAGATTTTGTGCCGTGGATATCCAGGCAAGAGCTTTGAGGGGGTTTTTTCACCATGGAAACTCTATTCCATTGAAATGCCAGTGGTCTAAGCCATCCATTAAGTGACATTTAGGGGACTTACTCCCAAAAAAGAATAACGTCCCAGCACGCTGCTCATTTAGCAAGGAACACAGAGCCACGTCAACCCACCCTCACCAGTGCAAGCTCTCCTTCAGGATGGTTCCTGCCAGAGCCCACTCCAGGGGCTCTGGAATCACAGCAGGAACCCAGAGCAATCCCAATCCAACAAGCCCAGCACAAACCACTGGGCAGGAGGGAACACCTTCACCCAGAGCCCGATCCCAGGGTGGAACTTGCTGTCACCAGGCCCAAACAGGGTCACAGGAAGTGATCAGACAAATTCATGCAAGGGAATTCCACCACAGCCTCCCAAGCATGAAGATCAGATATTAATCTGTGCTCAGGAAACCCCTAATCCACGGCTGGAAGCTGAGACAGCATCCTGGGGGAAGCATTCCACTGAATCCACATGACACTCCAGCTCTTTCCATGGCTCATCCCCACAGGCAGGATGATCCAAGGCTGCTGCTCCACAGGGATGAGCACCCCAGTGGCCTGAGCACTCCAGTGCCTGCTCACACACTCACGACATGGATATCTTCCCAAGCCACAGGCCATCCAGACAAAGATCCTTCCCAGGGCAGGAACGTTTTTATGTGCCTACCAATACAAATGTTACCTAACCTTTCAGATGGGAGTAAGAAGGTTTTAATTAAGAGAAGCTCCCCTTGTAACCTTCAGAATAAAAAATTATCTATATTTATCCACGTGGAACTCCCAGGCTCCCTGGTTTTAATGGCAACACAAGCACTTAAGGCAGCCCCGCTGGTGAATTCCGGCCCCTGCCACCGAGTCCACCCAGCCAGGCCCAGTAATGATTTAGGTGAGATTAACAAATATGTCAATGTCTATTTTCTGCTTAATTTAAAAGCAGCGTCTATAAAGATTTTTGACTTCTGAACCCTGTTCTCCTGGAAGAAAGAAGGTAACAATGAGGAGGGGGGGATAAAGAGTGATTATCCCATCATCGATCGTTTGTCAGGAGCATTTCTTATTCACTGGACTATTGTAAAAAGCTAAGCTCTCGATCAATCCCGTAAGCCCCCTGTACAATTAAATATCTTGGAATGGTTTTCTTTCTTTCCTAGTCAGATCTTGAGGCCTCGGGGTTTTTCAGAAAGCCTGGGATTTATTTATTTATTTCTCAGGGAAAAAAAAAATTAAGAAAAAGAAATCTCCTTCCACAAATCTTACCCTGGCGAGGAGAGGGGAGTTAAAATATGGGATTCCTTTGCTCTAGAGGTACTTGACAGTTAATGAAACTGTTAAAGTTTAAATCATAGGAACATTATAGACCTCTAGGTATGGATTGGCTGCTAATCAATAGGGAAACAAAAGGAGCAGTGCTCCCAGGCAGCTCCCATTCCAGGAGGAGCAGGCCTGGCACGCAGGTGAGGCACGACAAATAACGTGTGACCTTCCTACCTTGGCAGGGAACACAGGACACTGTCCCAGGCAGCTCCTGAAGTGCCATAAAATGTCACATTTCTCTGGGACTGGGATTTGCTCTGCAGCCTCCACGTCACTGTGGCTCCAGGAAGGGGCTGGGAGAGGTTTTCATCCTGCTCCCAACACCTTGAGAGCCCACCCACAGTGGGGAACACACCAACACCTCTGTCCTACACTGCCTTTTCTCCTTCCTTTTTCAATCAGCACCAAAACTGCCTTAAACAAGTTGAAAAGACTCCCTGGGGAAGCAGCAACTTTGGGGTCCCACCTTGTTCCCACACCTGCAACAGGAGTCCTCCTACCTGGATCTCACCTTTTCTTCTGCCTTTAACAGAAGACACAATTTTTTTCCCCCCTGGGAGGGTGGGGAGGCCCTGGCCCAGGGTGCCCAGAGCAGCTGCGGCTGCCCCTGGATCCCTGGAAGTGTCCAAGGCCAGGTTGGACGGGGCTTGGAGCACCCTGGGATGGTGGGAGGTGTCCCTGCCCATGGCAGGGGTGGGATGAGGGATTAAGTCCCTCCTAATCCCAACCATCCCAGGATTCCATGAAATTCAGCAAAGGCAGCAAAAATGCCAACAGTGTCCAGGCTGCCCTGGCAACTCCCTCCCACCCCAGCTGGAGGGAGCTGCTCCAGAGGGGAGAGGGAAGGTCACTGGGAGCCACTCACGTCCCTGGAGAGACTGGCATTTTTGGACTGTCTCTTGTTTCTTTAAATGAGACGGGCTGTAATTGCTTCACTAAATATTCAGCAGGATTTATGTTAGAAAGGTGCAGCATGAACAGCCAGTGAAGGTCACACATGCTCGTGGCACGGGCTGGAAATATCCTTGTGCAGCAGCTCCCTGTGATTCCCACCCCAGCCCTTCCCATCTTTGCTCCTGAGGTCTCATATCCGAACAGGTGAAGTGGGGCAGGGGCGTCATTCCAAAAGACTCCTACCCACAGCCCTCCTGGGAGGATATCCCAGAAGCCAAGTGCCATGGAGGAGCTGACAGAAAGCAGGACTTGCTCTTGGAGCCTTGGGATTGTGCATGAACACCAATTTAAATGCAGCAGCACCTGCACGTGGAAGCAGCTACTGACACCAGCACTGCCTAAAAACCAAAGTTCCACCCTGACTGTTCATCCCAGACTCGGTGAGAGAGGGAATCACGGGAGCAGCATCTCTCCCAGGTTTTGCTGAACAAAACAACGAGCATTCTGATTAATTACAACGCTGAGCACACCCACACCCCCAGAAAAGAATGCCCAGAGCTCCAGTGCGACTTCCCAAGCCAAAGCCTGGAATGAGGCAGGGCACAGGATGGGAGGTTTGGGCCACTCAAGGAACAAGGCCGTGTCAGGGATGTCCACAGTCACAGCAAGGTGGGTCACTTTTGGTCCTACACCCCAAAATGTTTGTTTTCAGAAAGGAACTGCTATGCTGAAGTGGAGCTGAGTGTTCAGTGCTTGAGTGTTCACTCATTATCTGGAAATTTAAGGACAACTTTGGATGCTCTTCAGCCAAACAAAGCGTGAACCAAGCCAGGAGCCAGACTGACTGCCATAGGAAGTTAAATAAATAAAATAAATAAATACAATTAGAGAAGCATTCCAGCACCCAGGGAACACTGCACAGGAGCAGCCAAGGAGGATACTCACATTCTTAGGACATGCATCAGGTGACAACTGGATGCTGCCCTTTTCCTAGGAGATAAATACCTGCTCAGAGAAACGTGGAAATGCAATATCCAACCTTGCTCTAACTGGAGCCATTTTGCCATTCCTTCCATCCACATTCCAGCCCATTTTTGCAGCCCTGTCTCTGTGCCTCTGACACAGAACCCGAGTGACGACGCTGATTTTTATTCCACTCCTGGACGTTTTAGTCTAAATTGCAATAAATAAATAAAATTGAATCTATTTTTAACTCTGGCCTGAGGCCCTGCATGGTTCCTACATTTCTGGGTGCTCCCTATTGTCCCTGCACACCTACTCCACGTGGGAAAGTGCTCTGGGGCAGGACAAGGGCCATCCTCTCTCTCCCTGCCCTTTGGAACAGCCCAACTCTGAGTGACACTGTAATAAACCACGGGGCTAATCAACATTTCAGCAACGGTGCTGGAGAATTGATAATGAACAGATTTATGTCAAATGATTCAATATGTGCCAGCCTTCCCTGCTCTCCCACTCCCCAACTGCCAAGCCCAACCCCGGCGTCTCCCGCCCGAGCCCGCGTGGGAGAGCATCTCCCTTCTGCCGCTCCCCAGAGCTCCGGGGAGGGATGACAGCCACTCAGGGGTTAAAGAGAGGCAGTGAACCCCCAGCTAATGAGTAAGAATTCAGCAGGCAGTGTAAGATAAATGGAGCTTTCTCTGCTTCTGCTGGAGTCAGCATGAACTGCGGCCCTGCGGCTTGTTTGTGGCAAATGGAGTGCGCGAAATATCAAAGGGCAGTGATCCAGAAGAAGACCGACTTTGACAAATTTTAAATTGGCCAGAAAGAAAACCAGGAAAAAAAAAAGAGAAAAAAAAAAAGGAAAAAAAAAAAAGAGAGAAAAAAAAAAATTATGCAATTCAGTGTGTCCTGCAATCTTGGCTTTGCTGCTCCAGTATGGAATTAGTGGCAAAACAACAGCAATGATCGCCCGATGCTGGGAGCAATTACGATCCATCTCGGGGAGATGCTTATCAGTGACTGAAGCTTTTAGAGCTCTCCCTATGTACAGTTGTAAGTGACTTGCTCTTGTGTTGCAGTCATTTTAATTAAAGTGTATGGAGTTTGCTGGGAGTAATTACCCTGTAGAGGAAGAGGGAAAAAAAACCCCTGAACAGGCTCCTGCCTCCTCACATGGCGCTGAGTTTTTGAGGCTGCTGGCAGAAAACTCTGTCCCATCTTTCCCCCTGTGGTTTTTTTTCAATGTCCCACGGGATTCAAGGGTGCCCGGCAGGTGTCCTGCACCCACACAGGTGTGGGGTACCCTACAGTGAACAGGGCAGTGAATCAGGACAGAGAGTAAAGGTGATGCTCTGCTCCCCCTCCCTCCAGGATTTACAGATTTGTCCGCAGCATTCCCGGCGGCTCCGCTCCTGGGAACGGCTCCATCCAGCAGCCACGGGCTCTGCCTGGAGGCAGGGGGGTGGTGGGCACAGCCAGGGGGTTTGTGGTGAGGTGAAGGTAAACACTCCCAGCAGCAGCAGTGCTGCGTGCAGGGCCATTTATCTGCAGGGCCCAGCTGACTGCTCAGCACGTTCCCTTCCCTAAGCACACATCTGATTTCTCCTTCCCGGGAGACTCCTGCTCTCCCTGTGGGACAGACACCCACGGGAGGGGTAGCTGGGGGTCCTGCCTGCCTGAGGAACTGCACTGGAACACCTTTGTTGGGATGCTGCACTGGGTCCCCACGGCTTGGGGCAGTCACGCTGTCCCTTTGCTCCCAAGGGACACTGTCAAGTCTGACAGAGCTCCAGAGTGAGGTTTTGGGAAAAGAACCTCCCTGCTGCAACAGCAGACTTTAGAATTGGGGTTTCAGTCATAGAATCATAGAATCCCAGACTGGTTTGGGTGGGAAGGGACCTTAAAAATCATCTCATCCCATCCCCTGCCACGGGCAGGGACACCTTCCACTATCCCAGGCTGCTCCAAGCTCCATCCAACCTGGCCTTGGACACTTCCAGGGATCCAGGGGCAGCCACAGCTTCTCTGGGCACCCTGTCCCAGGGCCTCCCCACCCTCACAGGGAAGAATTTCTTCCCAATATCCCATCTAAACCTGCTCTCTTTCGGTTTGAAGCCATTCCCCCTTGTCCTGTCACTCCAGGCCCTGGTACAGAGTCTCTCCATCTTTCTTGCCAGCTCCTTCAGGCACTGGAAGGCCACAATCAGGTCATCCTCAATCAGCTGCCCACCAGCAGACACAGACAGAGGAACACATCCATCCATCAGGGTATCCACGTCCACTCTCACACGGTAACACATCATGTACAGAAGCAAGATCAGAACTCAGATAAAACTTGGATCCAACTGCTGCCTTGTGCTGCTCTGCAAAACCCAACTGCTTCTTACCCAGAAAACAATGAGCCCGGGGAGAGAAAACAAAGAGTCAAAGATCATTAAAAAAGAGAGAAAATGTCCTGGATCAATCAAAGCCATGGGTAGAACCTGCTCTGCAGCCAGTGCTCTGATGCCAGCACCCCCTCACCCTTCATCCATCATTATTCTCTTCCCGAGGTGTATCAGGAGGGTTGTTTTGTATATAAATTGTTGCCCTGCCATAAATTTAAAAAAAGCCAAATAATAAAATGTAACTGCAGCAATAGCCAGGATTTATCAGTCATTTGCAGAGCACTTTTCCTCCTGAAGGATCCCAAAAGGCTTTATAAATTCAAACCATACCCACATCGCACGCTTCTCCCTCCACTGAAATGTAGTCAATTTTGGAGGTAAAAGGAAGCTCTGTAAGATTATACTCTTACAGTAAGAGCTAGTAAAGAACTATTTAAAGAGCCTATTCCCCTGAGAAAGGACATATCTGATATTAAGTGCATTTTGCTGAACACTCTGTATTTTGGGTGGTGCAGCAGGCGTGGGGATCACATGGAGCGGGAGGCGCGGTAATAACACGACCCTCACCGTGCCAGCACTGAGCTCTGCACAGCAGCCCCTGTCCACAGAGACATGGACAATGCTTCCCACTCCCTTGAACCTGAGGAGCACACGGATATCATTACTGCAAACTACCCCAGACACTCAGTGATAGTCCAGCAGCCTGAAATGTCTTTGATCGAATTCTCGGTTACACGAAACGGCGCCAGCTGAAGGTTTGGCCCACAAGGTTTTGGTGAGCTGAGCAATTGCTGAGCTGGAAATGAGGCTCAGGCATTTGTAGTGAGGGGCTGTTGTGAGATCCAGTCAATAAAATATAATAAAAAAGGAATCAGCTCAAAAACCCGCTATACTGCACACCCTAAGTACGCTGAATGTGTACAAATACTGTCTCGCATGTACATACAGGCAGGTGCTCTCATCTGGTTTTCTTCCCAAGTCAGACAACATAAATAAAGATAAATAAAATAAAAATGAAAATGACTTTGATCAAATGCCTCAGAGCCCTCGGGAGGGGTGTCCCACGTACCGAGGCGCTCGGCCAGGCTCATGTACACCGGGTCCACCCTGCGCATCGTCTTCACCAGGTCCTTCCTGCGGAACCGGATCTCCACCGTCCCCTCCGGCTCCAGGATCCCTCCTCTGATGGGAAAGAGACAGGAAAGGCACTTTCAGGTCACCAGACTCAAGATGGGACGGTTCAACATCAGCTAGAAAGCGTGTGAAAAGCGAGAGAACGGCGAGGGAGGCAAAACAACGGGAGAACTTCCAGCTCTGGCTGATCCACGCCAAAAAACGCACGGCAGGCTCCACCCGCTTCCACCTGGGGAGTGTCCAGCCCCGGGTGACCAACTGCCCACCCTGGGGGCATCCCGCGCCCGGGGGCTCCAGGGGGAGGGCTCCGTACCTGCTCTCGCGGTCGGCGTACATCTCCATGTGGCGGGGGTTGATGGTGGGGTCGATGACCACCCAGGAGCCGCCGCGCAGCTCACCCTGCGGGGGGATGTAGATGAGCACGGGCTGCCGGTACTCGCGCAGGCCGTCCACGATGTAGGCCCCGAACTTGACCACCTGGTCGTACATGTCTGGGGAAAAGGACACAGAGCCTGGTCACACACGTCTGGGGAAAAGGACACAGAGCCTGGTCGCACACGTCTGGGGGAAAAATAGACACAGAGCCTGGTCGCAC
>WBMZ01000202.1:14864-100573 GCA_013400975.1 Atrichornis clamosus
TTTTTTTTTTTTTTTTTTTTTTTTTTTGTTTCTCTCCCCCTTCACTAATGTCAATTTTCAGCATAGCAAGAGCTGTCTCTAATCTTTTCCTACTCATTACACACAATTTTGGAGTCATTTTACCCACAGTGCAGTCGGCTCCTGGCAGTGTGTTTGTGTGCACTGAGGGGTGGCATAATTGTTTATTTTCCCTCCCTGCATAATCCCCAGCCAGCACTGAAACCAAAACTGCAAACAACTCCCCAAGGGACACAGAGAGTGTCAGGAGACACCAAGAGCAAGCAAGAGGCTGGAAAATGCTCAGAGCAAGGTGCAAACTGCAGAGGCTCTGTCCTTGCCTCCTCCTCCTCCTCCCAGCTGGGTGCAGTAAGCTGGGATATGCAATAGAAATATCAACACCCTTGTGCTGCCTGTTCCACCTTGGCCTTCTGGTCCCAACTCCAAAGCTGAACTCAGTTTCTGAGGAACCCAGCCAAGGGCACTGGCAAGGCCAGATCTGACATTTTAAGGCAAAATGATATTTAAGGACGAAATAAGGTAAAAAAATAAGGCAAAATTACATCAACAAATTCCCAGTAAGTTCTGTGGCTGGAGAAGCAAGTCAGGAAGGGAGAAAGCAAGTCATGAAGGGAGTGCAGAAACAGCCCATGGAGTAGAATCCATCCTGAAAGGTAACTGGTGTTTTCCAGGGAAAATAATTTTGCCATCTTTTGCCACCTCCCATCTTTGCATCTGCAAACTCAAAGGCTTTGCTTTGTGCCCAGCTAAGGAGCCAGCAGAGCCCAGCAGCCTCAGTCACTCTGAAAACTTCCCCTCCTGGTGTTTATGAATATACAGAGGAAGAGGTTCTAATCTAACCTAATCTAGTCTTTCACTTCTTGGAATGTTACAGCATCACTCTCAGGTCCTTGGCACGTCACAAAGTTCCAAGCAGCGCCCTGTAGTGCCCTGAGCAGCCAAGACAAACCACCCTGCAGGACAGCACCAAACTGCTGCTTACCTTTCATTCCCCCAGAGAAGCCTCTCCAGTTTGCAAAGACCATCAGGGGCAGCCCTTCCTTGTTGAAGTCCTTGATTGCCTGGGCTGTTTTAAAGGCAGAGTCAGGGAACCACACCTGCCCAGCCTGCTGGATGATCTGGTGGGAAGGAAAAATCCACTGTCAAGCCTTGAAACACAAGAGTTAAATTAACGTAAGAGTTGAAATATAGGAAAAAATCAACAGGAGCTGTGATGTGGGATAAACAGCGAGGAATGTGGCATGGGAAATGTGTAAGAACTGCCTGGCCATGGGAAAATTGGGACAATCCTTCTGTCTCCAACTTCCACTAATCCAGCCAAGAATGGAGATGGTATGGAAGGCCTGAGCCTGTGACTGCTGTAAGGAGAGGAAGGAGAAGAGAAAGAAAAGGACGTGGAGAAGAGAAAACCCTGGAGAGATGAAGCAGGGCCAGGGCTGTGAAATCAGGCAGGGGAAAAGCAAAATGTCAGAGCAGGAAGACCATGGAACACTCCAGTCACAGCAGGAGAACAGGGAAGTGATTTTTCCTTGTCACATCTCCAGGGCCCTCATCCCTGCACCTCACCTGAGTCCTGAGGGAAGCAGGACTGCAGGGGAATGTGTCTCCTGAAGAAATGGCCACTCCCAGCAGCTGACAGGCATTCCCAGGGAATAGCTGGACATCGCTACCACATTCTGGGGGAAGGAATCCCGCCCGGACACGTGCCCCTTCCACAGGGACATTGGCAGGGGACAAACAGGGACTGGACAAACCCACCTTGGCCTCCGAGTCCAGGTTTGCAGGATCAGCAGGAATGGTGAGCTCCACTGTCCTCGTTTCCACAGCAACCACTCCCACAGGTATCCCTCCCAGCCTGCAAACAGGTGAGACAGATCACAGTTCCTGCTCCTGCTGCCACACACCGTTCACATCCAAACACCTGAGACACACCCACAAGGGCAGCAGCGTTCTGCCCTTTTGCAGAGGTGAGGCACAAGGTTGGAGGGGTCCAGAGAGGTCACAGTTCTCAAAGCAAAATCTGGCCCCAAAAAGGAGCACGTTCCTCACTAAAAATTAAATAGAATAAACCAAACCTAGATTTTGAATGATAAATCCACGTCTTCACCACCCTTCATTTGCCAGCAAACAAGATTTTGGTACTGATGGTCTCAAGCATGAAAAATCACAGAATCACAGAATGGTCTGGGGTTGAAAGGAACCTTAAAGATCCAGTTCCAGCCTCCTGCCATGGGCAGGGATACCCTTCCACTATCCCAGGCTGACAGAGCTCCATCCAACCTGGCCTTGGACACTTCCAGGGATGGGGCAGCCACAGCTTCTCTGGGCACCCTGTGCCAGGGCCTCCCCACCCTCACAGGGAACAATTTCTTCCTAATATCCAATCTAAATCTATGCTCTTTCAGCTTAAGGCCATTCCACCTTGTCCAGTCACTCCTGGCCCTTGTCCAAAGTCCCTCTCCAGCTCTCTCACAGCCCCTTCAGGTAGTGGAAAGGGCTCTAAGATCTTCCCAAAGACAAAAAATAAACATGAAGCCCCAGGGCTTCCCAATCCCTGCTCCCACACACTCCAACAGCTGATTAAATCCACCCACAGGCTGCAGGTCCAAGCAGTGCTGATGCCTCACCCACGCTGATCACAAAGTCTCCCTCTCCTGAGAGACTGGGGTGAATGACAGGTAAAAAACAGCTGCGTTTTTCCATCTGTTTTTCCCCAGATCTGCTGCTGCAGGGTGACCGCCAGGTGGGCAGGGTGCAGGGACAGAGGGGTGGGCAGGGAGTGCAGTGCAGGCAGCAGGGAGGATGCCCAGCTCTGCTGCCCCGGGGGAGATCCAAGCACTCCCTGACACAAAAGCCACGGATGTGCCGGCGCCGCCGACGCCGCGCTCCCGGGCCGGGGTCCCAGCAGAGCCCAGACTGCCTCCCCAGCCACCCCAGGCTGGATGACACACGTACAGGCAGGGAAGAGACAGGGCCCACGTGCACTGAGGGGCTGGAAATATTCCCATTCCCTGTGATTAAGAGTCTGCTGGAACCCCGTAATTGCAGAAGCCGTCTTAAATCGGTAACTTATAACTTCTGTATTAGGGCCCATGTGACCTAATAAAGAACATCTTTATCCAAGTATTACAGTTATTTATTGAACTTGAAAACAGCTCAAAACAACTTCTGTTTTCCATAATACTTCATATAAATTTTATCAGGCTAGCACATGAAGATGCTACATCTTGTTTTATAGTGTGTCCCTGGACAAGTTGCCACAGAATAATAAAAGACAATTTACAGCCACCAGCACACATATTCCAAACATACATACAAGAGATGAGTTTTGGCAGCACTTACAGTAACAATCCCAGAAGAATACATTCATATTTGGTTTTTTTTCAAAGTGCCACTGCTTTTGAAAGGAGTCTGTTTCATTTGTGTTATATATCCCTGCTGTGTGAGAGTCCAGGGCCACTTGGAATTTGTCAGAAGAAAAGAACTGCAAGTGAAGCTGAGCATGGACAGAGGACTCCTGGCTTTGCCAAATCACTGATTCCCACTCCCTGGCACACTGCTTAGCCTGAAAGCCTTTAAAGTAGAGAATTATAGAACCATGGAATGGGTTGGGTTGGAAGGGACCTTAAAGGTCATCTCATCCCTTTATTCCCAAGACTTTCTATTAGATAGATACAGATATACACAGAGAGATGTAAATAATCACAGGGTGTAGAGAAATGCAAAGCATAACCAAAACTTGATTTCTACAGTTGTCTAAAACACCTCTCAGAACTCACCTTGCTCTCCCAACCACAACTGTCTGTGCCCAGGGCTGCATGATCTCCAGGAATGATCCATGGTCGAAGAACCCACTCAGCCACTGCCCTTTCTGGTCTAAAGGGAAGGGAAAAAATGGAAATATCAAAGGAGGAAGCAGAGAGGGAAGAAAGAAAACAGAATATCAAAGCAGCAAGTGAAACTTGCTTAAAAATGCCAACTGGAGAACATGGCACTGTCTTTTTTATCCACTCAGCCACTGCCCTATCAGGTCTAAAGGGAAGGGAAAAAATGGAAATATCAAAGGAGGAAGCAGAGAGGGAAGAAAGAAAACAGAATATCAAAGCAGCAAGTGAAACTTGCTTAAAAATGCCAACTGGAGAACATGGCACTGTCTTTTTTATTTATTTAATTTTAAATAGATGACAATACAAGGGAACATTAGACAGCTGAACATTTGTCTGCCTTCAGCCATCATGTCTTATTTCATTTCCTAGTCTGCATAAAGACAGCAATTTATCAGCAAAAGCATCATTTATTGTTAAACGATGGGGTTCAGAGAGCAGAGGGACTTCCCATGCTTTTAAATAAATAACTCTGCTTTTTTCAAGACTACAAACATTTGTCAAAAGGCAGTGAAGTCATTAAAGATGGTTTTTAAAACATCTTTTTCTATTTTAAAACTTGTCTTATATTCTTCTCTTGATTCTGCCTTATCTTTCCTTGAAAGGAGGAATGCTGAAGAGATCCAGGAACTAAATATGAAAATTTCCATGATATTTTGGAGTCAATTACAGAAATCACAACTCTGCTTTGCATTGGGGCTTTGGGAAGCTCTGCATAAAAATAACCCACAAAAAAAAAAACCCCACAAAAACCCCCAAATCCCTCCCAGCTTCACCCTCTGGCACAGAGCTCCTGAGGAACTCTTCCCTCTGAACAAGCACCTCTGCTTCTGCAAACCCAAGTCCAAAACCAATTAAAAAGTGGAGATCCAAGCACGCTAACCTCTGCTGACTTAAACAGGATGGAGAGTGTTTTATCAAGCCCAAACTTGTAATTACTGTGTTCTACATTCCTTGCCTCTGTGGCCCCACTGTAAAATGTGACCATCCATTTCAAAATTATCTCTTTATCGCGAGCCCAAAGCTGATCGTTTAGATTCCGGCCTCGTGTCGGGCGTCAGTTTGAAGAATATCACAGCAATATCTCCTCTAATAAATGGCTTTAACTTTTCACCTAGGAGATATCTGCTTTAACTTATCACAGGGAATCATCTGCTTTCCTTAACGCTTCCACTAAATTAAAATCTGAAGTCACTCGATTTGGAAGCCGGCGTTTGCTGCGCCCAGACAGCTGGATGAATTACTTGAGAGATGATGAAAAAATATTATCCAAAACCAGAAAACTTAGTTTATCACAAATCTCATTTTAGCCCCCCAAACTCATTAATAACAGCAGGAGTAATGGTCACCCAGTTTGCAGCTTGTACCTACACAGGCTGCACAACCCCAGTGGTGCCAGCACGACAACTCCCCAGGATCTGCAGGAATGTTGTGATTCCTTTAACATGCAGACCTTTTGTGTATGGACTTTCCTCTAAATCATAAAATAAATCTATAAAAGTAACTATTCTAAGTCAATATATAATCTATAAAAGTAATAATTGGAGGTGTCCTCAAGCACTTGGGATTTACATCTATATTTAGATACTATATATAAATATTATTATGTATAAATATTATTATATAAAATATTTACGTATTATACCCACGTTGCTTGGAACTAATTATTTGACAAACTCTGAAATGTATCTGGACTGCAGACATAAAGCCTGAAAACAAGGTGAGTTCCTGCACATCCTGGCCGTACTTGGATTGGGGCGTCCAGCCAGCAGCCAGCGAGGGTCGTAGGGAGCCTTGGTGGGAGCAAAGTCAATGGTTCTGTCTATAGGATCCTTGGCTTTGAGCATGGGAACAGGGCTGTGGACATTCTAAGGGAAAAAGAGAAATATTGAAGGAAGTGAGAGCCCCCTTTCCCAAAACCCCTGCAGGCCAAGCGAACAGGTAGCAGCACCCTGGACCGCTGCAGGCCCAGGAATTACCTTTGGCATGTAGGAAAGCCACTGCAGGATGGTGTAGACCCCTTCAAAGTCATCACAGACCGTGTGGTGTGTCACCCCGTTGTTGTGCATGATCTGGATCCCTCCCAGCTGGTTGTTGGAAGTGTAAACTTCCCGTCCAAGCACCTTGGGAAGGAAAAACGGGAAAGCTGTCAGCAGAGGGATGTGAGGAGGAGGTGTTGGCTGAGGAGGTACACACAAACCCATCCCTGCAGCACCTCAGGATCACCTGGGCATGAAAAGGATGGAGGAACCTGCTCACAGCTCACCTTCCCAAGCCCTGTGTGCAGGTAAGAGCTTGTGGAGAGGGATCCCCAGTGAACAGAGGGCAGGGTTAGATGCGGTACTGGGAGGAGATTCTTCCCTGTGAGGGTGGGGAGACCCTGGCACAGAGAAGCTGTGGCTGCCCCATCCCTGGAAGTGCCCAAGGCCAAGCTGGATGGGGCTTGGAGCAACCTGGGATAGTGGAAGGTGTCCCTGCCCATGGCAGCAGCTGGAATGAAATCATCTTTAAGGTTCCTTCCAACCCAAACCATTCTGGATTCTACAATCCCCAACGGGAATGATACAAGAGGGGAAACTGAGGCAGTTTCACCACTTGCCCTCCCCCAAGCAGCAGCAGAGCAGATGCGTGACCAAATTCCAAATTGCTCCCAAAAAGCTGGTAGCCGTTTAAACCTGTAACTGAGGGACAAAACCAGATGGGCACAGCAAAGACAAAGCCCCGGCAGCTCCTACGAGAGGCTGGAGAGAACAAGGCTGGGGCTTCTCATTCTCTTGCACAGCTCCATCTCTAATGTGAGCCTGGGCAGTGCAGCTCTTTTCTCATTCTCCTGCTGTCTCTTCCCATTTGCCCTCTCCCTGACTGATACACTGATCTCTCGGTCACTCGGCGTTCTGCTCCACTGACTCCATATTACTAATAACACCTCTGCCACGGCCAGTTTACCTCATGAAGGCAGGAGCACATCATTACAAAATAAACTCATAACTTTGACATTCTAGCAAATACACGCCGTTTGTTATTTTTATGGGTTGAGGCTTTCTAACAGACAGAGGACATTACACACCTGCTTCGTTCGGATCTTAAAAACCCCCTCAGACAGCCCGGCCTCCCCCACCACACGCCCAGCACTGCTCGTTTTGGGGACAGAGGAGCTGGCAGGTGTCAGTCAAGGTTTATGTACGCAAGAAAGCAAGGCACAGATGTTACAGAACCAGCCCCAAAATACAGCATTCAGTGTGAGCACGGTGGTTTAGCACAGGGATGTTCCCGGGCCTCCCTTCTGAGCTCACACACCTTCCTCCTCCTCCTCTAACAAAATCAGTGCCGTGCAAAGCCGTGGCAGAAAAGACAGCAGCACAGATTTAGGTTCAAGGATAAGAAAAGCCCAGGCCTCCAGATGCCAGGCACAAGCCTAGCTAAACACTTTCCACAGAGGAAAATAAAAATAAAGAGGATTTAAACTGCCCCTCTCTGAACTAATGCAAACGTATGTACATGCAGAAGGGGCCTCTGCTCCTGCTTATCTGGAGCCACTGCAGACAGCTCAGGTTTAGCACTGCTGACAGGCAATGAAACTGCCTAATATACCGCCTGCTCTGGCCCTAAATCCCTTTTTGGAGATCAAGATAAACACGCAGCTCCTTCTCCAGGAGCGCTCCAGCCATTCCAGCAGAGCATGGAGTGGGCTGGGGGATGCCAGGGCGGGATGGAGCCAGCGCCGCACGGAGCTGTGGGCAGAGGGGTCCCAGCTGCAGGGAAAAGCTGCACTGAGGAGTTTGCTCCAGAATTTGGGTGACCTGGATGTGCACAGGTGAGCAGGTGAGGACAGGGAGCAGGTGAGGGGGGACACGTGAGCTCTAAATCAGCCCCAACCCCCAGCACAGAACGAGCTGCTCCAGCCCCAGATGGGCACTGGGCACTCTGGGGGTCCAGGAGCATCAAAGAATCCCAGAATGGCCAGGGTGGGAAGGGACCTTAACCTCTTTCCCTGAAGGAATTCTTCCTCTTGTCCAACCTGAACCTCCCCTGGCAGAGCTTGAGGCCGTTTCCTCTTGTCCTGTCATTTGTTCCCTGGTAGAAGTCTCAAAACATTCCAAAATACTCGGGCAGTGCTGTCAACACTGAGTTCATCTGATCCCCCACAAACCCATCAGGAACCCACATCTCTTGTTACTTCAGAGGAACTCTTGGCAAATACGGAGCAGAGTCAGGGGTCCAACAGCCTCTAAAAGATGGTCCTCAACAGGTTTGCAGGCACATCATGTGCATATATATAATTTTCTAGCACTCCAACCCATGCTGACCAGCTGCTTTCTCCTCTCGGAACCTGAGCTGCTGGAGAGTTGGAGCATTCCCTGCAAAGCTGGGCTGGCTGAGGGCTGGGTTGGCTCATCTGTGTCACCCAGGATGAAAGATCTGAAAGAATGACAGCTTGGAGGGCTTGAATGGGAACCATTATGTAACATAAGTGCTGTTATTATTCCGAGCATATCATGTGTTTATATCAAATACAAGTGCCAGATTTTTATCCAAATAATTTCAATAATTGCAACTCCCATCCCACAATTTACATTGCCTGCCAGAAACCTGAAGCAGGAGAGGCACATGCACGTCCTATGAATAGCCTATTTTCCATAAACAGGCAGAAATGACGGGAATGAATGTCTCACCAGAAAGAATGTAGGAACACCATGTAGGAACTTCAAACCTGAGCTGTTATTCAGCCTCTCGCCCACATGGATCCTGTGTTAAGAGGGGAAAAACCAGCAAGAGGGAAGAGGAGAGCCCAGCTGAGGGAGGCACAGAGCCCTTCCCGAACCCACAGCCCCTGTGCCTGGCAGTGGGAGCACAGACAGCCCCTCTCTGCCCTTCCTGCATCCCTAATCCCTGGATCCTGCAGTTCCTGCACTCCTAATTTACGAGCATTCGGTGGGGGACCCTTCTGACTTGGGAACAGATTGGCTCGGTCTAATGCTTGGAGATTATTAAAGGCAGAGCTATACTCCACTATCAAGTCTACAGATCTTTTATTTAGAAGATATGGTGCTCTAAATGCACAAAGAGCTCCCTGTCACCTTCACATTAAAGCCCCTAGTGCCTGGTAAATGGAATTATATAGCTGTCATCTCCTTTCCCCAAAGTTTTAAGAGTACAATGGGCTCATTTTTTCCCACTCCATCCCAGCTTCAGAACTAAGAGACCTACTTTGTATTGATTTAGAGTCTCGGAAATAAATAAACCTGCTTCTCCAATGTGATTCACAAGAAATTCATGATACACTATTGCATGATATATTTCAAGCTGCAGCTCTGGCTCTTTTTTCCCTTTGGTGAGTGATGGGGGAGGTGGGAGCTGGGGGGAGGTGGGGAGCTGACAGCCTGATGGTTATTGGGGATGGCTCCTGACTGCAAATCCACAGGCAGGTCCTGCTGGTGGAGTCTTTCCCTGCTTTCATTTGGTGAGATCAGAGCAGGGAAGGGGAAAAAAAACCAATTGCACTTCACCTCGCAGGGAGCAGGGGACGGTGCATCCAGGTGCACCTGGAATTGCAGCTCCTTTCTGCACTCTCCTGCCTGCAGACCCCCAGAGGGAGCAGGGCTCCACAGCTAGTCACACACACGAGGGATATTCCCTCTGTTTGCAGCTGGGAAGGTTTTTCCACCTTGCGATTATCGCTGAGGATTTTGGAAGATTTCTGGGTTGCAACAGAAAAAAAAAAAATCAAATTTTGCCATCTGGATATCTGAACTAGTATCAGATAGGCCCCAGGTGGCTGCTTCTGACCTCTGAAATATTTGTTGTACACATTAGAAATAAAAATTAATTTGGGAAGAAAAGTCAGCTGGGAAAAAAAAACTGAACGACTTTTCATTCGGCCCAAAAAATTCCTAAAGAGAAGCTCATCCAAACTGCTACTTTTTCCTGAAGAGTTCCAGTTTCAGTGAAGTGGCATTTTCAAGTGAAAAATGTCTTGTCAAACCCCTCCTGCCCCTCTCTCCTCTCCAGGCGTAGGGAGCTGCCGTGTTTTGCTCAAGGTCACTCCCTCAGTCAGTGGTAAATCACAAGGACTCAACACACTTTGCAAACTAAAATTACAGCCCCTATTCTACATGGTGCAAACACCCATAAATCCCCCGTCTCAGCCAGGGGTTCCCTCATCTAGGTGTGAACCCCATAAACAATACTGATGGTTGTCTCCAACGTAAAGATCTTGGTCACGTCCTCTGTCACCTTCTGGGCCCCAAGGGAACCCTGTTATTCAGAGACCCCCCGGGCACAGCCTGCAGTGCAGGGACCTCCTTCACCAGGACTCTGGTGCAACTCTGCCCACTTTCTGGTCTGGCTTCAGGCTGAATCATGAGAAATGTGACAATTCTCCAGTGCTGTGCCTGTGCTTCCCACCACCACATGTCCAGAATCACAGGGAATTTCTCTCCACATTCACTGTAGGAAACACCCCAGGCAACCCCGATGTCCTCCTGGGGACACCCCAAGAGGGGTGGTCAGGACCAGTTATCCTGGGATACATTTGAAAAGTTCAGCTCCAGGGGAACATTAGGGAGCAGGGTCAATGCTCCAGTAAGGACACACCCTGCAGGATCCCCAGGATACAATCCTGGGGAAGAGATTTGGACAGGCAGAACATGGGCCGTGATGCAAAACTCCTCTTCAGCGGGAATAAATACACACACAGCCCCCACCCACACAGATAAACCGAGCAAGATCCGTATTAAAAATGATAGAAGGAGGAAGAATAAAAAAAGTCAACAGAAATCTATTAGACTTTCTTCCCTAAGCAAACATCAAGGGACTGATAATGCCATGCCTGGAACGTAAATTGTCTCTAATGGGAACAATACACAAATATCACCACTTAAAGAAAGGCAATTAAAAGGGAAATGCAGAAATGGAGGGTGGTGGTTGTTTATCTGCACTCGTCTGAGGGCCAGGCATCCATCCTGCCGGCATCCAGGGCTCCACACACAGAGCAGGGAGCTGTGTGCCACCAGCAGTGCCACCACCCAGAGCCCCTGCAGCCCCTCCGGCCCCCCACGGGCAGGGGAGGGAAGGAATGGCCCTGGTTTGTTGGGTCTGAGCCACGTCGAGCCACACCAGGGACACCTCCAGCAGCACCACGGCCCTGGGGGCTGGAGAACCCAACCTCCAGCCCTGAAACCACCCCTGCTCTCGCCACCTCGACTGCCACAACCACCCAGGGCAGGGCAGAGCAGAGCGCAGGGGCCTTTCCTGCTTCCCCCCCAGAGCCAAGATAACCTTGGGCAGCTCCACCAGAGGAACCAACACTTGATGCTGTTGAGTGTTGATTTCTGGTTGACATTTCCTGCCCCTCCTTGCTTAGCATTCTCCGACACCCTGCACCCATACGGATCTGCCTAATAGTCCTGCTGTGCCACTACAGAAAGATTCATATCATGCATTAATAATTATAATGCTTCTTTGAATGACAGGGCTGGCACTTGCTGTTCTAACTCACATGATTGCTCTCACATGATTGCTTTGATCTAATCCCAAGACTGGAGTCATCTTGAGCAGATACTGAGCTATCCCTGCCTTGAATCTCAAAAAAAAAAAAAAAAAAAGCTTTCCACAGTACAAACCCCAAACAGCATCAGTCTCACAGGGCTTGTATTTATTTCTGCAGATTGTGAAATTGAAGGGTAAATATTACTGTTGGCAATCACTCCCCAGCCTGTGGGAGCCTCCTGTTCTCTCCAGGCTCATCCAGGGAGCCTCAGAGCTGCCCAGACACCTCTCCCATGGGCACAGCCCCTGAGCAGCCCCGGCCTGGGTCTCACCCTGTGCCTCCCAGAGCATCCAGAAAGTTCTGCAGCTTCCCTGAGCCGCACCCTGCAATCCCCAGGTTGGCTGAAGTGCCCCAAAATAAACCTGTCTCACCAAGCAGCTCCACCACCTGATCCCACTGCCTGCCTGGGATGCTCCCACAGCTCACCTGCAATTCCACCCCAGTTCCACAGCGATGAAACCAGAGAAGCTGTGGCTGCCCCATCCCTGGAAGGGTCCAAGGTCAGGGTGGACGGGGCTTGGAGCACCCTGGGATAGTGGAAGGTGTCCCTGCCCCGGGCAGGGGGTGGAACAAGAGGAGCTTTAAGGTCCCTTCCAACCCAAACCGTTCCAGAATTCCAAGATAAATCTCCAACCAGCCACACTGATCCCATTCTGCTTTGTGACACTCAGCACAGTTCAGGACTGAATTTAAAATACAAAAATATTCTCTCCTGGCCTCTTGCAAAGGAATCCAAAAAGACCAAACAGCACTTCTTTTTTTTGACCCATTCTGGTCTTCATCACCATCACAAACTGAAGGGTTTGAGACACCTGGTTGAACATCTACACAACAAACTGATGTGAATCCTGCCTGCAGTAGTTCCTGAAAACCTCAGCTAAACCTGTCTTCCCTCAGGAAAAGCCTAGAACATGGACCTGCAGGGAAAATGTGACTGAAAGCCACTATTTGTTTCCATTAACACAACAGTCTCCAAGACAGGATTTCTTTTAAACACAAAAGACAAGGAGGAGCAAACTGATTAAAAATAGGTCAGCAACAGACTCAGGAACATCCTTGGGAGGACTGAAATGGAATGTGGCCCTGGAAGCTTGAACCACATGAGCAGTGCAGGGATTGTTTAAGCTGGGCTCTTTGCTTTTACTTCCATTAAAAAGAAAACCCATGGACATGAAGGTGTTGGTGCAGGGCACATCACACCACGTCTGAAATCACCCCGTGCTCAGGTTATGACGAGGGAAGGGAGTTCAGGGAGGAGAAGGCAGGTTCGGGGGTGGAAAAAGGGGGAGGCAGGGGAAGTTAAAAAGAAAAAAAATTTAAAAAAAAAAAATCTCTGCCTCAGCAAAAGTTTTCATTAAAATTTTAGACAAATGATCTCTGTGTCCTTCTCCCATGCTGCCTGGGGCTCCATGCTATTTCTATGCAAATAACAACCTCGTGGTTTATATCTTATTATTTCCACCGGAGCTGCGGCGACATGACCCGAGACGTGTGTGAGGTAGAGACAGCAACAGAGAGAGAGGCAGAGAAAGAGAGGGAAGGGAGGGAGGGAGATGGAGTGGCTGCTCGCTGAAGTGTGAAAAAATATTGTCAGGAGTGAGCAGCAAGAACAAAAACAAAAAAAAAAAAAAATTTTTTTTTTTTGCAGGGATAACGTGTTTATTTCAGCCCCTCTCCCCATGTGAACCAGCATCTTTTAAAATTCATTGGGCATCAGGCGATCATGCACAATCCATCTGCTTTCACTTTATCATTTGCATTTCATGCCTCCTGGCTTTTGATGTGCTGATACTTTGATGCAGTCAGGAGACGCGCATTATCATTATTTCAATTTGCAGGGGGGTCAGCGGGCTCGGCACAGGCACACGCTCACCGCCAGCACTGAAATGGCATTTGCACCTCTCCACCCCCTGCTGAAACGCACTGGGGAGACAAAAGGGGCCCAGCTGAAACACAGCCCCGTGGGGTCCCCTGCGCGGGCGCCGTCCCCGCCGCGCGGCATCGCACCTTTCCCCGGGTCCTCCCCGGGCCTGTGGGGCCACAGGGCAAACAAAGACAGCTTCACCAGGAGCACAGGGAAACCCCGCACGGTCCTCGGGTCAGCCCTGCCAGGGAATGGGGCTGGAGAATCCCTTATCCCGGGTGTCTCCCCGGGATGCGCCCCTGCGCTCTCAAAGCCGCGGCACCGGCGGCACGTGAGGAGTCAAGCCCAGAACCAAACACGAGCTGCAGCTCCAAACGACACTGACCTTGAGCTCATCATCCGAGTTAGAGGTCACCCTCTGGCTTTGGCAGCTGGACCTTTCCCTCTACACCTAAACCCTCAGGCTGGTTTTACATAATGATAATGAACAGGACCAGCACCGGCTCTGGCGGCACATAATGTTTGTCACCGTCCCCCTGTGCTTCCCGTGTAAATTAGAAAGAATCCAACATTTCGCAGGGAAAAAAATAAATTAAACAACTTCCCAGAAACCTCTGCCTGCTCTCTGATAGCCCAATTGTCTCCATTGCTGCAGAAACATTTCTGTGCTGCACGTTCTGCTGGCAGAGAGGAGACATTTTGAAGATGGGTGAGCAGACACAAGACGTGTCAGCTTCGTCCTGCATCCTCTAGGAACACATGTATGTAAAAGTCAGCAATTGAAAAGCTGTCCCACATCCCTGACACCTAACTGGGAAGAGCTAAAGGTGGCAGCTTCCATTTATTTATCTTTGTTTCAGCCAAGATGTCTCTCCAAGCCCCTGCCAGCCCTGACTCCCCACCTCCTCTAAGGGAACGAGCAGCACCAAGACTCACTCACTCCATAGAGAACAATTCCTGGGAATGAACAGGAACACACCAAACACCTCACCCAAACAGCCTCCGAGGGTTTACAATGGGAGACTTTGCATAACTAGCCCCTGGCTGGCAGTGACCTGCCCTCTGGCCCCCAAAAACTCAAATTGGCCCTCTAAATACAAGGCAGAAGTGTTTAACAGTTTTCAGGGGACACAGGGTAAGTCTGAAGTCCATCCAGACCCCATGGCAGCAGGATGCCAATGGATCAGCATCCACTGTTTGCTTCACACCCTCCTGAGGATCAGCCAGACTGAGCTCAGACATTCCAGGTTAGCCCTGGACACCAGTTCCCTACTTCAAACACGCTTCTGGGACACAACTGCAGGTGGATCCCTTCAAGAAGCCCTGACCAGAACTGCAGGGGCTGGAAACGGAAGATGTAATGAACCAGCAGACACCTCACACACACCCAGGAGTGAGTGGGGATGCCCATGCTCCCACTGTTCAAGGGCAGGTAAACATGGCTGGGTCATGCTGGGAAAGCTGGACAGGATGCACCAGCTTCCTCCTTCACCTCTGGGCAGGTAGAGGTCCAGAGCTGACACAAACATACAAACGTCAGAGCAGGGAGGAGGGAAAAGGACACATGGGAATATTCAGCCCACTGAAATCCTTGGGATGGGATAAATCACCCCCAGAAAGCAGCTCCTTCTGCCAGTGCCTGCTGACAGATGTCAGGTGCTTAATTTAGTCCATGCCTTTAATTTTTAAGTGTCTAAAATTCAGTGAGATTAATCCAGTCCTGTGAAAACAACCACGGACTCCACGGGCAGGGAGTGCAGTTAAACCTGGGAACAGGGGGAGGACCAAACAGCCTGGCCCTGCCATCTGGGAACCTCAGCAAGTGACAGCTGGATCCAGGCAACTCACTGCACTCCAGCAAGCACTAAACTGACTCCATTTCTTTTTAAAGGCTGGATCTTCAAATGCCTCTTCTCCTGCCATTGATGCAGGTGTGTGTGATGTGTGTAAGAGATCTAACTGAGGGTGCTGCAGCCTAGAGTTGATAGGATCAATGCTTCATTTTCTGCAGAGCCCCCTTTATTCAGGAGAATAATTCAACAAGAGCCTGTTTTCCTTTATCTCCCATTGTCAGGCAGGCACTCCTGGAAACACAGCTTGCCACGGAGCACAGGCACCCCAGGTGCTGAGAGTGCCTGAGAACAAAGCTGCTCGATGGGGAAGGGCACTCACAGCACACAGCCCCAACTCCAGGGAAACAAAGCCCTCAGGGAGAGGGATGGGAGAGGAGTGGGCTGGGAGCTGTGTCTGCACCACGCAAGGAGCTGGAGGCTGTGGGATTAATGGGCTTGGGGCAGCAAGGGAGAAAATCCACCTCCGGAGTTGGGAAAAAAAAAGAGCCACTTTAGTAGTGAGGCTGTAAGTTGTCTTTGTAACAGCCCCAAGTTATGTCCCCACAGCGAGATTTCCAGCAGGAAATCTCGTTTCCAGCCTGGAAAACCATCATCCACACACTCCTCAGGCTCCAGTGCACCCCAGTATTCACACAATACTGTGGATGGCTGGAAGTTCAGGTGATTCTGGGCCACGTATTTTGGAACATGGACTTCCAAACACTGGGAGCAGCCCTGTTCCCTCTCAAAGTACTCAGTGGGTGGGAGAAGACTGCCTGGACACTGGGTTTTTCCACTCCTGGTATTTAATCCATGCACACAACTTCTGTTTAAAGCTGCTGCTCCTCCTTCTCCTGGCTCCTGCCCAGGCCCTTCAACGTCCTTCCAACCCAAACCAGTCCAGGGTTCCATGACAAAGGCCAGCTCCGTTCCCACAGCTCTGATGAGGGCTGAGATGCAAAGACTTACTTTGTTGAGGGCTCCACAGCCAGTGAGGATGATGTGGGAGTTCTCCACCTGGATGGTCCTCTGGCCCAGCCGGACGACGTAGGCCCCAACCCCAACTGCTCGGCACGTGACCTGGAAAAGAGAAAAAGAAAACAGAGAAAAAACCCCTAATTACATGGCTTTCTGTCTTTCCACACAGCCCCCACTTACAGGTTCAAGCACTGAGATAAAACTAGGCGTGTTTGTGGCACAAGGCCATAAAATCTACTCTTGCTGGAAAATTCCAGAATCCGTTACTTTGTAAAACACAGGATTTGAACATAAATGTATTTTATTTTTTAAAAAAAGAGAAGCAGCAACTTTCAGACTGAGCAAACACGAGGCCAAATGACTGAAGTGTTTTAAATTGAGTGTGGAAGGGACCCAGCCCTGTACTGTGCCAGGAGCATTGCTCAAAGCCTCCAGGAGCTCATTTCCATCTGCCGGAAGGCTGATCCCAGGTGGATCTTTGGGATATCATCACAGGATTTTTAGCTAAAACAGACAATACATTTGAAGAATAGAAAGCAGTGGGGGATTACCAAGCTGATGGTGATAACACTCTCATAGGCTAAGGATGATTCTCCAGCAATCATGCCAGATCCTCTGAGGTTCTCTACTCCAAGCCCGTCCTCCTTCCCGATAATATCCGTTATCTTGTACCTGAGGGAGACACAGACAGCCTTTGAGTCACAGGGTCCACTGATTTGCTGAATCAGTTTGCTAGGAAGAAAATGAGAAGTGACTAAATATCATTAAGGTTCCAAGGAGAAATGTGCACAGAGCCCGGCCAGGAGCCGTGCATGGCTCATCCTGCAGCACCAGGGAACACTCCCACAGGAGCAGCACTGCAAGAGGAGATGCCAAGGGAGAGGAATGCCTGGGAAGAGTGTTCTGTCATTCCCACAGGACGTGAGGAGCAGGCTGATTATAGGGAAAAGGGCAAGAAAGGAAGGGAATAAGGAAAAGAACAAGGATTACAACGAGGCTCTTGCCTTTTCTACACTTCCTTCTTCCATGCCTCTGTCCCCTGCCCATTCCCTTCTCCCCCAGTGCTCCCAGCCTGGCTCTCAGCATTCCCACCAGGCCCTTGCTAAGCTGAGGATTGAACCATGTGTTTAAGAGCCTCCCTGAAGAGCCCCCAGCTCACATGGGCACAGTCTTGTCCCCACACCCAGCAGCCTCTTCAGTCCTTCCAGAGCCTGCCAGGCTTTGGTTTCATTCCTGAACACATCTTCCCTCAGGACAGCTGCAGTCCAGCTCTGGCAGCTTCTCTGCACCTCATTTCCATGGGCTACCCTTGGGATGCAGCTGGGAAGATGCAGACACTGGGAACAGGCCTGTGTGGAAAGCCATGGTAGAACAAGGCAGTTCAGTGCAACCACTGCAGCCCACGTTTGCCTTTCCCTCAGGGATTCCTTCAGACTTTCTAGAGAATTCAGCAGAAAAGCAATTTTCAGTATTTAGACTGCAGGTTTGGGGTGAGAATCTCTGTCCTGGCCATTCACTGCAGGACCCTCAGCCATGACTTGGGGTCAGTGGGGATCAATATGAAATCATGGCACAACGCTTAACTCCCTGATCCCTGCCCTGACCACACAGAGCTTTGGCTTCCCACACACCCGGAGCCTAAAGAATCCCAGCTGAGGACAAGGACATGCCAAGCATCACTGTGTCCACCCAAGGGTGAACAGAAAGCTTTTCATCCCTACCTGGACTCTCCATTTTCCTCCACGTGTTCACAGTGAACCGAGTTCAGTGCGCTGACTTTCTTATAGTCCTGAGGAGTCAGGTACAAGTATTTGTATCCCTGCAGGAAAAAAGAGTTCATTCATCTCATTCCCTTCCTGATCCCCAGTAACCCCTTCCTAAAAGAAACTTCCACGGAGGCAGAATTTAATTCCAGAGAGTGAGAAGAACATCTTGTCTTAACACTGGAGCTGCAGCTGAGTCCAGTGAAAACTGGGAATGGTGCCACATTGAGCACCAACTCCTTCTGGATGCCAATCTTCTGCCTGGGAGATCACAAAATCATATCATGGAATGGTTTGGGTTGGAAGGGACCCCACCCAGTTGGCCTTGAGCACTTCCAGTGTTCCAGATCCAACACCAAGGAGAACTCTGGACCCAACAGTCTGGCAAATGTTTACCCTCACCTCTATTAGAAGTGGTGTAAAAAGAAGGTTCTTTTGTGTGCTACTGCAGTTTCCCCCCTGCTTCCTGTGCCCCTTTACCTTGTAGGGGTCGTCTGGGTCTTTCCAAGCCACGTGGAACATGTGCCGGATCTCCTCAGCCAAACCAATCCTGGCCCCACTGTTGGCAGCCACGTGAACCCGGGGAATGCCCTGAACCCGGGCGAGCTCGGACGCCCTCATGAACAGCACGTCCTCCTGAGGCCCAAACGAGCCTATTTTGTAGGTGATGTCATTGCCAATGACAATGATATCCCGGCCCTCTGGGTACTCCGGGGTCTTCAGAGTCATCTTCCAGGCCACCATCCCAATCTGCAACCAAAGAGCAGAGAACAGCAAGAAATGATCGTCTGTCTTCAAGGTGTGAAAGACAGGAATCACACAGGGATCATTCCTCTTATTTGGAGAAATGGTCTCTTGGATTTGGCATGTTTTCCTTGGGAACCTGGATAACAGCAGCTCTGCCAGGCTCTGCCAGTGCAGAGCACAGCTGGAAGGAATTGATCCTTCTCACGTTCCTTGGAGCACAATCTCCGCTGCTCTCATCCCATCCAGGACATTCTCACTGCTCTCCCTCTCCCCATTCAGGGATTTATCACAGGTCCAACACACGTTCTCCCATCCTTCTCACAGGGAGCAGTGCATTCCCTGTGCTCCCAGGGTGAGGAGGGATGTGCTGATGCACAGAACTCCTGACCACCTGCTTGGGCTTCCCAGGAATCACTCCACAGCCTCGTCACCCTGGTTCTCCCTCACCCAAGCCTCAGTAATGAAATAAAAAGATTATAACCTCAGGTTTTCCCCCATCTTTCCTTTCCTCTCTTTCACTCTCCCCTTTTCCCCCTTCCCCAGCTTTACAGCAGTTTCCTTCCCAAACCCGCCTGGATAAGCAACGCTTTTTGCCGCGCATTTTTCTTTTAAAAAAAAAAAACCCCGGATGATCTCTCCCGGCCCATCTCCTGGGGACCAGCAGCATCCATCCCCTGCCTGCCCCATCCCTCAGCCGCCGCTCCGGGAGCCGGCCAGCCTGGAATGCCATTAACAGATGGGAATGGCAGCGTCCCTTGAAAGCCACATGCATCACCCAGTCCGCGCCGGCCCGGGGATCATAAGCTCTGAGCACACATTCCTCAAGCCGATTGCACATCCTCTGCAATCAGGAGGGCTGAGACTCTCTCACTGTGGAGCCTCGGGATTCTGGAGATGATGAACTAAAGCGGGAGGGGGAGAGGGGGGCAGCAGCAGATAGATCTGTGCCATTTAATCCACAGCCAAATGGCACAATGCGCTGCCGAGATCCAATCAGCAGCCGCAATAAGATAGGCCATAATAGGCTCATTAAAAAAAATAAAGAGGCAGAGGAATTAATCAAAGGGTCATTGGAAGTAAAGCAGGCAGCAATCCAAAAATATTACAGGAGCTACCGGCAGATCCTTCCCTTACATCTCCCCTTCCAAGAGCTGAGATTGCAAGTTAACAGAGTGTTTCAGTTCACCTTCTCCTTGGATTCCTCCACTCCTACTCTGACACGTCGAAAGGGAATCATTTGTTTGCCTCTGAATATTTGCAGATTTACAGTTCCACCTCAGCATCCAACTGCAGGGTTTGGAGAGACGCTACAGCAGCTTCAAAGATGGGAGCAAAAAAATCCCTAAAAGTCAGCAGGGTGTTTTGCTAAAATACCAACTTGTTGCCAAATAAAAAAGTTGCAATATAACAAGTGGATGCAGGTGTTGGTCTGGCACAAAGACCAGAGGACACACAGACAACATTCCAGAGGCTGGGAGAGGAACCTGACTGACCCCAAACACAGCAGAAGCACTCCTAGGACTTCTGCTCTTGGACTTTCACAGCAGACAAAGGAAGAACTGTGGTGAAAAAGGAGAAGTGAGTTCTGTCCTTCTGACCTGACTGTTGGAGGAAAAGAGATGCCAGGGACTGGACATGGAGTCTCTGTTCTCACCTTCAACTGTGGCAAGTTTGTGATTAGAAAGAGCAGGTTAAAAAAGTCTGCAAATCCAAAGTTGCAGGCTCCAAGATTGGCAAATAGGAAACCAGGGATGCAGGGATGTCCATCTGTACCCTGGCACCTACTGCAGCTCAGTTCTTTACCATAAACTAAAATCCTTTAGGGGGAACTTACTAAATCTTTCTGATATCACCTCAAAAAACAGTTTTAGTCATTGGCCAAAACCTACAGGGAAATGAGGTAACACTCTCTTTAAAACACACCATAAACTTCTTCCAAAACAGCCCAGAATTACCACTGATTGACAGGTTTTCACTAAGTGGTTGTTTGCTTACAGCCACACTGATCCCACCGCCAGGACCAGCGATGGACCAGCAAGTCCCCAGCGCTTGGTCCCACGGTTTGTCTCACAAAATGTAAGAGATTTTCCTCACTTTCATCAGCTAGATGATTTTTGACAGCACAAGAAGCAGGCAAACTAAAGGCATTTCTTATTTAGAAAATTCAGATTGTAACAGAAGCGTTGGAATAGTTCCCAAACCCGAGATCGTGTGTCCGCTACATCAATAAAGTTCCCTTTTGCCAGTGCTCACCAGTAGCATAGAAAACAATCTAGCCAGGGCACAAACTCTAGAAAACCGTTTACAGCTGATAAATACGGAGCAACCCTGTGCAGTTCAAGAAAAGAAAAATTAAAGTGCACCACTATTAACTTGTGTGTCTTTTGCCTCTCCAATTCATTGCATGTTTTGTGCCATTTATCCAGTAATAAGAGCCACAAGGATCTGCACAACTAAGGATTTTTTTTTTTGCTATGAATTTGCTAGATTTGGTTGAAATTTATGGGCAGAGGAGGATGGCTTTATATTCCAGAAAAAAAAAAAGGAGGAATGAGATTTTTAAGTTAACGGCAGCACGCCAAAAACTGGGGAGTTCCCAGGTTAATTAGCCAGGCTGAGCTAATCACCTAAGAGCACTGGTAGACAGTAGTGGGTGATGGTGAGCAGCCCTGGCTTTGGAATAGGCTCTTTCTCAGAGGCAGCACAGTTTGGAAGTGCTGCTCCTGCCACGGCTCCATTCCCAGCACACCCAGGAGTGAAGAAGAGGCGGAGGAAAAAATAAAAGCAGGAACCGTCTCATTTAACTGTTTTTATGTTGGCAAAATGATTTGTGCCCCGGTATTTCCATAAGAAGTGGGACCATTATTCTCCTGTAGGAACACATTTGGTTTGAGAAGTATCAGTGGGCAGCACGTGAAAATCAAAGGGGATGAATTATTCACAAGCCCCGATCAGAAGTGATCATTATTTCTGATGCTCCAAACTGTGATTAGGATTCAGCGCTCAGCTGTCACTCGCTCCCTGAACAGCCCCAGCCCCGCAGGATTGCACGGCACACACGGAGATGACACCCAAGTTTTAGATGTGTAATTTTATACACACCTTCTCCCTCTCCATCTTGGCCTTAATGGAAGCATTAAGAGCCGGCAAAGCGGGCGCGCTAACGAACGGCGCTCGTAAACGCCGCTCGTTTGACACCCAGTGTCAACACTAATCATGGCCTAAAATTAACACCAAAATTGACTTCAACATTAATTGCACTATCGATGGGAACAGTAATACACACACTGATGCAGTTCCAAATTGACTGCTGGTGGCAGCCGGAGCTGTTGACAACAGGCACCGGGGGGAATGGGGAAGGAGCCGAGCCCAGGCTCCCCCCGGGAAGCACGGCAGGCGCGGAGCGGAGGGGAGCCAGTGCCAGCGGCAGCTGGGGCTTGGGAGAGGGAGCTTTTCAGGCTCTTTCTGGCAGGTTCTGTCATTCCTGGAGAAGGAGAGAGAATCACGGAACCACAGAATATGACAGAGATGTCATTTTTTTTCTGGAGCATGAACCAGCTCCCAGGAAAAGGGCAGGATGCACATGGTTTGCCAGAGCCGTTCCGACTCCACGCCTTGACAAGGGTGGAGTGCCAAAACCCAGGATTCCTTCTTGGCTCTGGAAAAGGTGTCCCTCAGCAATCCAAGCATGGTGGTGGCAGCCCAGCCAAGCGCACTGGCACGACCTGAGGGATGGGAGGGAACAGCTCCAGGAGATGTGACCCAGTGCTCTGGGAAAGGTGTCACAGAATCCCAGAATCATCCAGGCTGGAAAAGATCTCCAAGACCATCGATGTGACCCATCCCCACCCTGTCACCAGCCCACAGCACTGAGTGCCACATCCAGGCCTTCCTTGGACAGCTCCAGGGATGGGGACTCCAGCACCTCCCTAGGCAGCCCTTTCCAATACCTGACCACCCTTTCCATGAAGAAATCCCTCCTGTAGTTACAGATGGATAACGACACATAACAGAGAGCACCAGATAACCTTCACTAGGAGCTTTCCTGTGGGCAAGAACTTTCCTGTCCACAGTATCCATGTGATCCACATACACATGTTCAAACACCTATACGGAAACAGAATAAAACTCTGCACCACCACTTCCATCTCTGCTCCTGGAAGGCTTGGATTTGGGGATTTTAAATAAATCAAGAAATCTGCAGCTCTGGTTGCTGTTTTAATTCCCTGTGCCTGCCATGAAATGCAGGAACAGGGAGTGACAAAGCAGAACATGCAGCTCAGTGATTAAGCTTTGCTTGTATAAAATGCATTAGCTACACCTTCCCTCCCCTGGCAATCCAGGGAGCAGCATTCCAGGAGCCCTCTGCCATCCTGAATTTCCCCTGGCCAAACCTTCTCGGCTACCCAGGAAAGGTGCAGGAGCCAACACTCCAGCACACAGCTCTGATTATGGATTATTTCTGATCCTCGTGCTACTGAGGAGGAAAAACTGTGACATCTAGTGCCAATGGGGAAAATGACACATTTTCCATGGACACCAGGAGAGGGATGAAGGGGGATGTGAGGTGTAGCTGCAGGCCCTCCTTGCATCACTCTCTCCCTGTCCTTGAAGACTAGTTGGGTCTTATCAGCAGCTGGTGCACTCCTGGTGCCAGGGGATCAGGGGAAATTGTAGGCAAAACACAGAAAGTGCTACAGAAAAGCATCCGAATGCCCGGCTCAAGACTGACAGGGAATACACTGAGTTCTCCAAGGGGCTGAGGGAATTACCTTCTCACACTGAGATTCCAGCTAATATGCTAATCTTGAGAACAAAGGCGTTGAGGAGGGTGTCACTGTGCTCCAGGTCACGTCTCCAACAGTGATTTAACAGTGCTGGATACACTCCTGAACTCCAGCCCCACTCACTGCTCTGTGCTCACCCAATTTCTGACTCTTTCAGAGGATTCCCCATTTCAGCACAGCCCACGGAAGGGGTGGAACTGGATGAGCTTTAAGGTCCTTCCAACCCAAATCAGTCTGGGATTCTGCGACAAAGTGGAAAAAGAGGTGCCCTCTGGATGGTCAGAGGTTGGGGAAAGGCCCCATTAGTGCTGGTGCTGTGCCCCAGGAGCAGGGGCAGGGCCAGCAGCACCGCCAGCCCCTCTCGTGGCTGTGACAAGGGCCAGGACCCTCCGCTCCAGAGCAGCCAGAGCTGTCTAGGAATCAAGAGCAACCTGTATTTTCATGGTCCATTAATTCCTTGGCTTCTTTGTTGAGACCACAGAAAAGAGTTAATTACTGCAATGAGGTGGTGGGCGAGGGAAATGGTTGTGATCTACACGGAAAAAACCCCCTTGGATTGGGAAAAGCCTTGAGAACTCCCATTTCCCAGGCTTTCCTGAAAACACAGACAGATCAGCCAGTCTTGCTCAAAATGCTGCTTGGGAACTCTGTGAGGACAGGAAGAATCCCAGCCTGGAGCTCCTGCTCTGCCCCGTGTCAGAGCAGGGATTGCAGCCCCGGCTGTCGACACCAGCTGAACACTCCGACCACAAATCTCCTGGATTTTATGCTGGTTTCTCAATTTCTCCCATCGGCTCAGTCAGGGCACTCAGCTCAGCTGAATGCTTTGAGAGCAAGAGTGCCTTGACCCCTTTCCACATGTAGGAAATGTAATTGTCAGGGAAGTCAAGCCCTGGCCCCGAGCGGCCGATCCCCCGGGGCCAGGGCTCCCACCGGCAGTGTGGGAATGGCTGGCTCTGAGCCTCTGATCCAGAACAAGGAGAACAGGAATAGGAACCTAAAGGCACTCAACAGCAGCTACATTTGCCACAGACAGAAGTCCCCAACAGAAATTTCCTCTTTACTGAAAAACACGATGGGCAATCCCTCCAAAGATTTTGGATTCAGAAAATCAGTGACTTTTGATGGGAAGAAAGAAAAATAGTAATTAAAAAAATCTCACGTTTACCTGGGAACTTCCTATTTCACCTGTCAGCTCACTGGGGTCTGAACTGGAACCAGCTCTTGCCTCTGGATCTCTGGGGCACAGACCCCACTGTGGAGTTGGAAGGGACCTTAAAGCCCATCCAGTGCCACTCCTTGCCCTGGGCAGGGACACCTTCCACTATCCCAGGCTGCTCCAAGCCACATCCAACCTGGCCTTGGACACTTCCAGGAATGGGGAGTCCAAAAACCTCTACAACCTCTCTGGGCAAGGAAACAACTGATAGATCACATTAGATTAATTTAGATACCAACACTACACACACCACAGCAGCCACATAATTTCTTTACAGACTGAGCACAACCAAGTCTACCAAGGGTTAAAAAAAATCTCCTAATTTTTTTTGGTGGTCTTTGGGTACAGAATCTCTTATAATAAGACTATTTGTATTCATACTGGCAGAGTAAACACTACATGTTCATGCCCAGGCAGCTCTGTGCTTGTAATTTCAGCAAGAACAGAGCGACGTCCCTGAGGGACTTTGCTGTTTCCCCAGCCACCATCCACTCAAACGCTGAATGAGAGCAGGGAAAGAGAGAAAGATGATGGCATAAGGCTCCCCAGCAGCCCCAGCGTGCACCAGGAGTGCAGGGAACAGCTCATTCCAGCTTTAATTACACTGGTTAAAACATTTCTCCTCAAGTCCAGCAGAAGACAAGGCCGTGGTGTCACCACAGTCACCATCAGGTGCAATTTGCAAACATCACATTCCAAGCCTTCCTCAGACAAGATCCACAGAAATGATGAGGAAAACCCCTGTTTCCTCTCATCACTACACTTGATGTTTCTGAACAGAGTTTTTGCAAACCTTAAAGTTTTATATTTAGGAAAATATGGTTCAACAACGCCAAGAAAAAATAAAATTATACAATCACTTAGACATGTTCAAATTTACATTACTGTAGAACATTCACTTACTAATTCCCTCAAAAAAACCCCCACATCTTCTAGCAGTTATCTTTACTCTCCAGTCATTCCAATGCTGCAAATTGTGCCTTCCTAATGTGAAGACACCGCAGCAAAATCCCACCACGACAGCACGGCCTCCTGATCAACCTCAAGGAGAAACTCCACCACCCCCAGCACCAGCTCGTTGTAAGTCCTGAGTAAATCCTGCTCTAGATGGGAATGTTTCACACACCTTGACACAAACTAGGTGGGAAAGACTGAAATGGAAACATAAACCAGTTTTTTCTGTGGGGCTTTTTTTTATCAAATGAAAATATTTCTATTTAGTCTTGTAAAACATATTTTGCTCAAATATAAACCCCAGTTACCTGGAACAGCTGAATGAGCATTTTTTAATTAGGAAGGAAAACCAGCATAGGCCCAGGTTTGAAATAGAATCATCATTTACTATGGAAGTTAGAATACCCATTGTAAGGAAGGCATTAATTTTTAATGAAACAAAAATCTCATTTTCAGGAGTGAGATTTCATCTGTGAAAGGCTGAATGAATAGATTTTGTGCCTGGCTGGTAAATTTTCACTACAATTGTCAAACCCAGCCCCAAAGCACAACACCTTGTGGGGCACGGCAAGAAAAGCAGCACGGGAGGAAGTGGCACTTGCCTCGTTTCCTCCTGGCAGCCTGTTCATGTGCACGAGCTGGCCCTGGTCATCCAGCACCAGCTCCGTGTAGGTCAGGATGTCCGAGGGCAGAGGAGCTGTGGGCAGGAATGCGTGGTCATTCATGTGGTTCCAGAGCTTGATCAGAGACTAGGGGTGAAAAGAGAAATCCTCGTTAAGAACGGCATCTGCAAGGGTTTTTATTCAATTCATTCCAGTTTGCAATTCCCAACAGAATTTAGGGTTATCTCCAAAATATCCCTTCTGCCAGTGTGACTGACAGTATTCCATGGGTAACACTCATTTGAGGGAGGTGAGGCCCTGGCACAGGGTGCCCAGCGAAGCTGTGGCTGCCCCATCCCTGGAAGTGTCCAAGGTCAGGCTGGACGGGCCTTGGAGCACCCTGGGATAGTGGAAGGTGCCCCTGCCCATGGCAGGGGATGGCACTGGATGGGCTTTAGAGTCCCTTCCACCCCAAACCACTCCATGAACCACCAGCCCTGCACAGTCTAACCCTCTAGGAAGGGCAGGTAACAGGGTGGGAAAACAAAGAAACAGCAACAAGAAAGGGAAGATGGTTCGTGTTTCAGCTTCTGCTGTTTGACTTATTAACGGAACTCCAGCATTATCCTCATTTCATTCAAAGTAGACTCAGTCCACAGCTGATAATCCCTGGTAGCCACTCCAGGCCACTTGTTCCCTGACAAGCAGGATGGCAATGGATCAAAGTTTAGAGGAGCCTGAAGAACACTCACCTGCCGAAACATCTCAGGGATGTCATAGACATATGATGTCCCTAAAGTCTGTGCCTGGAACCTCTTGGACTGCAGCAGGTCTTTGGTCACGTAGGGGGTATTGATCAGCATCCCATGGAGTGGTCCCTGTTTATCTCCATATGCCTGGAACATGATCTGCAGGACAAACCACAACCAATTCCTGGTTAATCCGCGCGTTCCGCACACCAAAAGCTGCTACAAAAGCTGATCCAGCTGGTACAAAAATTCCGTACAAAAGCTGATCCAGCTTCTACCAAAAAATCCCCAGGATTCTCCAGCCTGCTTGCTTCTGCTCTCTGCAAGGATGCCAGAGCTGGCACAGCCAGGAAGAAGCCCGTGCTCCATCCTGCAGGACAGCCCTTTGGAGACAGCTCCGGGCCGGCACCGCGCCGTCCCTGACTTCCTGCCGCGTCCCGGCAGAGCACCCGGCACACGCAGAGCCACATCCCCAGCAGAACACCGTGACTGAGGTGCCTTCCCACTCCCCAGCACCTCCCCTGCCACGGCGCCCGTGCCGACGGATGGCGAGAGCCGGGAGCAGCGAGGAGAACTCCGTTATTTATGGAGTGGGATGCGCGGCTCCGCCGGCTGCGCCCGCGAGCCGGGTCAGGACTTGCATATGTCACTGGGCTTGAAGTTTTGATATTGTAAGTCTAAAAGATTTTCGCAGAGTAGCAACATGAATTATCAACTGCCATGCCTCATGGCGCTATATATTCCAGGGGGACAGGCCTCGGAAGGGAAGGTTTTCAACGGGGAAACAGGAGGAGCAGCACTCGACCGGGATAAAAACGCCTGAAACGCTGCCTGACAGGGACACACCTGGCAGAAGGGACAGCATTTGCATGTGTTTAACAGAGTTTTTCCAACTGAAGGTGAATTCATTGGAGAATTCCACTGAAGATAAAATTCAGTAAAGCCTGTTTTTAGATTAAAGCCTGGTTTTAGATTAAAACAAGCAGTTTATGCTCTCTGCAGTCTTCACAAGCATTAATTTGGGAAGCAGCTTCTCTAATGGGAGAAGCATTTGTTCAGGGTAGTGACAGTGCCTCTGTTGGGATCTGTCAGGATCTGCACTTGGGGCCCAATTCTCCTTAAATCTCTGGAAAGCTCTACAGCAGTTCTGTGGGAGCTGGAGAGGTCTGTGCTGAGCATCACCACTTATCACTACTGAGAAACAGGAGAGCAGGGTCACTCTCTCACCAGGAATCCATTTTTCCATTCTTCAGAAGTCATGGAAGGGTCCAGCAAATCAGGAATATCTGAATTTTTTTAAAAGAGTTCTCTAAGTGCAAAATAACCCTCTAAAAACAGGCAAAAAATCCACAGATCTGAACTCGTCCTATGAACCTCCATCATGAGGGGCAAGATTTTCCCAAGTTTCCTAAAAAACTCATACCTCCAAGCTTTGTAACACAAAGCTTCCTCCCCACTGCTTGGAGTAAATTGAAGTTATGCCTATCACTGTATTTTTTCACTAGAACTTGGTTGAATATTCTGAAAAATAAATCAAAGGTAATACTGGAGAAGTTGCTAAAGCCACACACACACAAGCACATTCCCTAATTTAAAACTAAAATTTATTTAAATAATAAAACTCATCAAGGACAGAGTTTAGTTTGTGACCTTCACAAGTGACTGACCCAACTCAAGGGTTAAACTCAGCTGCTGGAGATTATTAAAATGTTCTTTTCTTTCCTCATCTCCCCTCCAAGGCAGGAATGAGGTAGCACACACTGACACTATCTGTTCTGGGATCTCAGAGCTGGATGGACTCCACAGCCAGCAGCTTGCTGGAAAAATTAAATGGGAAAGGGGGAGAAAAGGTGACTCAGCACTTTGTGTTCTACATTCACAGTGCCCAAGTGATTTATTCTGCTGCTTCTCCTGCTTGGCAGAGAGATGATTACACAGGGAGATGTAAACATTTCTCTATTTAAATATTTTCCATGCATCCCATGCTCCATGGGTTTTAGCATATGTAGGTATTTCAGTTAACCACACTGTTCCTGCACCCTGAAAGACAGAAATACCAGAACAGCCACAACCATTACAAAGGAGCCCATCATGCTTCATAAAAATGATATAAAAGCACCTTCCATAATTTTACATCATCCTACCCAGGTCATTCCCTATATATTTAGAGTTTAAAGGACAAGTTCACAGATTTTTTTCTATCTACTCAGGGAAGTGCATAATTAATAATACTTTTTATTACAACCTACAGGATGAGCATCAGCAGTGATTCCTTTTCTACTATTTTTTTGAGGAAAACTCTTGAGGAAAACAGCTGCCCATATGACTGAGGGCACGTTCAAACCAACCAGAAGATTTGATTAATTGATCACATTTTCACAACTACTGCTGCAAGATTCTCCTGACATTCCCCTTCCTTTGGCTAAGCTGAAAGGCAATTTTGTATTACCTGAAAATATCTTGCGGGGCTCAGAGCAACCTGGGATAGTGGAGGGTGTCCCTGCCTATGGCAGGGGGTGGAATGGGATGGGCTTTAAGGTCCCCTCCAAACCAGCCTGGGGTCCTGTGATTACCTGAGAACACCACCAGCTATGAAGTGTCCCCACCTGGCTCCTCCAAGCCCGGACCCGCACGGACGTACCTGTCCCGTCCTGGAGTCCGTCACCTCCTTGTAGAGGCTGATGTCCAGGTAATACCCCGACTCGTTGGTCAGGAAGAGGCGGATGGGAATGGCCTTTCCCGTGGGTGTCAGGCGGATGTTGATCTTCAGCTCGGCCTGGAGCACACGGAGCTTCCAGAGGCGGCTCCCGTAGCGCATCACCATGGAGCGCACCGACTCCTCGATCTGCAAACAGGGACCTCCCTCAGCACGCGGCCCTGCCCGCCCCAGGGAAGGCGGCCCTGCCCGTGCCAGGGGGTGGAATGAGATGGGCTTCAAGGTCCTTTCCAACCCAAACCATTCCGGGGTTCTGGGGTTCCTTCTGGACCCATCCCACTGCTGCAAGGGGCACCCCGGGGTGATGAAGAGGAGAGACAGAAGCACCACACGTCAGCAGGCGCCCAGTGCAGTTACAGGATCCTGGCGGCCTGTCCCTTCTCATCCCAAGCCTTGAGACAGGCAGGAACTCAGCCTGGGGACTACTGACGTAGTGGGGCAGTGCTGGATTCGCACCCCTGTCTCCTCGTGGCACGCGGAATCACAGAATTGTTAGTTTGGAAAAGACCTTGGAGATCATCAAGCCCAACCAGCAACCCAGCACAGGGACCCACTGCCTCCCCCCACTCACACCTGGGAACTACAGAATGCAGGGAAGCCAAATCCTTGGCAAGCACTTCTGTAGCCCTTGTGCGCACAATAATCACATTTCACTGCCTGCACGGGGCCTTAAATCAACAAAGCAATTACCACTTGGAGCTGGGCCTCCTGCTCTTCTATTAAACTTTGTAAAATACTACCGTGGGCAAAGCGCATATTAAAAGAAGGCAATTTATAGGCTGGGTTAAACATTTTTCCAAAAAAAAGTCTCTTTTCCACAGCAGCTCAAGGAAAAGTCATGGTATGCATGTGAGGGCAGCCCAGCTTCCAGGGATGAACATCACAGCTTCTCCTGAACTTCCTGGGAACCAACAGCTTGGGACTCACCAAGAAGGATTCATTCAAAAGCGATTTAAGCCACCAATTTTTAATCATGATTTAAAAGTCAGCAAGCAAGAGAGAGTTATTTTGATACCCAATTCATCTTTTTAAACTTTCAGTTGTTCTCCTCAGGAAAGGTCAGCTCTCATCTTTGGGTACCCATGAACTGAATGCTGATTTCCAGCTGAATTCAGCCTCAACCCGGGACTTTCTTTGTGGGGATTCTGTTAACCACAAACATGTTTTGTGCCTGAACACTTTAATTTATGCATCTACAAAGCTTAATGTTCGTTTATTTATAATGTTGATCTCTGTGGTTCTGTATCAGAGGCTGAAAATGAGGCACTTTTCTGGCTGAATTTACAGATTCTTTTTAAGCTCCTAATTTACCTCACATTTTAGTTGGCTGGAATCTGGACTTTTGTAACAAACAGAAGAGTGTTTAACCTACTTCCTTATTAAAACTGTTTATCTCCAACACACAATGAGAAGATAGGTTTAGTTTCCAACATAAAACATTTCTAATAATTGTTCCTCAGCTTACGCAGAGGAGCTGAGCTGCACAACAGGATGGCTTTAAACTGCCAGAGGGCCGGGTTAGCTGGGATATCGGGCAGAAATTCTTCCCTGTGAGGGTGGCGAGGCCCTGGCACAGGGTGCCCAGAGAAGCTGTGGCTGCCCCTGGATCCCTGGAAGTGTCCAAGGCCAGGTTGGATGGGGCATGGAGCACCCTGGGATAGTGGCAGGTGTCAGGGTTGGAACAGGATGAGCTTTAAGGTCCCTTCCCACCCAAACCACTTCCCACCCAAACCACGTTCTGTGATTCTGTGAACAAAAGCCCGTTTAATCCTGGCAAGTGAAGCCCTGGAAAAGCACACAGCCCAGGGCTGGGGAGGGGCTCCCACCTTGGAGGGGTCCATGATGACGGTGGGCACGAAGTTGAGGAAGATGTGGTTGCAGTCCGTGCGCACGATGGTGTTGTTGAAGGCCACCTCCAGCTCGTCCATGGCCTCCAGCAGCAAACGCTCCCCCTCGTTCTGCAGGTACTCAAAGGAGGCTTCCTGCCAAGATTGCCAACAAGTAATTGACTTTTTTACTCACAAATCCCAGCCCAAGGACGCAAGGTTTGGCAAACTGCAGAAAAGTCGTGATGGAGAGGACAGAAGCCACTGGTGCCAGCAGGATGTGCAGGCCTGGAACAGATCCATCCCCAGCACAGAGCCAGTGCTCCCAGTGCCTGCATCCCACACCTGGCTGGCTTGTGCCCTCCTTTAGCCCAGAGTAAATCTGAAACCAGACAGGGCAAACCACTGTTGCCTCAAAACCTAAGGATTTCTGACTCTCCTCTTGGGCCCCTGAAAAATCTCCCTGGAGCACCGGAACACCAGGATTTCAAAGGGATGGGTCTGCAGAGCAGCACCAGCAAGGAGAGGGCACAACCCACAGCACTCCCCACAGGGGATGTTCATTTTGGATCCTGCAGCCTCTGGGATGACCCAGGCCTTCACGTACGGCCTTGAAAAGGGACAAACTCACCTTGGTCACCAGGTCCGAGTGCCTGATGATGGCCCTCACGAAGAACCTGTAGTCTGTGACTTCCGTGCCCACCTCCACCTTGGCTGCCCCCAGGTACAGGTGCATTTTGTGGTTGGCACAGGGGATGGCAGTGAGGTCGAAGTTCCTCATGCGGTTCAGCTCCAGCTGGAATGCCAGTGCCGGCTCCAGGTGCCGGTAAATCCTGTCCTCCTCAAACTGCCAGGGAGACAGGGAAGGGTGGGAAGGGGGTGGGTTGACAGGTGAAACACTCAGGATGAGAACTAGACAACGCCCCTGGTGAAATTTCCTATTTAATTCACACCCTAAACTTTCAAACAAATCCAACCCAGACTCTTCTGTCTCATGCAGTCACTGGGAGCTGCGCTGACATCGTTGCAGCACTGACAGCATAACACAAATTGCAGGACAGCAAGTTCTCAAACTAACCTCCCTCAAAAACCCCTCTTTTGCACAGAAACCAGGAGGTTTGCTCTGATTCTGAGCAGTGAATCACTGTCCTGCTTCCAAGGAACAGCTGCATGAAAGAAGGATAAAGCCAACCCTTGAGAAAAGTATTCAGAATACACACCTTATCCCGGGCACGGAACGTGAAGAACTTTGGGAATTCCCTCTGTTTGAAAATAAAAACAAAGGTGTTAGTCCTCCCCAGGTCAGCACTGATGTCCCCAGAGAGCTCTCAGGCCACTCCTGGGGCAGCACCACAGCACAGAAGGTGACACAAGTTGTTCCCAGCCACTTTTTCAACATCACAAAGGTGGTGGAAAATCAGATAACCCTCAAGAAGACCCTCAAGGAGACAGCAGAGGCAGCTTAAACCTGCCCTCACTAAAGCAACAGAGGCTACTTGATTGGCTTTAGATTATTACTGTCAATTATAAGCAGACAACAACACGGAACTGTCCAGACAGTGGGAAACTTTTTCTAGTTCTGTTAGGATTAAGATTCCTGTGGAAATGTTTGGGAGCCATACAGCGATAGTAATGCAGATGTACACAGAACAATGATCTAATTCTACAGCTCTCCTCATACCATTACTGCTGGAAATACTCCCTTCCCAAGGAAAACTGTGAGCTGTAATCAAATAACTTTATCCTCCTGTATTAAACAGCAAAACCACTACAAAATCCCCCAAATACCACTTGGTTTCTCTGGTTTGCTGTTAAAACCCTGGCAGGGCCCTGAGAGTTTTGTGAAATAATGTACAAGTCTTAGAGGGAGGGAGGAAGCCTAGACAGCATCCTTCCACCTGTGCCTCCAGTTGCATCCAAGCAAATCCATCCATTCCTCTGGAATTACACTTTTACTGGGCAGAGGAGCCTCGTCAATGCTCTGCCCCAACGCGAGCACACCAGCTGTCTGTGCTGAAGGTGACCTGAAGGGACACACACACAACCTGCCAGAACTGCCTTACTAAGCAAAAAAAACCCAGGGAATCTGACCTGGAGTCATGGAATTTCTGGCTCACACTCCACTATCAATGAAAGATGGACAACCCCAGCTGCAGTCAACCAGTGACACTGTGTAAGCCACCACTGAGCAACACAGATTTTAAGGCTAGAAGTGATATTCTAGTTAGTCATCTTCCTTCCCTCCTATGTAAAACAGTCCCCAGATCTCACCTGATGACTCTGTTGAGCAAAATAACTTGTGTCTGCCTGGAATGTCTTCCAAAATAACCAGTGGTACAGGAAATGCTGCCTGAAAATTCACCCAAAATACTCATTGCCTGTGAGCATCAGCTGTACTGTAAGAAACAACCCCTCCCATGTTCCCTCACTTCTCCCAATCCCTCCTACCTGCCCTCCTCTGCACACTGCCAGCCTGTCCCAGCACCCTCCATGCTCATTCCAGCACTAATGTCATTGCTTCCAAGGCATCTCACTGGTGTGGTGGGCAAACATCATCATCAGACGTGCACACACACAAAACCCTCAGTGCTCTGGTACCAAAACCCAAAAAGAGAGCTCCATTTCCTAGGCAGAAGAATTATACCCCTGCTGTGTTCTAATCAACCAACCATCATCAAGACAATCAAAATAATTTGCCTAAATTAGCCAATCAAGACACCCTGCAAACTGCAGAATGTGAAAAGCTACAACAGAAATCATCATAGTTGATTATTATACTAATAATCACGTTAAAAACCTAATGAGATGAGGAAATTGGAAGCTTGCTGGAGCAACTCTCTATTACCTCAACATGCTGGGAACTAATTATATAGACTGTAATTAAAACAAAAAACAAACCCAAGCCCAGGCCCTGGCTAAGTTAATAGTTGGTCCAGTAATGAAGGGGCTGGAATGGGAGACAGTAATAAAGACTGACAGAGCAGCTCCCAGAGGTGCTGCACAAACTCTGCAGCCAGATGAGACACCACACTGAGGAGCCAGGGAAAACTTGGGGATGGTTCCTTCTGAGCTGGGCCTCCCCTCTGACACATCCTACAGCACATATTCAGCAACTCTGATTTTTCCTTCCCCAAACACCCACTCCCTTCTCTAAAACTTCCTGTTTTAAATCTAAAGCCTGGATTTTCTCGCTTAAGGTCTCAAAAAACTCTCATCAAAATCCAGCTTCCTACCTAAGCCACTGATTGACACATCTGTACCTGTGCTGGGAGCAACAACTCCCACGTGGTGACTCCCACCTTAGTTCAAACACTATTTCTGCTGATTTGTAAGCTAGTTTTCCCTTCATAAAGCTTCCTAAACCAGCTGTGTTGGGCACAGGATGAATTTCTTGCACTGTCAAGGCTCCTAATAAACTTCCAGAGTTGAAAAGTAGATACCCAAGGATAAAAATCTGGTTTATGCCTCACATTGCCACCTTGAACAGGGATAAACCAGCCCTCACTGATACCCAAACCCTGGGGAAAGAAGCAATTCTCAGCAGTAAGAGCAGCAAACATTTTCCACATCACAAAACCACTCTGCAAAATTTAGCAAGTCCCTTCAGTGACTGCTCTAAGTCACCTCAAAATCAGAAAGAAGCAAAAGAAATCACCACACTACATGAGAAACACAGAGATTTCATTGCTAACTGCATTTTAGAACAGACAACACTGAAACACATGGAAATATTTATTGGTGTGGCTTCTTGAGCTCAGCCAGGTAACGAGAGAGACTCAGAACCTCAATGGCCCCTCTGAATGCCCCGGGCCCATCCTGGGTTTGCAGTCAGATGTTAAAATAAATACTTGAGCACTTCACTTTGACATTAAACGCCTGACTGAGATCCAAATGAGAAGCCCAGAGCCCCTTCCATGTCTCCTGGCCTCGCGTCAGGAATGCCAACGTGTTCCAGGCCCTTTTTACTTACATGGAATCTCTGATCCACCTCATAGTTGACCTGTTTCCTGAAGTCCTTACAAACGAAACACACAAACATAGGAAGAAAAAAAAAAAAGCAGAAGACAGCTAGCAATTAGGATTAAAATCAAAAATTAATTAATGCAAGAATACAAGAGGTGTCAAGATTGTTTACAATTGTAAATTAATTTTCTTAAGTGAATTCATGAAAACCATCTCAAGTTTTAGAGGACAAAAACAGTGAAGAAAGAACTAAATAAAGTTAATACAGCATTTAATTTGGGCAAAAACAATGTCAGATGCCAATGATATCATGAGCTAGAAACCACAGAGCTGTGAGCATCATGAGAGACATTCAAATACCTTTTGTGCTACAAGGAAAGTCAGCCTCCGAATGCCGTGCTCAATCAGGACTGATTTCTGGAAAAACAAGGATGGAAACAGCTGACTGGACTGGCACAAAAAGACTAAGAACAAGTCTAAGTCCTCTACAAACTGAAAAACTGCTGCAGATCCTTCCGCCTCTGGGCTCTGAGTTCCTGCTTCACTTCAGCCTCCTCGGAGCAAAGATTTCCCACCTGATGCTGCTTTAGCAGCGTAAATACCCAAATCATTACACCTGAGCAGGTAAATAACTAAATCACAGGAACAGTGAATTCCAGCTGAGCCTGGCTAAGCAGGAATGCAGCAGAATCATATCCAAATCTTGCAGGAAATATCCTGGTTCATTTGCCAAGATAGCTTTTGGAAGGGAGCACAGCGTAGACATGGCAAGGTCATGGAAAATGATGGAAAATGAGTTTTAAAGGAACTGACCCACAGAAACATGCAGCTCATACTTGGCTTTGGCACAGTCAGCACATGGAGAGCCCAGTCCAAAGGACACATCCAGGCTTTCAGCACAGAGAAGGCTTTGGGGGGGCCTCACTGTGACCTTCCAGTACTTTAGGGGGGTTAAAAAAGGAGGGAGAGGGGCAGGACAAGAATTAGATGGACAAGGGTTAGATGGGATATTGGGAAGAAATTCCCTGTGAGGGTGGTGAGGCCCTGGCACAGGTTGCCCAGAGAAGCCGTGGCTGCTCCTGGATCCCTGGAAGTGTCCAAGGCCAGGTTGGACGGGGCTTGGAGCAGCCTGGGATAGTGGGAGGTGTCCCTGCCCACAGCAGGGAGTGGAATGGGATGGGCTTTAAGGTCCCTCCCAACCCAAACCACCCTGAGATTCCAAGATTCTGTATTGCAAAGGTGATACAAGTCAGGTGTTAGTTATTTCTCTCAAACAGATCAGAGAAAATCTATTGTGGTTGCTTCCTCCTCCTAAGCCCCCTTTCACAGGAGTGCTGCCACCAGTATTTGCCACACCACTGATCCTTTGAAGTGTTAAGATCTTGTAATTCTCCTCTTTTTAAAAGTTTTCCCTTTCTCCTCCTTTTTCCAATTTAAAAGCAAAGAACACAAAAAGAAACGAGGGCTCAGCTCAAGCAGGAACAGACCAACCCCTCTTGGCACAGACTGTGATGTTTTACTAAGGTTAAGCCCTTTGGAAATGAGCAGCAGTGACTATATTCATGGCAAGAGGAAGAAAATAACTTTAATAATGCCGTGATTTAAAAAGCAAAAATTGTTATTGCTTTTAAAATTCCACAAGTGGCAGACAATAACAGCAGAGCAACAGGATTCTGATTACATGGTAATAATGTGGGTCTCCCAGCAAGGCCACAGCTATTACAGAGCGATTAGCCATCAGCACCTGGAGAAACTCCATTTCCACTGACTGCCTCAATCTCCTCCACAAGTCATTTACAAGTATATGATCCTAATTTCTATTAAAAAAACCACACACAACATGCTGGGACTGGAAGATTATTTGGACAATTTGGATCAACCTATTTGATAGTTTAATGTGGTTTTGGATTTTTTTTTTTTTTCATGTATTTTATGTCTTTCCTTTTATCCCCTCCCATAAAACGCCTGGAGCATGATCAAGCAGATGAAAAGCAGAACTAGTTTTAATTCTTAGATTTGATGATTTTCTTTGCTTAAAGAGACAGGAAGCTGCCGAAGCCATGTGGATGCCAGTTCCAGTTTGGAACCCCTCATTTCAGCAGGATCCATTCCCACCTCCCACACTGAGAAGCTGGAAGTGCTCTCTCAGTGCTCCCACAACCAGTGCAGGTACCAGGAATCCCAGCTCCCGGTGGGGTTGTCCAGCTCCACAAACTGGTTGAGTTCTTCACACAACCAGGAAAGCAGGGGCAGGCAGGCACCAGACTGGACACAAGGAGGCTGTTCCCGACCCAGGTTGTCTCACAAACGACTCAAGTTAACATTTGGGATTCTCAAGTTTATCCCACACTTAGGAAGGAACAACAGAACATGCCAAATAATTCCACCTTGTGCCAGGAATACCACAGAAGGTGGATGCTCCATGCAAACAAGGACAATAGATTTTAACTGCACTGAGACTGTCATGATACAGAAATACAGCACATTTTAATGTCACTTCCCATGGCTCTGTCACTCATACAACAATTTTACCACCAGGGAGAGAGACAGAGTACATTCTTCAGAGCATCGGGAGATAGTGAAGACTGACCTGATGTGTTTAAGACCTTACAAGTCTTTTATCCCATCAAAATTAAAGGGGAGAAGTCCTGACCTGACAGATTAGAAGGAGAAACAATGACCTGGTGGCTTCAGAAAGGTGCAGCTACATCCAGTCAAAGAAAAGGGCAAGTTTTACGTGGGATAAATAAAGGATGCAACTGTTGCATCTGTTCAGAAACCAAACAGAAAACCCCACACCTAAGGAACCTCCTGACCTCTCCCAAAGCAGACAGAACTGTCCTGCACAGCCACAGAGATCCAGAGGGAGGATGAAGGGAGCTTACCTTGCTCTGGGTGAACTCCCTGAACATGGCAGCCAGGCCGTCGTCATCGACGTCGCTGTCGGTTTTGATGGCAACGTTGAGGATGTGGATGGGCTCCTCCCGGGCACTCTGCAAGGCCAAGGGAACATTCCCCATGCTCAAAGAGTCAACAACTCATCACCTCGGAGTCCTCAAACCAGGCTCCCTAAATCCAGCTCTAAAGCAGAGATGCCCTGGGGGAAATGACCTCAGTGGAGCACCAAGGGCAACCGTGAGGGGAATCCTTGACCAAACAGCCTCACAAATCTGCAATTTCACAAAAGTCAATGTTCACCATCATCAAACAGGAGCTTCACTTGCAGAACTCAAGTCTGAGGGTCACCTCTGACCTGGGTAACCCCAGAGTTTCACTTGGCTGCAGACAGGACACAGGGGCAGGGCCTCTCTTTACAAGATGCAGCACAAGGACAAGTAAAGTAATTAAATGAAGCAAATACAAAGTGCAGGGACAAAACAATGTGAGTTTTCATATCTATGACAACATGAAATAATGTGGAAACATCAATTACATTAGAACTCCAGGCAGTTTCAAATTCAGCCTTTAGGAGCCCATGGTTAACTGGGAAAAACTGAGTATGAACGGGGAATTACCTTGGTGAGGTGAGGGGGATGTAAAGAGTGGTATCTGAGGACATTAAGGCTGGCAGTAACATTCTGGAAAAGACTACAGTGCTTACACACATCAGGGTCAAGGGATCAGCTGAAAACAAAGCCCTGGTGTGGACACAGACTGTATTCCAAGAGCTTCCCACCGTGGTGGAGCAGCTACCTGTGTCTCTAAGGGAAACTGGACTTCCATCCCTACGGATTATGGACCACCTGCTTCCTCTGCACCTGTTCTCCACGACAGTGTAAAAACTGAGCTGCTCCACTCAGCTTTTCCTCCTAAAATCAGTTCTAAGAGGTAGAACAGAGGGAAGAATCAGGATTTTAGGTGACTGGGAAGGGTGTAAGACAGAAAACACGGCAAGTCAGGCTTAGGACAAAGGCAGATGAAGACACAGTTCAGCATCCTGGTGCACAGAGACAGTCTGGAGACTTAATGGTGGGTTTAAACTCTCAGTTACACTGCTGTGGATGGAGTAATTCTGCTGATGTTAAAAGCCATAAACTAAATTTACATGGCTGAGCCATAGTTTTAGAACAGAGCTGGAAAGCAGCCACCAAGCTTGCTGTGGAACAAGCAAGCAAATCACATCATAAATACACAAAACTCCTGCTTCCAGCACTCCAGGCAGGGAGGGTATCCAGCCTCAGTCCTGCTTCCAGCCTGGGAGCACCCTCCAGAGAGAAACCCACCCTACCTTGTCTTCATCATACAGGGAAGCGTGGCCGGCCTCGGGGAACGTCGGGCTCTGCGGGGGAGAGTCGCAGAAGCATCCCATCACTTCATCAAAGATCCTGGGAAAACCAGGGAAGGACCAGTCACCACCACACCACTGCCAGCACACAGAGCTCCCAGCACCCACCCCACCATCCTGGGAGGAAAGGGCTCCTTCCCTTGCTGGACTCAGAGATGAGGAGGCAATTCCTCAAACCAGAGTCTGGATCATCCAATATTTGTCAGAGACCTCCCAGGTGCAGGCTGAGGGCTCTGCTGGGGGGTTTGCCCACCCCAGGAGGTTGGAAGCACAAAGAACTCCCCACACACACATCCACGGAGAGTTAGGAGAAGCCAGCACATTCCCAAATGGTCTCCAACCAGCAGGAACCCGGGATGCTGATCCTTCTGGCTGCAAACTGCCCCTACAGCAGCCTGCAAGCGCAGTTAGCTCAGGGAGACGGACACAGGGATCCAAACAGGCAGCTCCTCGAACTTGCAAACACACCCAGGATCAGTCTAAACCTGAGTCTAGAGCAGGCACAGCCCAGGTGGGAAGGTGGGAAGGTGGGCACACGTGCAAGCACAGCCCTTCCCCACACACCTGACGAAGTCCTCGAAGGTGCGGAAGGAGACCATCCCTCCCATGCGCTGGCAGGGCGGAGTGAAGGAGTTGTCCAGCAGCACGTCACTCACACTGGCCACGTGCACCATCCCGTAGTGGTTGAGGTTGGAGGAGAAGGACATTCTAAACAGCAAGCCAACAGGAGCACAGTCAGGAGGGCCAGGGCAGGGGAGAGCAGCACTGGAAGCAGGCCTGGGCGTGGGGCTCCCACCAACCGGAGCGTGGCTGCTCCTCACCCAACAGAGCTGCTGGATTTCCCAGCACGCCGGACCTGCCTGCTCCAGAGCCCCTGCCACGCCTCTGGTGCCACTAAAGCCCTTACCTGGATGTTGTCCCAAGGCACAGGAACGATCAGAGTTAGCAAATAATGTCATCATCCCTTAAAACAGGCATTTTTTGAGATGACAGGAGAATTCTGACTATGCAAAGCCAAACTTGTTTTTCCTCCTGTCTGTATATTTTGCTTTACAGGTGGAATATGAGATAAACAGCAACAATTCTAAGATTTGACACTTGAAAGATCTAGTACATTTTTACAAATTAGATTGAAGCACACCATGCTGTATTATCTTATTGATCCCATGATTTTTCTGACCAGACTATAATTTACACTCCTCAAATGCAGTGTGGTACAGTGACCTCTCCAATATTCTTTACTGGAAATGGGGTTTTCCACAGTCTTACACTCATATTCCTACTTTAAATAAATCCCTGTACAGTACCTTCTGCTCTAACTAATGTGCTCCTCCAGCTAATTTAATCCATATTTTAAAAATATTGCAACTCCTCCTGTTCATTTATTTTACCCAGTTTTGGTTGCTAGAAGTGGCAGGTGAGGAAGACAAGCAGGAACACATTTACCTGAAGGAGCAGGGAAGGAGCAGAGCTGCCCCCTTACTGCTGTGATGGACATGCCTGAGACACCCATCTCTCATCCAGGACCAATCCCTCATTTAATGAGGACTGGAGCAGATTCCCACGAGCTCAGAGGGAGAGCAAAACGTACACAACTGGATCAAACCTTCCTCTGGCGACCACAGCTGGGGTTTGCCTTCTCTGCAGTAATCCTTTTTCATTTCTGAGCTGTGCTACGGACTCTCTTAACCCTCTGACTTCCTTCAAGAGCTCCCTGCAACGCGGTGAGACCTCTGAAGAGACACAGGCAGGGAGCTGGCCCAGGGCAGTGCCCTGTGACACGGGGACCCCGCGCTCCTGGGGCCTGGCGACACAGTGACTTCACTCTGGTCCTCCCCACCTGGTGCCACAGCGGGAGGACACACAAAAAAGGCATCGGGGAACTGACGGAGCACAGCACGCGGTGCCTCGGAGCCTGTGCAGCGCGAGGGGTGCTCAGCTGGGTGTTGGACGAGATGCCAGTGGCACGGTGGGAAAAGCGGGGCCAGCCCCGCCGAGCCAGGACCTGGCTGAGCACTGCTGACACAGCCACGGACCAGCTTTGCTGAGCTTGCCTTCTTTCCACACACCAAACCCACTGTGATATGGCCCTAAGTATAGTGTTAACAAGTCTAAAGCACCACCAGTGTGATTAATAGCTCTCCATGCTTAAAGTCACTCTCTGTTTCCGCAATTTATCTCTGATTAAGAGCCGTGAGACTTCCAAGCCCATTTTTACTATTTTTCCCTAAATAGGCTTGTAAGCAGTAATAAATAATAGGTATTCACGTTTTGAAAGAGAGGAATTTTTCAGGACATGCCTTGGTGTACATTTCTTACAACTAATACAAAAACCATCACAGAACAGGAACTAAACAAAAAGACAGCAGACATTTTTCATGTATTATTTAAAACAAGAAATACTTTTCAACCGAGACACAGGAGGAAAAATTAGCGTCCAAACCACAACAAAACATGCTGTCAGCTGTTGGAGATGTAGATTCATCTATGGTGTGAGGGAGGTGAAACAGCCTCGACAAATTCTAAGCTATGGCCAAGAAACTGGGGTAGCAACAGGTTGGGCTGGGAGGAACTGCCTGGGGTCACTGTGACACCCTGCCAGAGGGTCACCACCTGGGAACCCAGTGCCAAAAAAGACCCTAGAAGCAGCACTTTGCTGTGTACCATACTGCAGATGAGCTGAGTCACCCAGCAAAATTAATTTCAAAGATTGCTGCATGCAAAGGTTTGGGTTTGTTTTTTTTTAACAGTAAAGAAAAGCTGAAAACATGTTTTAGACAAAGGGAGAGGAAAAGGGGAGGAAAAAGAAGAGTTATGGTTGAGAGTTTCTCAAGTAAAGAGAAGGGCACTACAACAAAACATGTTAAAACATTCAGGGTTAGGCTACTTCTTTCTAGTCTGTCTTTTGAAATTTGAAAAGATGACGAGTACCGTACCTGTTTAGCGTGGGGATGTTCCCTCTGTAATCAAACAACCACAGTTAGTCACAGACTGGTTAGTGAAAGCCATCATCAAGAACCATCATCAAGCTGATGCACAGACCAGCAACATGTTCACAGTTTACTCTCCCAAATTTCTCAGCTGCCAGGGAGAACTCCCTGCCAGGGGCCCTGAGGAGGCACCCCCCGCCTGACTTCGCTTGCCACGGGCAGAGCCAGGCCATGCAGAGAACATGCAAATAATAACAAAACATCCCAGGAAAACACATTGCATTGGTACCCCACGTCCCCATTCACCTTTTACAGTCCCCGCTTCAAGCCCTTTGCACACACCAAGTGCAAGGCAAGACCAGAGGGGAGCTTGCCCTCCCTGACAGAACAGCAAACAGCAGAGATGCTAAAAAATGACCATCTCACACAGGAAAAGTGCAACAGGTTGAGGGAAATAAGCCAAACCCTCACTGCCAAACCTCCAGGCCAAGCAGCAGCCCACGCACCAGCTCCCACAAAGCAGGAACAAAGCAAACACACACAGCACCTTGGAATACTCTGCTTTTTCAGCATTCAGTACTAAAAAGAACAACCTTAAGGCTAAAAGGAACAAACTTAAGGCTGATTTCAGGAAAACGTTACCATTCCTTTTATAATATCAGCCCACCTCTCCACGTATTTGCGTGCAGACCAGGGCTCAGTGATGCACACAAGGCACAGAGGAGTGAGGGACACATTTTCACACCAGCACAGCCCAGCCCACTCCAGGTACAGCCAGGAGAGTGCTCCATGCAAGACGGAAAAATTGCTGGGATCTGACAGGCAAAATAACGAAGATCAAATAAAAAATAAAATCCCTGTACACACAGGAGGTTTGTGCAAAGAGATCAGCCAGAATTAAAAGATGGAAAGGAAAGCTTTGAGGAGCACATAATTGGATATTCCCCTTCTTCCCTGCAGATCAAACCACAGACTTTTTTGACATCCTAGACCATGTCAGGATGAGCATGAGGCCTCAGTACTTAATGCCCAGTGTGTCCCATGGTCACACTGATCAATACCCAGCCAGACTTTTGTCACAGCAGAGTCACGTTCACTACAGGGTGCTGTGTTGGGTGCATTACTGGCAGAGGCACAAAAACTTCCCACAATCTCCTTAAGCCATATGGGGAAAAATAAAAAAATACCTAAAAACGTATCTGTTATGGTAAATAATACAGTAATTTAATTTTTGCGGGGATGGTGGGGAGAAACCGTGTGCTGCAGAGCCTTTGGTCAGGACAGAATGGGCCACGAGGCCTCAGGGGGTTGGGACTATTTTTTGAGCTTGGCAAAGAGTGGGAAAGCTGCATGTGATCTACTTCAGACGGAAAAAATAGTCTGGAGAGGACTGGCAGTTCCTACCCCCAGCAGGAACACTCCTGTAGCCGTCCCTGGAAGGCTTTCAGAAAACAGAGGGAGCAAAAAACAGTGTAACAAATGTTCACTGCAGCCTCCAAAAGGGCACCCTGGTGCTGTGCTCTGGGAACTGTCTCCAGCCACTCCACACAGGGCTGGAGAGGCCAAGGCAGGAATGGCAAGGAGGAAAACAGGAGATCCAGTGGCAGGGAAAAATGGAAGAGCAGTCCCAGCTGCACACTGGGGCTGGCTTTGTATCTGCAGGGCTGTCAGCCATGGTGGGCTTTTCCTAACAGGAGCTGCTGCACCATCCCTGGGCACTGGGATGCTGGAGAGGTGAAGGTTTGGTGTCCGCAGCACCAGCAGGCCCTGGGGAAAGGCACCGAGTGCCCTGAGCTGCCTCTGGTGGCTCTGACAAAGAGCCCGGGCTGTGACCAGCCCCGGGACACTCCACAGCCAGGGGAGGGTGGGCAGGGGTGAGGGAGGGGATTCTGCCCCTCTGCTCTCCTCACACCCCACCTGGAGCACTGCCCCCCCAGTTCTGGTGTCCCCAGTGCAAAAAGGACATGGGACTGCTGGAGCAGGTCCAGGGGAGGCCACGAAGTTGATGAAGGGACTGGAGAAGACTCTGCATCAGGAACTGCAGTGTCAGGACAAGGGGGAATGGCTTCGAACCGAAAGAGAGCAGGTTTAGATGGGATATTGGGAAGAAATTCTTCCCTGAGAGGGTGGTGAGCCCTGGCACAGGTTGCCCAGAGAAGCTGTGGCTGCCCCTGGATCCCTGGAAGTGTCCAAGGCCAGGTTGGATGGGGCTTGGAGCACCCTGGGAGAGCGGAAGGTGTCCCTGTCCATGGTAGGGGATGGAACAGGATGAGCTTTAAGGTCCATGCCAGGGCCGGGCTGTGCAGCCGGGGCCACGTCAGACCCCCCAGCAGCACCAGGCCCGGGGCTGACACAGGCACAGCGATGGGGCAGTGCTGGCACTGCTCCCCCAGCCTCACACCCTGCCCTCCACACCAGTCCCAGCCCTCCTCCTGATCCCTCCTCAGCCCCCAAAACAGCCCTTCCTAACCAGCAACGCTGATCTCAGCAGGGATCTGCTCCGGCCCCGCGCCAGCTCTGCTGTCCCCATTGCTCCTGCTGCCCCTGCACCTCCTGGTCAGTCTGAATTTGGCTCCCCTTGCCCCCTCCTCCTTCCCTTTCCCTTTTCTGTGTGTGCTCTCCCCCACACCACGGCCACGCATGCAAAGCTCCAGCTGTGAGCGAGTGCCAGTGCAGGGCAAAGCTTTGGAAATGAGGCAGCAAAGCGGAATCAGCAGAGGTTGGCTCAATAACCCACTTGTAGTTATTAACAGCAGTACCACAGGAGAAAGAGCAATTCCACTGGCCCTGACCAGTGCCATTCCTCTTATGTTTCTTCATTTCTGCAGAAGAATCTAACCAGAAGGCTGTGAAACATGCCTCAAACCATACATTTTGATTGGGTTTTTCCTCTCCCTCTTTCTTCCCTTATTCTTCTGCTCCCTCTGTGATTCAGCCAAGCTGAATCTGCTACTGAAGTCCAATTTGCATAAAATTATCGTCGTTCCATTCAGTTTGCTGCCCCTTCCACAGCCCCTTCTTTGCTCTGCTGGAAGATTTTGCCCTTTCCAAGGCAGGCAAGCCAAGGGAACAGCAGCACATTACTGCTGCCTGCTGCCTAATTAACATCAAACCTCAGCACGGAGCTGCAGGGATTTACAGGTGTCCTGGAATCATTTTCCCCTCCTCCCTCCCGATACAAACCAGTCTCTCACAGCCAGGAGGGGACCTCAGGCTACCTGAGACCCCAGGAGTTATCCCTCTGGGGCTCCAGGTATGGTCAGAGCCCACAGCAGCACTGCTGGGTCACTCCTGGCATCCAAAGGCTGATGTAGGAGGCAGTTCCAGCAACTACTCCATAGAAAATGCTTCCCCTTTGTCAGAAATTCAAATTTTATGAGTAGATCATTGTGAAATACAAGCAGGAAGAAACCTCTGCACACTGCTCTGAGTTTGGGGTTCTTAAAGAAGCACTGATTTGGAACAGGGATATTTAAATCGGGCTTTCAGCCTTCCAAATGGTTTCTACCTGTAAGTTGAGGAAGAGGCTGACAAAAAGGAACAACCAAAATACCCCATAGATGATAAAACATCAGGAGACAGCAAAGGAGAGATCATGCACCACTCTTAAGCCTTGAAGTCAGCAACATCAAAGTCCAAGGAGGGCATGAACAAACATCCACAAGCACAGAAGGAGGAGGTTCCGGGCAAAACCAAGCACAAGATACTTGAGACATTTATACTGATGGAAATACCCTTGGATGGGGCTTGGAGCAGCCTGGTCTAGTGGGAGGTGTTCCTGTCCAGGGCACAGGGTGGGAATGAGAGGAGCTTTAAGGTCCCTTCCAGCCCAGGCCGTTCTGTGGTTTGAGGATGATGATGAAGTACAAAGCAACCAATGCCTAGGCTGGAATTCCAGCCCTGGAAGCATCATGGACACCAGGATGCAGTCCCAAGAATGAATTCAACCCAGACAAGGCATTTGCCTCTACATCCATGTCTGCTGAGTGTGTGCATTCCTGGCTCCAGAGGCAACCAGGCTGTGCTGGTTTTCAAGTTCCCAAAGTCACACTTGCTGTGAAGCTAAACAAGCCCATTATCAAAGCTAAAAGTCTTCATCTGCAGTGCTAAAACCTTCCTTACTTCCTCCTTCCAGTGGTACATCCTGATCCAGGATCCCTCAGGGCATCTCAAGGCCAAGTGTGGCAGCTGGGGGTGCTACTGGGACAAAGGGAAGGTGCCCAGATGGATTGGGAAGGGCATGGCTGAGGCATCAGGGAGCAGAACAGGCTGGGTTCTGCTTCAGTTTCCCTGGGGGCTCCACACATCAGAAGGCAGAGCCCTGGGGTACCCCTGCCACACCCCAAAATAAGGAGATATCCAGCACCTCTAAGTCACCTTGTCAGCACCTGCCTTAGCATCTGACACAGGGGACACATCCAGCCCCGAGGAAAACAGGGATCTGTTTTGTGAGAACACATTTACCTCGGAGTTCTTCCCTCCTGATCCTCCAGCACATCTGCCACTGGGGAAGGAGGGATCAAGGGAGCAGCTGAACACCCTGGCTGGGGGAACGTGGTGAGCTGGAAGAAGGGGATGCTCTGGGAGGAGCAGGGCAGCAGCAGGCTCCAAGAGCTGGCTACAGCAGACAATGTCCCAGCTTAATTTAAACCTTACAGCTTCAGACATAAGAAAGGCTGTTGGAAAGCAGGAGAGGAGAGGGGATTAGAAAGAAACACTTTTGTTGAAAAAGCTCTATAATTCCCTCTCCTCGACACACAATGTTTCTTTGAACAGAAGATTTTAAGCCAAGATTAGGCAGGGCCTGTTCCATGAACACCTCAGAAAGGCCTTTCAGTGCCTGTCACCTGGGCTGCCACCCTCACAAAGGCAGCTGAGCCCTCTGAGCACCAGTCAATATTCCACTCACCTCCCGTCTCAGCAGGGCCGGCTGCACAAGCGGGAAGCAAAGAACAGCTCAGGGCAGGGCTCATTTCTCCCTCCCATCTCCTCTCCCCAGGACTCTGGCTGGCTGCACGGGGCAGGTTATCCCCAGGCAAGGGCTCTGCACTCAGCAGTTGTAGCTGCACATCAGCATCCCAGAGATCCCCTTGGATCCAACCCTCCAGATTGGATTTCTGCTTGGAGAGGGCTCACAAACTCCATTTGCTGCCAGATGGTGACACTGCACTCCTCATCTGCCCTGCACTGGGCACAAGGAATGCTGATGGATCTGTGAGGCCCTCTGTTGATTCCCATTATAACCTATTTTCCTCCCTATGACTTTCCCTTGCCATTCAGTGGGGATTCTTACATTAGGATGTTTTCTATTAATGTAAACAAATAATTCCCCCATCAGTTTCTGCCCACAAAACCCACCAGGAGCAGGTTGCACTTCTGTGACTTTGTCAGCAGATTTAACAGCTTTTCTGTCCTCTCTGCTTCCCTGTGGGCAGCTGATGGCAATGCTTCTATGGCCAAAAATACAAAGTCTGAGCCTGAGCTGTGATCAGGCAACTCAGAAGTGGTGACTGGGATTGTTTCTGCCACAATTAAGTACAGGCATAGCAGGGTTAAATGCCAATAACAAAGAATTTAAATATAAATTTAAAAACCTAATTAGAATTTAAATCATTATCAGTTTGCTGTTTTCTCCACATGAATATTTGCTTCAATAAAATTTGGGCTCTCAAAGGTTCACAGGCATCTGACACAAAAGGTTTAAAAATTATCTGAGGAATTGGTGGAAAATGTGTGGCATCATAGAATACCAGCTCCAAAAGTGAATGTTCTCCCAAGGGCTCTCTGGTACCTGCTCCTGGTTCGTCAGCTCTGCAGAGCCTCAAGGGACATTTTGGGATATTTTGGCTTTGGGGTTTGCCCTTGGAAAGCATTTTTAGCTTTTCTAGTCTAAAAGTCGGTGCTACAAAAGATACAGAAAAGCACGTGATGAACACAGACCATGGTCAAGAACAACAAAGAAGACTTAAGCAGGACAGCGTCAGAGTTTTGAGATTTCTGTGTCCTGGGTTCAACACCAGCTGTGGCTTCAGAGTTCCTTAAACCCACACACCCCCGGGGCACCCTGTGCTTCCACCAGGCACCCTCCAGCCACCCCAGAGGGGAGCAAGAAGCTGCACCAAGCACCAGGAGCCAAATTCATCACTGGCAGCTGGAGGCACCTGCAAGGAGCTGAACCCGGCCCTGACCCTGCCTCCCTCTGCACAAGGAACACGATGCACTGTCCATCACCCATCAGCCTGAGGAGCAGGACTGAGCTCGGAACACAGTCCCAGCCAATTCAGTGTAAGGAGAGAGGAGACCTCAGGACAAAGCCAGGAACAGCTCTCCTCTTCCAGCTGACCTTGTCTGATTAAGCTCGAGCACAGAGCAGAGCACAGGCAGCTTGGGCAGGCCAAAAATCCCCAAGCAACAAAGGTAACTGAGGCCAGCAGAGAAGAAACGGAGGAAGAACGAGAGGGGGAAGAGAGCATTATGAAGGGGTACTAAAAATAGTATGCAATTATTTCCAAATCTTCAAGAACTGCAGGGAACAGACGAGCCCAAACGCACGTCCCGTTTGTAGCAGGGGCGGTGTGTGGGGCTGGCTGGGGACAGCCATTCATTTCCAGCAAACCCGGTCCTGAAAGCCCTTTCATAAAAAGTACTGATGGATTCTCAACGAAGCGAGACTGGACCCCACCGAAAATAAAACAAGGGGGAAGGTGTTTGGAAACAAAGGAGGGAAAGGGCCGCGGTGCCCGGCACGGCCCGACAGTGGCACCCGGTGGCCGCGGGGACTCACTGCGGCACCGTCCGGGCACGGTCCGGGGCACAGCGGGCTCGGACACCTTCGGAGACTCCAGCAAACAACCCGGCCGGCTGGAAGGTTCCCTGCACCGGGCACGGGGTTGGAACGAGGTGAGCTTTAAGGCCCTCCCAACCCAAACCGCTCTGATTCTGTGATTCTCGGAGTTCCCATGATCGAGTTTGTTGGGTTTTCTTTTTTTTTTAGATGAGATGCCCCCCCTTCTCCAGACAGGGCAGCAAGAGTTTCTGCTTTGGGTTGCTGTCGTAAGAAGTGCAAAACTGACTGCAAACCAGACTATGTCAGCCCCAGCGTTTTATATAAAATTCTCAGATGCACATCTTGGTCTGCTCCATCAAAAAAAATGTGCTGCAAAAGATGGCACCTTATCCAGCAAAGCCAGGAGGGAAGGTAGAGCCACACAAACAGTTAGAAAGGGCTGGCAGGAAGGGGACAGAGACTGTTTGACTGTTCTGTATTAAAACTGCCATTGACTGATTAATTCTGTCTGGAATTGTACCCTTTGGAAGGCTCAGGATTCAGCTAGAACTGACATTCTAGAGGTAAGTTACTACCCAAGCTGAAGTTAAAAATCAGAAAATACATGAAAACTGTTTCATACTTAGCGGAACCCAAACTGCACAAACTACAACCCACAGCTCCTGCTGTTTTAAATAACTCAGCAGAAGGAACTGGGTAATGTAGGGTTTTATCTTAAATAATTTATGCCTATTTGAGGCACTGGGGCTCTCCCTTTCTCCACCAATCCTACTCCAAGGACAGGATGAGCCCCTCATAAATCTCCAATTCCAAAGGCACGTGATCTGACCTGTTGGGATGGGAGGTGGGCAGCATGAACTGGAATTCCACCACACAGGTGTTGTCCTTCAGCTGGCGGTGCTGGACACTGTTTAACTCGTAGGCAATGTAGGCCCTCCGAACGTACACCTGGGGACAGAGAAACTCATCAGCTGCACTGGGGCAGAGAGAGAGGGCAAATAAAACACCAGAGACCTCAAACGTGTTAAAAACCAAACAGGTGAGGAGCTAGATGAGCTCTAATTCAACCAGAATTTGAAGTTATTCTTTGGGGAAGGCCAGAACCATCAGGATTATGACCCCGTCCTCTGACAGCAGCTTCACTTTCTCCTTTCTCCTCCATCTCAGTCTTCTTCACACAAACGTAACTTGAATTTGAAATTTCAGTCAATTCTGACTGTTAATGCTGTTAAAAGCCAAACTTCAATCATGCCTGATTCCACACAACCTACAGCTCTCTTGTTCTTGCAGGGTGACAGTGCTCCAAACAAACCAAAGCCACAGAAAAATTTAAAACACTCATTTTTTTCAATGGGAATAAACTTACCTCCAAAGCTGCCATTCTTACCACCTGGTTACTGTGGTAGAAAAAGTTGGGGAGCACATCAAAGATGGATGTCTCAGACAAAATGAGTTTCTAGAAGAGACCACATTAAACAGAGATTTAAAAGGGAACTCTGTCCTGCAAAACAGGGTCGGACAGATAAGAAAAACCCCAAATCAAGCCTGGCTAGTTCTGATTTCTAAGCTTTTCCTGTTGTTCATCAAGAATTATGACTTTTTTATATTGAATCACAGAATATCTCAAGTTGGAAGGGACTCGTAAAGATCACTGAGTCCACCCAAAAGTAAACCATGTGACGAGGAGCATTATCCAGGTGCTCCTGGAGCTCTGGCAGCNGGAAGGGACTAGATCACTGAGTCCACCCAAAAGTAAACCATGTGACGAGGAGCATTATCCAGGTGCTCCTGGAGCTCTGGCAGCCTTGGGGCTGTGACCATTCCCTGGGGAGCTTGTTCAGTGCCCAAACAGCCTCTGGGGGAGAATCTTTTCCTAATATCCAATCTGAACTTCCTCTGGCACAGTTTCACTCCATTTCCTCATGTCTGGTGACCAGAGAGAGGGCCCAGCCCCTCTCCTCTGCTGTCCCTGTGAGGAAGGTGCAGACTGTCACGAGGTGATTCCAATACCGGCGCAGGAATGAAAACAAAACACAGGGGAAAGCTGGGAACCAGACCAACACAGCTCAAAGCCACAAGGACCTTGGGACATGAAGGTCAGCGAGGAAGAAGCAGGGAACCAAGGAGAGAAGGCTGGGAGGTACCTGCAGGTTCTCAATGCAGAACTGGTGCCCGTACATGTCGATGGCCGACAGGAAGATGGACTCCACCTGGTTGTGGCGCAGCTCGTAGGAGGGCAGGTGGGAAGCAATGAGAACCTGGGAAAACACAAGGAATGGCAGTGAAAGCAACCATGCTGGGCCATCAGCAGGGGGCTGTCACCTCCAGGCAGAACCAGTCTGCTCCATCCTCAAAGAGGCAGCCGGTTCCTCCCGTGGATTCTGCGGCACCCGGGTGATGCTGCAAACCCTCTCCCCTCCCCAGCCTCATTTGTGTATCTGCTCTGTTTGTATTATAGGCAATTCCCCATGGAGAAAAGGAACAGCTTCAATCAAGTTCCATCAGTGCATGTGATTTAGCAGTGCAGAGCTGCTAGTCCTGGGGATTGCCTGCCCGGCTGTTAATTGGGAAGCAGAGCTGGCAGGGAGCAGCTGTGGGGACAGCTCCTGAGCAGGGGAGGGAACAGACACCAGTGCCAGGTATTAAATGCCCAACATGAAGGATGCAGAGGTAGGAAATGGAAGCAGCTTGCAGGGAAAATGAAGTGGAAGAGCAACACAAGGACTGCAGCACCATCCCCAGTTGCTGTGGGGAGGTTCAGCAGCGGAATGGTTCAAGGACACAAACACAATCCTGAAGGAAACAGAAGGTCACTGAGCAGCTTCAAACACCCTGTTCGTTTTCAATAGTCAGGCTTTGAAATAAAAGGAGAGATCCCCAAAGTGTGAGCTTTCTTGCTTTAGACTTTGAGGCTGGAGATAGGGACTGTGGAGTGAGAGGGTGATCAGACTCTGGAGTCAGCATTATCAGGAAACCACTGTGCCCTCTCACCCCTTCCTGGCAGCAGAGGGAGGGCTAAACTAAACTGCTGAAGAGGAAGTTCACAACAATATCTGTGTGGCTACGTGACATTCAAATTAGTTCTGTACCAGACTCTTGGACTCAGCAGTATCAAGGGTTTTTCCAATTATTTCCAGGTTAAAACAAAATTGACAAAGCGCAACTCAAAGATGGAAAAAACCCTATAAAGGACCAGCATAATTCTTTGTGCTAATTCCTTAGCAGCTGCAAAGAACATCTGGTTCTTGTGTAAATGGCTCTCCCTGTTCTCTGCACACACGGATCCACAACTGTGAGGCAGCTGAGGAGCCTGGAGAGCACGTCCTGGCTGTTCCTGCACGATCCAGGCAGCCTGTGCTGGTGGGGCTCACAGATGACAAAGCCACAGGAACCACAGTGAGCATGCAGTTCCACTTCCTCTGTCACACAAACCATGGGCTGCTCCCTGTTAACTCCTGTGCAAGCCAGCCAAAACTTTTTGGAGGAGCAGGAACAAAGGAATGTGTGTTAAATTTAAATATTACAGGGATTTGGAACCCGCTTCAATCTTAGCCTGTCACCACAGTTAATCACTGTTAATTAGCTCCACTGTCAAAGTGCTGCTCACAGTAACCTACTCTTCCCATTTGCATAGTGATCAAAATAAACATCAGGAGGCACAGAATTCCCGGAAGGGTGAGCTGCAGGCAGGAGCAGCCCGTGTGGATGCGGGGCAGGATCCCTCACCTGCCGCGCTCGCAGGGCCACCTTGGCGTTGGTCGTCTTGCTGAGCTGGGTCAGCTCTGTCAGAATATTGATCAGCTCGTCTGTCAGGGTGGGGTCACGGCCACAGAGCTGGTCCTGGGGATGGAGAGAATGGGAAATGCTTAGGACAGAGGGAAACCATCTTCCAGCCTCCTCAAAGGAGTCTGAACCTGGAATACAGGCACACACCGTCCTGGTGCTGGAGCGCAGCAACCCCAGAAGCCCTGACCTGAACCATCCTGGAATTCTGTGGTGACAAGGGTGCAAGTATTCAGATTTCAACAATTTTACACATATAAATAAAGCTACAGATGAAAGAACCATCTCCCATTCTCCAGTTTGTAGCACGTCTTGGCACCCAAACACACGAGAAACGCTGAGTTGTCAAAGAGCCTCAAAAAACCTTTTCCCATTCCCCAATTTCAGAAGTTTTTCCTAGCACCAATGCAAAATTCAAAGAGCATTAATTGTAGCCACACACCTTGTGTAGCACCTAAAGACCAGCAAACCTTCCCCACAAAGAGTTACACTGCCAGGAGGACCTCCTGAAGCCACTTTAAAAAACCCACCTCAAACACAAGAAGTCCCCACAACTCCACAACCACAAACCACCCACAAGCTTTGTGCAGCTTCAGCCAAGACCAGAAAAAAAGACCTGTCATTCCTCTGACAAGGCTAAGCAAAGCTAACTAAACCCATGAATAACATGCTGTATTTCCTGCCATGGTACAGGATTGACTCCGTAAGATTTCTTCTAACCAAAGAATCCTGGATCTGAGGAAATCCACAAGCTTACCTTACTGTCTAAATTGGCTGGATAAAACAACAAAACTGAAGAGCATAACTTCCAGTTAATGCTGTCCCAAAACTCTTCATCCATTCAAAAAAATGCAAACAGTAAAGACTTTCTTCCAAAAATAGTTTCAATTCCCATGAATAATCCCACAGTCTTCAACACTGCTTGTGAGCCTCTTCCCTCCCACCCTGAAGCTGGAAACCCTCTAGGAGCCTCTAACGTGTTTCTTCCACACAGCACTTAACAGCTTGTCCTGATAAATTAATCATAGCAGGGAAATGTGAGATGAAACAGGGATTTGCCACGGGAAAGAGCTGGTGCCTTGAAGTTTTAACAGAACTTAAACACCTACAGTCCAGACAGGGCCCTCTGAAGGTCCAAGAAAAGGATAAGGGGAAACCTCTGTGCAGCAGGTTGGATTTTTAAGCCTGTCAGGGAAAATGAAGCAAAAACCAAAACCAAATAATACAAGTCCCATAGACCAACTAAGTAAACAACAGCTCATACTCCATGAGATTCCAAAGCTAAAGAGCTTCTCCCTCACACTGCTCCCGATCCCTTTCTCTCCAACCCCACTCGAGCACGATGGCACCTCTAGGAATGATGACACGGATCTCCCAGGGAGGCAGACCATACTCAAATCACTGGTAAAACATCTGATAAAACTCTGATTAGATTGCTGTCCCCTCCTGACCAGTCCTGGGCCAGCAAGCATGAGTGTGATTGTTCCAAAAGAAAGTTCTGTGCATTTATCCACCCCAGGATACTGTGGGAATTCAGTGAATAATCCAGGAACTGCCCTGTCGGATTTGAAACACAAATTCCTGGGTGTTGTCACATTGCTGCTCCAGGGAACAGAAATCCAATAGGACATGGGATGCCTGCCATGCCACCAGCAACTCCCTCCTGTTCAGGCCAGGATGTGCCTAAGTACAGGAAATGAACACACAACAAATCACACCATATTTCAACAAATGTATGAAGGGTGAAGCAGTTCGCACCCTGCCTTCAGCACCTGCCGGCTGAGGAAGGTGAATGATGGCAGCACAACACTATTACTGAAACCATCCTCGGAGCCCCTGGTTCATGATGGATTCCTGGGACACAGCAGTAACAGCCACACAGGCATCAAACCCCTAGAACACCACCACCTTCCCCGTGGTGACACCAAACGTGCCGCAGGGACGTGAAGAGCGACGAGCTGGAAGGAAGAGGAATGATGGCCTTTGGGTTCACGGAGCGCCTGGGAGCTCAGGGACACGCAGCTGTGGGTGCCAAGGGTGACCAAAGGCACCTTGTCCCTCCTGAGTCCCTGTTCCCTCTGCAGGGGAGAAGGTCCTGTGCCATCTGTGAGGTGGCACCGTGGCCTCTCCAACGGCACTCGGATCACCCGGAGCGGCTCTTCCACCCTGGCCTCCGTGGTGTTCCAAGATCTGGCGAACTGGGAAGTTGGCCTTTACTCGAGTAGAAACAACTGGCAGTGGTGGTGGGAAGAATGGCCCAATGGAAGGGAAAAGGGAGGCTCTTGGAGGCTCCCCACACGGCCCTCACACGGCCAACACAAAGAGCCAGCGAGGCACGGCCCGCACGGGGCCCAACCAGGCCCCGAGTTCCAGTCCCATTTCAGCAAGGAATAATCAGGGTGACAACAACAAGCACCCCTAGCCCAGCACTGGCTCTGCCTGCACTGATTGGCAAAGGCAGCAGCAAAGCCTCAGCCCAGCTCTCTGACAAGGGCTAACGCCTCGCCGGCACCCCCGTGTAATTACACACTTGAGTGACTGGACTCTGAAGAAAATTGAAGGCCTGAGCTGTGAACAGCTGCCATTTTCTCTCTCCATCACGCCAGCGTGATTACTTGAGAAATGAACAGCCCCAGCTCAAAGCTACTCCAGAATTCTCAGAGGAAATATGGCTCCGTGTTCCAATAATGAGATTCTTAAGGCAAGCGTTACTTACAATCACACCACACACCAAAAAGAGAAAGGGGGGAAAAAACAGGGGAAAAAGGAGAGGCAGAAAGAAAGAATGCCAGGGTCCTTACATCTTACAAATGAGAATTTAAGAAACCCAGCCTCGGTCTAGGAAAATTATGACACTTCTTTTGCTTTGGAGAGTTATTTCGTGGATGGCTACTTTGGATTTATTTTTGGCAGTAACAGACCACATTATGCTTGTAAAATAAAAGAAGGAAAAGAAAGAGAGAAAGAGATCAAGAGAGAAAGAGAAAGAAAAAAAGGAAGAAAGGAAAGAAAGGAAAGAAAGGCAAGAAAGGAAAGAAAGGAAAGCAACAGACACTTACAATGAGCATTGTAACCAGCAGGTTCTTCTTGGTGACCTGGGCATGGGAGAAGATGTAGTTCAGCACCGCGTTCATGTCACTCTTGTTTTCCTCCCGCAGGGTGAAGACACACTTGTCATAGTGACCTGCAAGCAGAAATGCACTTTTCTTTCCAGTCTTCACACCTCTGTGTCAAGGAATACAAGTTACCAGCTGTGCCTTTGTTTTTCTACATCTATTTTTTGAGAAACTCTTTTGCCTGGGACCTGAAGGGAGCTGCCAGCAAAGATGGACAGGGATTATTTACAAAGGATGGAATGACAGGACAAGGGGAAATGGCTTCCCACTGCCAGAGGGCAGGGTCAGATGGGATATTGGGAAAAAATTCTTCCCTGTGAGGGTGGCGAGGCCCTGGCACAGGTTGCCCAGAGAAGCTGTGGCTGCCCCATCCCTGGAAGTGTCCAAGGCCAGGTTGGATGGGGCTTGGAGCAACCTGGGATAGTGGAAGGTGTCCCTGCCCATGGCAGGGGTGGGATGAGATGGGCTTCAAGGTCCCTTACAACCCAGACCATTCTGTGATTGGTCCACTCAATCATTTGGGAAAGAAGAATTCCCACCATCACCTACTGCAAACTTTAATTCAAACATCCCACTCTTATTAAACAGCCCCAACATCAAATGCCTCCTTTGTGAGCAATACTGAGAGAGGAATGGTGAGCTCAGACTTTCATTCAAATGACAACCAAAATAAAGTAACTGCAAAAAGCCTTGCACCATCCTCTGCTACCAGCAAATTGAAGTGGAAATGAATCTGCAGTACCATTAGGCTGGGGCAGGTAATGGAGCAGGACAAAAGAAGAGCGGAATCTGAACTACCTGTAAGAGCCAGAGCCTTGGAATTAGCCAGGGCTTCATTGCCATCTTGTGCCTGGATTCAGCAGTGCAAGGCATTGATTTCACCTCTCAGCTTCAGCCTGAGCTTTGGGGTTTGTTCTCAGGAGCAGCAAGAAGCTTCCTGGCACTTTACAGCAGGTGCAAACAACTCAGTGACTTTAGTTTGCACTGCATTTCACTTCCTGACTATAGAACTTAATAAACAGGCAAGAGAGAACTGAATTATGTGGTGAATGTAAACAGGTTTTGTCATGCCAGTTTCTCCTGCAGATGCTCAGGAATCAGGAAGTACAAATCAATGGAATACCCAAGCAGGGGGACTCTCCAGTGGTGGGTCAGTGCTGACAGAGTCAGTGAGGGAAAACTGCTTCAGCTCTGATCAAGAACAAGCAGAGAGCAGAGTGGCTGAGCTCAGTAAGTGACCAGAAATATCTGTCTTTTTACTCCAGGTCACACAGAAGTCCCCACTTAGGGAACCATAAACTCCTACAGGAGCAATTCTTTCGAAGATTTTCAGGGAAAAGGAGCATTTCTACCCTGAAAAGAGAACAGAACCACACCACGACATGTAAACTGTGAAGAGATGACAAAGGATGTAAAAGATGATAGATAAATCAAGTGGAAAACCAGCAGAACTGACAACTTTGGCAGGGAGTTTGTCATTTGCCTGTTGAACATTCTTACCACGAAAACTCAGCAGGGACAGAAGCTCCTCTACAAAACCCAGGCTCTGCCTGCAGGCCCTTCAAACCAAGCCTGTGCAGCTCACCCTCAGCACAAGGTCAGAGCAAGCTTCCTCCAAGAGGCCCACGAGGGCTTTCTGGGACCAAGTATGACTCCTACAGAAGGCAAACCCTTGCTGTGCCCAGGGACTCACCGTGCTGGAACTGAGTCTCCACCTTCAGGTACTGGCGCAGCAGATCCATCACCACAGCCTTCATGTGGCCCCGAATGCCACTGCGGTACCTGCAGAGGAACCACACCAAACCCAGCACTGAGGGAGCCTGGATGCACTCATAACCCCTGCCATCCCTGCTCTGGGAGAGCTCCTGTTCAGCAGGACGCCCCTGGGGATGGCTCACCTCTGCACGAGCTGCACGATGCTCTGAGTGTTCATGAAGAAAACCTCGCGCTCCGACTTGCGGTTCAGGGTGGCCGCGTGGCTGTCCAGGATGTTGGCAATCTGAAAGGGAAAACCACGTGGCATCCCAGTCCTGGATGGGCTGCACTACCAGCACAGAAGCCCAGAACTCCCAGACATGCCAGAGCCCCAGCACAAGAAATTCGTGCCCTGACAGTGACACAAAAATCAGTGCACAATATCACAGAGTGGAGAAATCAGCTCCCGACATCCCCTTACCTAACCAGGCCTCCCTTGGCTGCAATCATTCTTTTTTGAGGTTACACTCGCACTACAAATTGCACTGCAGCACATGTACTAGACAAAAAGCAAACAAATAAATGCCCACAAGGCCACTGGTAAGATTAAAGTGTTTCCAAAGTGCCTGTTTACAGCCACACTGAGCAAGGAACACATACCCTTGGGCACAGGTACGGGAGAAAAGCTTTTAAGTGACACAGACAAGCACCTTTCATCATGGAAATCCCTTGTTCAAACACCCCTCTCAGGTTCAATTAACCTCCCTGTCATTTAAAGGAACTTTCTCTCTCTCTGTGCCCCAACACAAACCAATTTTTACCCCTCCATGGAAGTGTGGCTGGTCACCTGTTGGCTGGGGAACTGGCAGAGGACTGAGGTGATGTTGCTGGCATACTGGGCCATCTCCTTCTTGATGGACTTCTCCACGTTGGGTGGGATCCGTCCAGAAACACTGGTCATGATGTCCTGAAGCTCCAGCAGAGGCAAAGATGGATCTCTCAGGGTCTTCATTAAGCGCTCAACCCAGCCCTTCACCTACAGAGAGACCAGGCAGTGTAAAGACAAGCATGAAAAAGGGAATAAACCACAAGAAGGGGAGAAGGGAAAGGGGTGATGTCCAACATCCCATCTCACAGGTGCTGCCCGGACTCAGGGTCCTCTGGCTGGGAAGGACAACTGCCCAACCCAACCCTGCCTGGAGCTGAAGGAGGGCTGTGCTCTGGCCCTGGGACAAGAGGCCCCCAGTACCTTGTTGCTGAAGAAGGGCTCTGGCAGGCAGTACCCGTTCATCACGTTGACCAGGTTGTCCAGCACGTAGTGGAAGATGCGATGGAGTTTCTCGCCCCGCAGCGCCGTGCTCTGGATCTGGGGCAGGGCACCCGTGTGCAGCTCAGCCTGGAACAAGGGACAGCCTCACTCACCCTCCTGTGGGGCACCAGCCAGGGGGGAACAGTCAGTTGCCCCAGACTGCAGCCTCGGGTTTAACTTGGAAGGGTTCCCAGAGTGGAAAATGCACCTGGTTGAGAGAGACACCCCCACAACAGCACTGAGGTAAGAAGAGCACAAGAGTGGTGGATAAGCTTAGCCTGAATCAGAGAGACAGACAATAATCTCAGTCCCAGTCCTCATCTGAGACAAATAAATGGTAAAGTGACAATTCCAGTACAATGCACAAATGGGAAATTGGTTCACTGGACCATCTCGCACACTCTCAGCATCTCTCCCCTATTAAAACCCCACAAACATCTGTGCTTCCTGCAACTCCTCACCTGCTGGACCCTGCTGGGGTCATCCAGCTGGAGCTTGGCAATCACACAGCCCGGATCCAGGACGGCCCCTGGGCGTTTGACATAGTGGATGCAGCCTGATTCTCCTGCTGTTATTGTCATCACCATTTTCATGACCTGCAGCAAGGAAAACAGGTCACACACTCAGCTCCATGTGCCCCAAAATGGTTCTGGTTTTGGGAGCCAGCAGCCAGTGTCCCACCACAGACAGACCTTCATGAGAACCTCTGGCATTCAGGCTTTCCCAAAGCCTTACAAGCACAAACATTGGAACGAAACCCAGACACTGAAGGGAATGGAAGAACAAAATAATTGGCCACAAGTGAGTGCAGCAGGAAGCCATCCTCAGGAATGTCACTGTTCCACACTGCCTGAACCACCAGGGACTCAGGGACTCCACACTCAGCACAATGAACAAAGCAGACAAAATTTACTGCTGCACTCTCAAAGCCACACCTTCACCTCAAGCAGAGGGAACCAGGATCACTTCCTAGAGCTCTCAGACAGCTCTTCCCAGACAGAAATGCTTCCTTAGATCTACCATGGAAGCTCCTGCCCTTGGAGCGGAAGGGTTGGGTATGGGGCAGCCAGTTGGGTTTGACCCTTGCTATGCCTGACACAAGGGAGCACAGGGATTGTGTGGGTGGCTCCTTCTTAGCCATGACCTGTTGCAGTGTAAAAACACTTACATAAAATAGCTGGATCTCTGTCTTGATACTTTTCTCCTACACATTGTCCCCAGCTGGTTTAATTGCCCCTCTGTCATCACACACCCTCCCCTCCCTCAAATCTGTTTTGAGCCACACACTCCCACACAACCCCTCCTGCTTTCCTCACTGTGATGCAGAAATTGCTCATCCTCCTCCTCCTCGGTAAGAGTTAAGTAACTTCCCAGGGAGAAGGGAGGAGTGACACTTATTAACTCAAGTGATCAACCTGATAAATGATCAGGTCATCAGAGAAGTCTTGGTTTGTTACTTAATCCTGGCATAAAGCTCTGTGTCAGTACTGCAGAGGGCCTTCCTCCCCACAGCTGGGTAACACACGGATCCCACCTTCCCTTGGAATCACAGGGAGATGATAACCAGGGTCTCACAGCTTATCACTTGGTGCACAGACATTACACCCAAAATTTCAGCTGTTAAGCACTTCCTTCCCCACCCCACCACTCTCACTGGTGATTCCAGCATTGGTTCAGGTTAAAATTTGGAAATGAAATACCGTGAATCGTCCCTCATGCTCAACTCCCAGTCCCAAAGCACCCAACATCCCTCTCCCTGAGCTTTTCCCTGGGCAGCCAAGCCAGTCCTCTGAGACTCTTTTACCTCAATTTCTGCAAAGCACTGGCCTGCAAACACGTGTCCCCCATCCTCCACCACATACTGGATCAGCTTCCCAGCGGAAGGCGAGCGCAGGATAGAGGGATCATTCTCCTTTTCAAACACACAGGTCTTGTTCCCTATGGTGATGCGATACCTAGGGAAGAACAGGACAAATCACTGCAACAGAATTCCACAGGGAAGGCGTGGGAAGGGGAAAATCTGTTCCCTCCTTCCCTATTCTGCTTCAAAACAAAACTAAAGGAAAACACCTCGACCAAGTGAGAGGTGGAGATTCTACAGCATTTCAAACCCAGAAAGTTACTCTTTGTCCTCCTCAGCAGATCCATTAATTTTCCCAGAACAGAACCCAGCAGAGGGGGCAGCAGTTCACATTCCAGACCTGGGGATTTACTGCCCTTACTGCTCTTGCAGGGAATTTTGAGGGAATGCACTGAAACAGCACAACTTGTCTCTATTTCCAAGGCAGCTGTGGAGTTTTGAGAATTTTAAAGATTTTCATGTTCTATTTTTTTGTGATTTATAATCCCAAAAGTCACTTTTAAGGAACCAGCAGAGGAACACGGACTCCATGCAGGTGCACAGTCAGATCCTCCTTCTAACAGCAGCCAAGATCTGTTCTCCAAGTGAAGGCAACTGCTGTCTTAAAACTCACCCAAAACACGTCCAGCAAACTCTTTCTAGGAGAGAATTCCACCCCCAGCTGATCTTTTGGGAAGCATAAGGTTACAAATACACCTAATTCTGGCCATGCCAATGCTAACTGTGAACCTGCACAGGCTGCTACCTGTCCACTTCTTCTTTCATGTAGGTGGTGTAGCTGCTGCCATCGTAGGAGAGGAGCAGCCCCCCATCACTCAGCCGGTGCACATCGACCTCCACACAGGAGCTGTTCATGATGACCACGTAGGAGTTGGGAGACTGCCTGGTCACCTGCAAATCCACAGGAATGGCAATCACCCAGTGAACTGAACACAGCACTGGGAGTGCCTCAGTAGCCACAACATGCACAGTTTTCCATGTGCTGCAATAGCGGGGGTTAGTGAAGAGGAACAGGGAAATTTGGTTTCATGTAAAAAAATGTGGGGGCACAAAGGCAAGCAGCCAAGTTGATCAGAGGGATGGAGCACCTCTCCTATGAGGAAAGGCTGAGAGAATTGGGAATGTTCAGCATGGAGGTGAGAAGCTCTGGGGTGAACTAATTGTGGCCTTCCAGTACCTGAAGGGAGCCCACAGGAAAGATGGAGAGACTTTTAATGAGAGCCTGGAGTTGTGGAGGCCGGTGGAGTGACAGGACAAGGGGGAATGGCTTCCAAGTGACAGAGGGCAGATTTAGATTGGGTATTAGGAGGAAATTCTTCCCTGTGAGGGTGGCGAGGCCCTGGCACAGGGTGCCCAGAGAAGCTGTGGCTGCCCCATCCCTCGAATTGTCCAAGGCCAGGTTGGACAGGGCTTGGAGCACCCTGGGATAGGGGAAGGTGTCCCTGCCCATGGCAGGGGGTGGGATGAGATGATTTTTAAGGTCCCTTCCAACCCCAACCATTCTGGGATTCTGTGACACAGCAGTCAAGAGATGCCAGAAGTGATGCTGTCCATGAATGTTGATTTAATCCTCTCACACTCAGGCACTGATTGTAGACGTTTGATTGTGCAATCACAGACCACTTCTCCACCCTGATCTATGACAAGTCACAGTCGTGTACTAAAACTGCTTAATGGAGGAGATAATCTGGGGGGGGAATCAGAGAGATTGTCTCACAGGGAAAGCAACAGGCGCTCTCCCTGGAGAGAGGGATCCTATCCCAGCCTCTGCCCCAGAGCTCCTGTTTGAAGCTGGGTAAGCCCTTAAAGAACACCTCAGCTGCTGCTCAGTGCCTCTATTCCTCACCAAAGAAAAATCCAGGGGTGTAGAATTCTCCCAGTTGCAAAAATCAGCCCATGATCTTGTCATTAAAAACTTCACCATCACAAACTTGCCCAAGGAAGCTAATAAAGATTGTACAGGCAAACTGAAGTCTAGTATTTCTAACTTTCCTATGTTTGGTTTTGCAACACAGGGTTTTGCATGTAGCAAAGAAAAAGCAACACTAGAGGCAAAAATTGCTACAAGTTCTGTCATGTTGATGGTTCAAAACCTCAGCAGATTAGACCTGCACATTCAGAAAAATCAGTTGGAAGTTTTGGTCAAGTTGTAGCAGTCTTTGCCTACAACAAAGTAATTTTCACCCTACTGAGAGCATTTCTTGACTCCGAGAGGTTGAAATGTTTACAGAGACATTGCAAGGGAGGGACACGACGGGGTGTTACGGTAAAGGAGGCTGTGCTGATTTCTTCACCCACTGAAGCACAGAAAATAAACCCTGCTCAGAGGTAAATCCCACAGTTACACCAGTTGCGGAGACAGAGGCAGAGCAGCACACACAGCCATGGGCAGCCCTGGCAGGAGGGGCTTCACACAGTTCCACACTGTACCTTCAGCACGTACTTCCGCCCCTCGTAGATGAGCTCCACGTCCACAGTGTTGAGCAGGGTGTGAGCAGGCAGGACCTGGCCCCTGGAGAGGGAAGTGCAAACCAAAACTGATCTTCCCCAAGCCACCAAAAGGCTGCCAGGGGTCCAGATAGGTTCAGAGATGCAGGCAAGGCTTTGGGAAGCACCAGCAGAGAGATGGGGGTAGGTTTCTATAATCTCTTCTTAGGAGAGACGTGAATCAGTTTGATAAAGTCACGCAGAGTCCCTCCAGCCCCACAACACTGGCTTTGCTCTCCTTTCCATTCACTCCCAGGGGATTCAGGACTCCCTAATGCTGCCCCAGCAGCACACAGAGGAAGAACTCCGTGTTTCTGAGCCATTTTTGGGAGCTGCTGCCAGAAACCAAACCAATCTGTGCAGACAGCAGGGGATCTTTTGAGGAGATGCAGATACCTGCCAGTTTTCCCTGTGGATAAACAGCTCCCTGGGGCCAGAGAACAGTCAGCAGGTAACAAGCCCTGAGCACTTCTGGACGGGACTTGAACAGAACTTGTAAATCAGGGGTGATTCCTAGAGAGCAGCTGGCACTTTTACCTTTCCAGGGAGTGCAGGAAGTTGGAGACGCTGTTCCGGAGGCTCACGTCAGCCACGTGCAGAGCTCCACACACCACCCCCAGCATGGTGTCAGGCCTCTCAGCCTAAAAAGGGGACAGACACAGTCACACCTCCTCCAGCTTCAGCCCAATCTGCACACCCTGCTGGAAGAATCACCATCCTCAGCTCTATTTTTGGTTCATGGCCAACCTCTCTTTAAAATTAAGTTGGTGCAGCAGCCATGTGAACTCTACATAGAAGCCATTACTTCTGTAATTCCTTAAAACTACTTTTTCTTCTTCCTGGATCAAATCTTGAGGTTCCAACATTTCCGCAATCATCTGTCCCAGACTCCAAACAGAACGCTAGTCTTAATTCCAAGATGTTTTTCTGGACAACTTTAAGACCAGCCTTCCCCAACAGGGATGACCCGGGATTTTGAGAGATGTCACAATTAAGACCAGCGAAAATGTTTATTCATCAAGTGGGCTTTCACCACTGCTAAATCCTTGTCCCTTTGCACCAGCACACAGCCACCCCTGCCCCTCCTCAGTGCCACGTGTGTCCTGCAGGGAGGGCAGCTGCACCTGCACTTTCTCGGCGATGAGCCGGTCCAGCCAGCCCGTGTCGATGCGGTTCTGCTGGAAGCTCTCTGTCTCCAGCAGCTTAATCAGGTATTCCACAGTGGTCCGGAAGTCCCCTCGGATGGACAGCTCCTTCAAAGCCACCACCATGTTCCTGAAAGGGGAAATAAGCCCTGTTTTCTATGCCTTACTAGCGGTGACGTGCAAGCTGGCAATTCCAGGTGTTCCCCAGGAGCTGAGGGGAAAAGCACCTGAAGGGGAGCAAGTGCACTGGAGCAAGGTCCTGTAGGACATGTTTGGGAATGAGAGGATATTGGCTTCCTTCCACCCGCTGCTGGTGTGAAGAAGGGCAGCTCAGTGGGATCAGGAGCTCTCCCCGTTATCCTCATCCAGGCCCCTGTGCCAGGGGTGTGCAACAGACAGACACACGTGGTGTCCACCCCTCCCAGAAGGGAACTGGGGAGAGGCTCTGGATTAAAAACATGGATGACAGGTCAGACAGCCCTGTCTCAACATCCCACACCACACAGGACACTCCATGGTTTACAAACCATCCTAAAGCATTGGGATGTCAGGTTAGCAGTGTTTTTTCCTGTTTGAAGCCTTCCCCTGAATGCTTTAAAGAGGGATTTCCACCCAGTGGAGGCTGAATCATATCCCAGCAGCAGGCATACAAGGCAGGGATGAAACAGAAAGGAAAAAAAATAAAGAAAATTCAGCAAAAAGTGCAGAAATATAGGGGCAACATAGGGGAACTGCAAAGCAAGACAGGATGAGAAGCCTGACCAGAAGTGCAAAACAAGAGAGGGAAATTTCTCTAAAAACTCCTACAAGGAAGAAGCCTTGTTTTCCCACGGCACTTTGGACCACGGAGGACAAACCCAAGCAATTCCCAAGGCTCTCCCACATTCCTGACTTACGAGATGGCCTCCTCACGGTTCTCTCCCCAGGAGAAGCAGTGACCAAACTGGGAATCAGCAAATTCATGGAGCCCTCCTGCAGCAGCAACACTGAAATAGCCCCAGACGTTCTTATTGCTGCGGAAATTCAGCTCCTGAACTGTACCAGAACTGGGCTTAAATCCCTGCAAAGACAGACAGAAATGGCTCTGCATCCTGAAGGAACAGTGAACAACCCAGAATTAGGGGTCCTGAAGGCTCTCAGAAAACCCCTTTGTGCTGCAACATGGTAAAACAACTTCAGGCTGTGTCTAATCAGAGTTTAAGTGAGGTAAGGGGAGAATCTTTCAAATTTGCTGCCAGAATTTCCAGCAGCAGCAGGGGCTGGCCCTGTAAAGCCCCCAGTGACCACCCAGCACAGAGGTCAAAGCCTCACCTCGTCAGGATTCTCACTGGTGATCCGGGCAGCGATGACGTGGCCGCGGGGACTGGGGACGTGGGCTGAGTTCTCAAAATCAATGGTTGTGTCTCCCCACGGAGAAACTCCATACATCACTCGGATATCCTTGATCCTGTGCAGGGGGATCCCCATGGCAATCTAAGGAGGAGAAAAAAAAAAAAAATTTTAAAAACCTCACCACTGAGTTTCTCTCCTCACAGACTCCAACACCCACATCTCCCAGGACACCCGAGCTCAGTGTAATATCCACCTTAAGCCCTTCAGTCAGTATTTTCCACTGACTGATTAAAAGGCCCCAGGGAAAGCTGGCAGTGCCAGGTCAGCTGAGGATGGGCACGCATTAGGCCTGTTAAAAATACACTGAGGTCCCAGTGAGACAGAAGAGCCCTCATTGGTTATAGGAAACTGTGGAATTTTGCAGTTATAAACTGTGGAGGGAGCAACCTGCAGAACCAGCTGCTGGCTGCATCCTTATGGAGCAAAGTCCCACTTCTTGTCTTCATTAGTTGGGGTTTGTTTTATAGATGCAGTTCAAAAAGGAAGCAGAAAAGCACATAAAGCCTTAGTGTGGTGTGAGAGGACTGTGGCATCCACCCACTGCTGGAAAGATGGAAAGAGGGAGACAGCTTGGCAGGAGTTCAGGGGGACACACAAGGGACAGACAAGACACAGCACACCCAGCAACTGCTTTCTGCAGATCTGTCAGGGATCCATCCCCTCGTGACTTTGGGGAGCTTCAAGCAACTGAACTTGCTGAAAGATGAAAAATGCAACTGTCTGTGCCCCCCTGGGGCCCTGTGCCCAGCCCCTGCTCACCTGGAGCTGTGCTGCTGGCAGGTTGACATCTGCCACCATCTCGGTGCAGGGATGCTCCACTTGCAGGCGGGGGTTCAGCTCCAGGAAGTAGAAGCTGCCATCCTGGCTGTACAGGTACTCCACAGTGCCTGCACTCACGTATCCCACCATTTTGGCAAGCTTCACAGCACACTGGGACACAGGAAAAGAGAATATTTCATTTCCAGGCCCTGTGCTCCATTACCTGTGCTCTCTCTGTTCATTCACCACACCCTCTTCAGATTTTTGCTGGCATTCTGAAAACACCCCAAAACTTGTAACTGGCCCAAGATCTGCTCCAAGAAAAGCCTGTGGCACAGGAGTTTTGATTTCCTACTTGTTTCATTTACAAGTTACAGAAGGCAGGGTTTGAAGCAAATCTTTGCAACACTCAGCATGAGGCAATTCATACAACTCGTGCAGCTTGCTTTCAACATAACACACATTTAAAACACAGTTCCCTCCCGTTTTTGGAGTGCACAGAGCTTTGAAGGGAGCTGTTGGTGAGACTCAGTGTGGAAATGTGAGTGGCTGCCCACACTGAGCCGTTTGAGACACACAACCCTGCACTGCTGCTTTAAACGGCTCAACAATGCAAAACTCTCGGTGATGTAAAATAAAAACAAGAAATCCTGCCAGTCTCTGCAGCCTGACCAGGAGAAGGGAACCTGCAGGGCCACTCTCACCTGTTCCATGTGCTCAAACACTGCTGAGGTTGCAATAGAGGCTGGAGCTTCCTCAATGATCTTCTGGTGCCGGCGCTGCACGGAGCAGTCGCGGCCGAAGAGGGAGATGGCGTTGCCGTACTGGTCTGCCAGGATCTGCACCTCCAGGTGCCGGGACTGCTTGGCCAGCCTCATCACAAAGATGGGAGAGCCTGGGACTTCAGTCTGGACCTACAGCAGGGGCAGGATAAACAGGCAGGGCATCTTTTGTAAGGTGGGCCCTCGATACACAGGTCTCAGCCCAGCTGAGCACTTAGAACAAGGCAGCACCAGTCAGTGGGAAAAGTCACCTGTCTGAACAGATTGGGGAAGTCATCTGCATTGTTAACCTTCCTGATGCCTTTTCCTCCTCCTCCTTCAGAAGCCTTGATCATGACAGGGTAGCCAACCTCCTCAGCAGCCTGGTAAGATGTGCAGAACAACAGGGGTAAGTACAAAAAGGCAGCAGTATCAAGCTGAAAAGATCATTATTTTCCTGTTGATTCACATCCAAGCTTCCATGTCTGACTCTACTTAGCAACCAATGGGACGGAAACCAAATATCCCAGTTGGAGAGGGTGCCTGTAGTTGGAAAAAACAGCAGGGATTTTGTGATTACATAGGACTCTGGAAGTGACCACAAAATGTTTTGTCACTGCTTCAATGCCATTAAATTCACAAACTCCCAGAAAAGCTTTTGTATAATACAGAAAATCATTAAGCTGGATAACGTGGAAAAATCCTACACTCCACCCCCACTCTTCACAAAGGAGAACTCCAAATCCTGTATTGTACCAGGACCATTTCTTATTCTAGAAATCTTCCTCAAGGAGAAACTTAAAAGGTGAAGTCAAGTGTGAGGCTGTGGGTCTTTATTAGAAACACCTTCTTCCTGCATTAAACAAAAACCAGATGGGAGCTTTTAACACAACACAACCTTGCTCCCGTATTCTGCCTCTCTCTGCTAAGCCTCACCTAACTCTGCAAGCTGGGCCCAGAGATATGTGAAAAATCACCTCCCAGTTTCCAAGACCCAGCTCTGGGACTGCAGCCCAGCCCCAGTTTGTGCTCCCGTGAGGGGTAAGTGCAGCCCTCTGAGCCCTCAAACCCTGCCCAGCACCCACCCGCAGTCCGTCGTCCGCATCCTTCACGTAGCCCTTCTCATACAGCTCCTGGGGCACGTTCAGGATTCGCTTCTGGAGATCATTTTCCTGCCAGTCCACCCGAAGGCCTGGAATACAAACAGCCTCTGAGCTCCCTGTGCTGCCAGGCTCAGTGAGAACACACTCACTGGACACGGCCACAGGTCCACGAGGAACCAGGCTGGGAGCACTTGAAAAAGGGAGAATGCAGAATGCAAAGACACATTACTGATTTCTGGGGAGCAGATCTTGTCATTGTATCCTCCTCCATTTATCTGTGAGAAGCAGGTTGTTGTTTAAAGTGCTTTGAAAGTGCAGACTTCCATGGAAGCAGAGTATGGGCTCCAAAACTACACGGAATCATGGAATGGCCCAGGTTGGAAGGGACTTTAAAGATCACCTTGTTCCAAGGCCCTGCCATGGGCAGGGACACTTTCCACTAGACCAGGCAGCTCCCAGCCCTGGGGGTACCAGGCAAGTTATGAGCATCAGCTGCACTCTAAGAAACAACCTGTTCCTTGTCTCCTCCCTTCTCCCAATCCCTCTTCCCTGCCCTCCTCTGCAGCTGCCAGGTTCTCCCACCACCCCCCATGCTCATTCCAGCACCAGTGTCATTGCTTCCAAGGCATCTCACTGGTGTGGTGGGCAAGGATCACACATCTGAGACACCGAACATCTCTAGGAACACACTTTTGAGCACAGAGCTTCTTAAAAATTAGACATGTGGAAGGAAAAGAAGATCAGGATGGTCTTGATAAACACAGGATGATTTCCTTCTTACCACTGCCACTCCAGGGCAGAGTAGGAATGCCAGCAGTCTGAGCCACGATGGAAGAAGCAATTTTATCTCCTAAGGCCCACATGGCTTGGCTTGGAGGACCTGCAAAGAGCAAAGACAATGCATGAGAAAGACACAAGGGATATCGGACATTAGGGAAATGTGCAGAAATCTAATTTAGGTAAAACTCCACTTTTTCCATAAAACTGAACCCTCTTTAAAGAGAGAACAGGGACATTCAGCTTTTCAAACAAAGTGATTCAACAGGAATCTTCTTTGATTTCTTATCTCAATATCCAAGGCTATGTTGGAGAATTTGGCCCTTCATCCATACAAGAACTGCTGTAAAGCACAGCTAATCCATCTTGCACTTGCAGGCCATTCCTCATGGCTCTCTCCTGGACTCAGGGTTTTCCATCTCCCTAAACCTTCCCAACCTTAAAACAAGGCCTAGACACGAGATGAGCAGTCCACGTCCTCACCCATGAAAGCAATCCCATTTTTGTGCAGAAGTTCTGGCAGTTTAGGGTTCTCTGAAGCGTGGCCCCAGCCAGCCCACACAGCCTGCAGGAGAAAAGAACACAAGTCACTCCTTGTTGGAGTAAAACAAGCAAGTGAGCAGAAACAGAGACATGCAAACACTTCAAGTCTTTCTTTTCCTCATGGGAAACAGCCTGAGAACAGCCAGGAGCCAGAGCAGCTCCTGAACTACACTGTGTGCTTAGTTTAAAGGATGACTTGCACCTTGTAGACAAGGGCAGGCTGCTGCAGCAGCCTGCTGAGGAGGAGCTGGACGTAGGGAACTGAAAGGCTGAAGGGAACCTCCCTGTCCTGCAGATATTCCTGCTGGGACATCCAGTGCTCTGTCACATGTGTTGCCCTTGGGTGCCAATACAGGTTTGTAATTTCAATTTCTTTGTCCTGCCTTGTTCCCCAGGTACAACTCGTTACTGAAGGGGAGAAGATTGCTCAGTGTTGCCTCCTGTTTTGGAAAGTACCCGTGACACTTCTCACCTGCACTGGAATCCTCTTGGCAATATCCAGGATGAGCTCCACGTTTGCATAGTTGTTGTTGTTGGGTCCCCCCGGGACGGGCACGTAGTGATCTGCCATTTTAATGTACTCTGCAGACACAAAGGAGGCCTCATTTAGGCTGCAAATCCAACAACAGGACTTGGTCTAAAATTCCCTAAATCTACAGTGCTGGAAGTATCACAGAATCCCAGAATCATCCGGGTTGGAAAAGAACTCCAAGACCATCGAGTCCAACCTGTGCCCCATCCCCACCTTGTCACCAGCCCAGTGCCACATCCACTCATTCCCTGGATACCTCCAAGGATGGGGACTCCAAACCTCCCTGGGCAGCCCCTTCCAATGCCTGAACACCCTTTCCAGGAAGAAATTCCTCCTGATGTCCAACCCGAATCTCCCCTGGCCATTTCCTCTCATCCTGTCCCATGTTCCCGGGGAGCAGAGCCCAACCCCTACCCAGCTCCACCCCCCAACAGGGAGTTGTGGAGAGCCCAGAGGTCTCCCCTGAGCCTCCTTCCCCCCAGGCTGAGCCCCCCCAGCTCCCTCAGCTGCTCCTCCCAGGACTGACTCCCTAGGAAGCACGGATCCGCTCCAGGACAGCCCAATACTGACAGATGGGGACGGACATTCCACGCCTCACGTCCCCAGGGCTGTGCAAGGAGAAGGCTGTGAGCCCTCCCAGCTTTCCGACCCACCTGCATTGGCTTTGAGGTCCTCAGGAGTGACCATGACCACGAATCTGATGGCCCTCTCGTTCCGGAACATCTCGTAGGACCAGCGCCGGATGGACCTCATGCACTTCACTGCTGCAATGCCATTGTTTGCTATCAGCACCTGAGAGGATTAGGAGCTGGGATGAAACCGGGTCTAAACAGCACAAAACACTCAACCATTATAAAAGCAGGGGGTTTTTTCCCCTGCAGACTCTGTGCCCAGTTTGGGGCTGTGCAGTTTCCTCAGCCAGCACCCAGTTCATAGCCCATCTGTCAGCTCAGAAATCAGCTCTGGCTCCACCATAAGATTTTAATGAGTTATGCCTTGGTTGGATTAAAGAGCAGTAGGACTCAAATCAAATTACTAGGTCTTTTAAAACACATTTCTTTGTGTTTTTCCAGTCTATTTCTGTTATATCTGTCTATAAATCCTTCTGTATCAGCAGCAGTGCTCTGGCTCACTCACATTTCTTTCTTGTTACATTAAGCAAAAACATTGTGAAGTTTATCACATATAAAAGAAAAAGGAAACACAATGATTCCAGGCAGAAGTACAACTTCCAAGCTCAAGAATATTAATAAATTTGATACCTGCAATGTACAGCCTTAGAGAGAGAGAGAGAAAAGTCACAGCTCCAGAGAGGGGGACAAAAAGCAATATGCTAAAAAAGGTCAGGCACTCACCTTTTCAATAACTTTATTCCCTCCAAAACGAGTCACAAACTCTGCTGGAGAAGCCACAGTGAAATCCCGCTGCACATCCACCTTCTTCCTGTCCCGGCCCTGCTTGACAAGGTGCAAACCAGACATGCTGGGCCTGAGGAAATGGGGTGGGGGAGGCAGAAATGACCTGTCAGTGCAGCTCTACACGAGTAAAAAATACGTGAATAATTTGTAAAGTTCCCTTTGACCACATTCCCCAAGCAGACACGCACAATCCCTCCTTGCCTGCAGACCCACCGTGTCCTGGTCCTCAGTTTTACAGGGATGACTCCTTTTAAACTATTTTTCAGTTATAACTTGCAAAATCCAAGTTATCTGGAAAAATTCCAGCCGTGACGAAATACAAATAGGTAAAAATATGTTTGCTGTATGTTGCTGTCCAACACAGAACAGCAATGCTCCACCAGATTGCTTTCAATCCATGCAGGAAAACTGGGAAGCAACAGCAGTGATTTCTGGCTTTGGCAAAATAAGCTACAAAAACCGGACTCCATAAGAAAATGCTATGGGGAAGCACAGCAAATTTATCTCCAGGTGCAAATGAGAGGCTCCAACTGGCTACGGAAATAATTTTCCAGGAGTTTTCCACTACCCAGTCTTTAATATCTTCCTCAAAAGCTCTGAGAGCCAGAGGACAAATTCATCACATTACTCCTACTACAAACACAAAGCCAGTTTTGTGCCTGCCAAACCCAGCCCCGTGTGCTGCCACTGCCTTTCTGTGTGGCAATGGCACAGCCACCTCCCCTCCTTCTGCCCCAGCTTCCACAGCAACAACACAGGGATAAAATCACCCTTTGACTTTGATTTGCTGAAGTTTGCAAAGCTGAAACTGTGAGAGGGAATTCCACAGAAAAGCACAGAGCTGCTCTTCCCACCAAGTGTCTGCCATGGTGCAGCACGACCGGGAATTGATGAGAACTTTTTATTTGACAGGCCCTGGAGCTTCACCTCTTACCCCACAGTTTACTTATTTTTACTGTATTTGCTCTGCTTTTCCTAACAGTTTCCCTTCCCAGGAACACAGCAAGCCCTTACCCTGCCACAGGCAGGATCACAGAACCCTTCTGTAGGGATGAAGACTGGGAAGGTGTTTAAAAACCAACTCAGAGCTTTGGAAAGACCCAAGAGCACCAAGCGCTCGGTGCCGGTCACTGGCAGATCTGTCCCCAGCAGCCCTCTGGAACCTCTGGCCTAATCAGCTGCTGAAGGGCTGCTCCATTGAGCAATTCCACTGGGAAAGGGGATGGCATGCAGCAGACAGCGGCTGGAACTGCTGGAGGAGGGCATGAAGGGAAAACCAAGCCCAGGAGGAGCCATTGTTCAGCATCCACAGGTCCCCTTGTACCATCACCAGGGCTGGGTGGCCCCAGAGCTGCTCCTGGAGGTTCCCTGCCCCAGGGCAGAGCTGGAGCATCCCAGCTGGAATGAGCTGCTGTTACAGGCCTGGAAACGCACATGATTCACATTCCCTCAAAAATATCTTACGGCCTATGGAGATTTACCCACGTGGAACACATACCCCCCTTAACATTTCACCAGGAGCACAGCAACACCACAGTCCTGACCAATACTGTCACTCCCAGTGACATTCTGGGACATGGAAATGGCTGTACTAGCTCAGACCAACTCCATCCAGTCGAGGGTCTTATCCCAGAGAAGAGCAGGGAGCTGACACCCAGAGAAAGGCAAAGAACAAGCTCTGTGTGCACAGGTTCATCCCCTTGTACTTTCCCTTCTCCCAGAAAGCTGCACTTCCAGACATTGTCACTGAACTTAGAATGTGTCCCTGCGAGCAGAAGTTCACACTCTGTGATAATCTCAGCCTGGGAATACAAGGACAGGAGCCAACAGGCAAGAAAGAGAGCAAATGTGTAGTTAAGGTTGAATTTCTACTAAATGTGTGTACTTAAGGGGTCAGAGTCTCCATGGCAAGGAAGGAGCACAGTCCAGGGAGCGAGACAGGTTTAATGAGAACAGTCTCTACAAAAATAGGAAAAGAGATAAAAATCCTGAGGTCAGAATTCATGAACATGTTTAAATATGAACTGTCCTGCCAAGCAGAAATTACTACACACAAAGATACTGCTACAGGCAAAATGTCAACAGAGCCAGAGGTTCATCACCCAGAATGCAACAAACACTTGTTTATAAGTAACTACAGCTTCATTTGTGAGCACACCAATAAGTGTACTTATTAATAATCACAGGCTGCACATTGTAATCAAAACAGAAGAGTTGGGGTTTTTTTTGCAGGGCAAGATGAGGTAGAAGCTGGGCAGCAAGGAAGGAAGCACAGAGCTCTAAACAAAACAGAATAAATGCTGAGTTAGGGACTGTCATCCCTATTAATCACCCAGTCACAACCACAGCACTCTGTGATGGAGGAATTTTCAATGTGCTTTTCTATCCCTCAGAGCTCCCAGGGGGTAGAAGTTGAACTTGAACAGCCCTGATGCCCCAGCTGAGCTGCATCCTGGCATCCTTGTCACAGGCTGCATGCACCGAGAGCCCACGGGCTCTGCGAGCTTCCAGAGGACAAAAAAACACCAAAAGCTCCGTGGGCACCTCCAGCACAGAGCCCAGCCAGGAGGAGACAGGCAGATGTGTGCTTCTTACCTTTGCAGCATGTGGTACCTCATCTCCTGACTCTGCTCTGCAGAATCCTCCATGCCGGCTGAGTGCAGGAATTAATGGATCTCGGGCTTGCTTACGGCTCCTCTCCCGCAGCCGCAGCTCTTTAATTTTGGGCAGGAAAAGCTGCGGAGAGCCTGGGGCAGCGGCACTTCCCCGGCTGCTCCAAATCCCTTCACCTCTGTCCCTGGCTCCCCCCTCGGCCGTGTCACCCTTCCCGTGACGCAGCAGCCACGGAGGGGCCCGGCCTCCCTCCCGTCACTCGCGGCACAGCAGCTGATCGGCAAAGGGAGAAAACCAGCCACAGCTTACGTAACGAGCTTCAGGGCTGGCCCCGCTGCGGCGGCTGCTCCCGGCCCGGGGAGCCCCGGGGTGAGCGCCCAAACCGGGCTCACACCGGGAACGGGGCGCACGGCCCCCGCGTCCTCCAGCAGCACCCACAGGGACGCGGCATCCATCCGCGGGGAGCCTGCCCCCGGGGCACGGCCCCAGCAGCGAGCTCTGCGACGGCTCCGCGACCCCGGGGATTCGGGCAACTTGTAGGATTTCACACGGGGTTTTCCAGAGGGGTGGGGAGGTGACGGGGACGGCGTTTCCAGGGCTGCAGAGAGGAACGCCAGAAAGGAACACAGCCGCTGGTGAGCCGGACACGAGCTGACAGATCACAGCAGGCCTGCCAGCTGGGAGACCCTGGGCACCTCACTTAGGATTTCTGTGCCAACTCCCCACCCATAAAACAGAGATGAGATCACTCCAAGTGCGGGAAGAATAAATATCCTCACAAGCAGAGTGCTACAGCACGGCAGGGTCCAGTATCATCAGTGGAGGAAGGAAGAATGTTTACTCAGTACCAGAATCATGGAATACCCTGAGCTGGAAGTGATCCACAAGGATCATCAAAGTCCAACTCTTGGCCCTGCACACACAAAGACATAAAATGCAAATTTGGGGGTAGAGACAGGATAAGCTTGGGCAGTTCCTTGATGGTAAAACCTGGACAGGAACTAGGCACAGCAGCTGGAAATGTTTAAATTTCCAGATATTTGGGTCTGTCCCGGTGTAGGGCCATGGCCAGGCAGCACAGCCTTGATTTGGTGCACAGAATCCCAAAAGCCTGAGCAAAATGCAGCCACCCAGGAGGTGATCACTCAAAAAAGGGACAAGTACCCAGGGGAGAAGTGCCAGGTTAACCTGGTGACAGGAGGTAACCTCAGGCCCTGAGGGTGTGGTGGCTGTGGGGCCAGGGGGCTGCGGCCAGGACAGGTGACATGGTGACATGTGCCACGTGCCACCAGCTCCTGGCATAGCCAGGGATCAGGAGGGAACAGGGACAGCGACACACTGCGGAGCGAGGGAGGCCTCACTCTGCAAATAAACCTCATCAGAGCCACAGGATCCCAGGGAGAAAACAGAGTTTAACAACCAGAAACACCCAACATGATTTATCTACCCCATAACTCAATGCCTTCCACCTGCCAGCCTTTATTCCTCTCGGAAGAACAACTCCAACTACTCAATCACTAGGTGCTCCAGAAATTCCTCATTTAATTCACTTCCCTGCTCCCACCTGCCACAGGGAACCTGCCCAGCATGCCTGACCACGGAATTCTGCTCCCTCAGATTCTCCAGGCTCCTGCTGCCAGGCAGTTCCCAAAAGTCAGCACTCCACCACTTCCAGACAAGCTATCACAAGGGTAGGGATTCCTGCACCCACAGGTAAAATCCAACACTTTGTCTTCTAGCCATCACTATATGAGACCAGCAAAGCCCAGCAAACATCCAGTAACTGCACTGGACACATATTTCATTTGGTAAATGTAGTCATTCCAACATTTTCTAAATAAAACACTTGTACAATCCATGGTTCCTTTGCCTTTCCTGATTTTGATCTTGGTTTGAGATTACAATCTATGCACAGTATAACCCAAATCTGATTTTTCAGGTTTTGTGAAAACACTGTCACAAATATTCACCCGTGCACCAAAAAACCCCACCCACAGCCCCCAACCCAAACAGGTTCTGCCCACTGTGGCTGCAAGGAAACAAATCCTACGTGGACACACAGCTTGATGTGGTTAAAAATATTCCCTGTGCCTTCTACCAGCTGAATCCACTGCTCTGAGAGAAATGGCCACGATTTGCTGCTGGAGGAGCAAATCCAGAGGAGCAGCTTCAGCATTGGTTAAAAATATTCCCTTTTACCAGCTGAATTCGCCGCTGAGAAATCAATGGCCACGATTTGCTGCAGCATCCCCACAAAAATAAGCTCCACAGGGATGTGTCTCTGATCCAGGACTGCCCACCCAACACACACACACACTCCACACTCTCATTCCCTACCCGAGATGCTCCTCAAACCCCAATATCCCATGGAATCCACCCCCTCCCAGGCCGCCGTCAGACAAAGGGAAAGCCTGTGCCGTGCTCCTCTCCTCCAGGCTCCCAGGAAAAGCATTCCTTCGGGACACATACCTGAGGCACATCGCAGCCAGGAGCCGGCACTGATCCCGGCACTGATCCCGGCACTGATCCCAGCACTGCCACATGCCAGGGGCTATCGGTGACGTGGGGTATTCCAAAGGCAGGGATGCATGAGCTGCCTTGTGTGAAAGGCAGCCTGGAGCAGACTGCAGCACACACACACACACACACACACACAGACACTCCCCAGAGAAAGGATTTGGGACTTTTCCCCTCTGGATCTGGCCTGTGGAGGGTGTGGAGAGGGCAGCTCTCCTCACCCGTGTTGGGGTGTTTGGTAAATACGAGGAGAACACGTATTTGATCTGGGTGATAAGACTCAGGCAGCTGAAGCCTCCCTAAGATCTGCTCCAGTTTTAGCTCTGCCCTCGCATCCTGTTTCACAGCAAGGCAGAGAGAGGGAACAAGCAGAAATGCTGTCCAGCAAGGGATGCAGAATTCCACCGCTGGAATAAATGGTCCCCCATGCCTCAGGTAACAGCAACCTGAACTCAGTCACAGACAGTTTTGTCTGTATTTTAAAGAGCCAGAATTGGCTTGAACACAGACACTGCCAAAACCAGGGCTTCACCTAGAGGTCAAAAAAATAAATGAAACTTGACTCAGCTCTGACAAAGCACTGAGCCTAAGAATTTCAGGAAATTAAAGGATGCAGCATTAAAGAACAAAACCAGCCCTCTCCATACTCCGTGGTAAATAACTTCCCTTCCACCCTAACACAGAATTCCAGCATCAACCCAGGCAGGTCTTTAGCCTAAAGCAGGAACTTTTTATAGAGCCCAAATGGGTACAAGCTGCCAGGATTTCTCCAAATAACCACAAGCCAACAGGTTGCCAGACATTTCCTTGTCCACACACCTGGCTGCTTATCTGCCGTGCTGGATGTGTTTGGAATGGGACCATTCCCAGGATGCACAGCTCAAATCACTGAGGTTCCTTACAAGTCCTAAAGCAACACCGCAGCTCTTTTTACAGGAGGGAACCCAATGATTTAAAGCTCCCTGAGCTGTTCTGGATCTCTTGTTCCATGACCAGAAGCACCTCACTCCTGAGGCTCCTCAACACACCCCATATTCCCTCTGACTGTTCCTTCCAAGGTATCCTGCACTCAACTTCATGAGCCTCATGCTCAGTGAGCCTCCTGCACACTCCAAGCCCTTTCTTCTCCTTCAAAATTACTTTTCAGAACCCATTTCTCCATCACGTCCTTCCTGCTTAGACCCATGACATCAAAAATACCCAGTGAATCCAAATATAAATCCAAATAAAGAGCCAAGTTTAAATCAAGTTGATATCCATACTCCAGTTCCTAAGCCCACAAAGTACTGAAGGAGCTTTGCCTTTACATCCTCATGAAGCATAAAATCCCACATGTTCCTGGAGCAACAAACAGCCCAACACTCTACAGGTCAAGCCCTGGCACCAAGATAAAGGTGAACAATAACAACAACAGCACAAGATAGTTCTGAACCAGAGAGTGGAGAGGAATTGGAGTCCCTGGCAGGGAGCCCTCCCCGTGCTCTTTGACAAAGTTCAAGTGTTGAACAGATCTGATCTGCAGGAACACAAGAATGGACCTTTTAAAACCAGAATTAGGGGGTAGGTGCAGGAGTTTCACATTAAATTTACCAAAAGTAAGAGATTCATTATCTTTCAATTAGGAGGATCAGATAAGTGAGCATGTGGGACACACTGTCACGCTGGGCTATCTCAGCCAGGTAATCTTTGCAAAATCTCTCAACAAATGACTGAATTTAGAGACCAGGTTTCCCCCATTAACTGAGGTCAAAGGGAGTAAAATAACTCACCAAAATAAGAATACAACTTCTGACAGGTATGCAGAGGAGAAACCTTTGCAGTGTATTTGTTCAGGAAGCAGAGCAGCTCTCAGAGAAGAGCAGAGCTGTAATTCACAGGTTATCAGTACAAGCAGGCACAGCCACGAGTCCAAACCACCTTCTAAGTCTCTCCTTTCAACAGAGAGAGGAGGAAATTTACTTTTCACTCCAGGTGGATGAAGTTCATGGCTGTAAACTGAAGAGGGGCAGGTTTAGATTATAAACCAGGCAGAAATCCTTCCCTGTGAGGGTGGGGAGGCCCTAGCACAGGTTGCCCAGAGAAGCTGAGGTTGCCTCATCCCTGGAAGTGTCCAAGGCCAGGTGGGACAGGACTTGGAGCAACCTGGGATAGTGGAAGGTGTTCCTTCCATACAAGTCACCCTACACACCTGACAGCACAGGCAGAGCCAGAGGAGGATCAGGCCCCAGCCAGGACCCTGCAGACAGCCTGGAATGGGAAGGACTGCATGCAGAAAGGAGAAATCCTGTGGGATGCAGCTGGAGCAGCCCCGGAGGCGGCAGCGGGAGCGTCGGCCCTGCAGAGCCCACAGCACATTTGTGCTCCCCTGCTCACAGCTGGGGCAAAACCACAGCAGCTCCACAGCATCAATGCCCTACAGTGCGACCTCCCAGCCACAGACTGCTGGGCTGCACAGGAACGTTTTCAGATTCAGAACAGGCTCAAAAGGATCCTTTATTCCCTTCAGGACTCTGTGCAGTCACTCTAGGACTGGTTTCTAAGCAGGCACCTTGTACCAGTGCCAGGCTGGGCACACTCAAGCACTACTGCCCGGGCTAAAATTCTTCCAAATTTCCTTTAACAGATGATTAGTTCTGCTTAGGCATCTCAACAGTTTGTTGAGACAATACACTGAGAAGTCCAACCAGCGTTAGGTGCGAAGGGCTAAACTCTGTGGCCTTAATATGAGGTAACAGCTGAACCCCATCCAAGAATTTGGCTTTCAGCTGATACAAGTGGATTGTCAGGTGACTCTGTACACCCATGGCATTGCTTATGAAACCAGAGCCCTGATGCACAAATACCAGAAGACATCCAGGTTTTGTTCTATTTTAAACAAGAATTTGATACAAGATACCGTCTTGGAAGCTAGAAATTAAATTTAGCAAGAATCAAGAACAATTTATTCAATGAAACAGACAGGCCCAAAGTACATTCCAAGTGGCATTTATGGAGGAGTCACTTCATCTACCACTAAAACTTCAGAAAGGAGCACAGCAACCCTACAACAGCTCACTACAAAACAAGGAAAACTGTATCCCAGCAGGACCTAGTTGGAAGTGCTGATGGAAACTTTTGAACTCGGGACAACACATGCAATAAAATTTAAAAAAAAAAGGAAAAAATGGTATGCTTGGTTTTATTATCTAAAGCTGCAAAATGCAACAAAGACAGCAGAACACTGCAGTCTGTGTGGTTACTCTCCCCACACACTAATTTTTAATGTCCCACACACCAATTTTTAAGTGCTGATGTCCCACACACCAATTTGAAGTTCATTCTCAGAGCATGGCTTTCTCAACCCTCCAGAGCAGCAGCCAACTGGCACAACCAAAGATCTTCATGGATACCCTGTGGCAGGAGAGCCCAGAGTGTACAACCTGTCCCAGCAAGTGCCTTTAGCAACAGCATAAGCACTTAACAAAATCAATAAGGTGCCCTCACCAACCCTTTGGCAGCTGAGCAAATTCTGCATTTTAGTCATACCTGTGCCCTGAGGACAACTGCTCTGCAGCAGAGCCCCTCACCTCACACACGGGCTGTCTCTATTTTTATCCCGTGGGAAAATCACCAGCAAATGGAAAGATTTTTGGCAACTCCTCCCAAAAGATATGCTCCCTTGGACCTGCCCCTGGTGTGACCCGCTGGCCAAACTATACCGAGCTCCCTGTGGCTTCACCTTTCTCACTTTACAAAGCGTGGTACCTTTGTGACCACCAGAAGGAAGCTGGAAGAGCCCCCACGTTCCATCAACTCCCTGTCACAGAATGACTCCAGGCAAGTTGTTGAACTTGTCTTTGCTGTTGTCTTTGTCTCAGTTTCCCCATCTGTAAACACGATTTAGAAACCTTCTGATGAAAGGCACAACCATCCTGAAAAGTGTTTCAACTCATCTGAGTTTATCTTAGGAAAACAGCCCACAAAGCTGTAACTTTTTTATTTGAATTGGCATTTCTCTCCAATTTAACTCAAAAGTCAAGTGCTCCCCAAAGTTGCTGCCAAAGTAAGCAGGTTACAACAGCGTGCCCAAGGTTGCACACCCATGGCATTGAGGCTCTCTGTCCCAGAAGTTTCTTGCTCTGCTATTGCCCATTTACACACTTGTGGTTAGGTGCTCATCCAATTTCTTCTGTTCCTAAAACATATTTAGTTACAGCTTCCTGCTTCAGAATTACCTTTTGTGCTGCCAAACCATGACAACTGGCAGGCTCTGGAAAGGCAGCCCTCTGTAAATTTGCTCTAAGGTTTTCCATCAGTTGTGTGAGTGCCAGCTGGCTGAGCATGTCCAGCAGGCTGACCATGACAGCTCTGTAAGGCACAGACCAATGTCCCCCTTCTGCCCCAACCTGAGGAGTTTGGTACTGTGTGTTCCCAGGGGCTTCCCCCTAAAGTGGGAAGGGAACCACCAAGAAAAGGATGGGAGCAAATTCCTTAATCTGCACGAGCCAAGGAACCAGCAAGGCAGAAGAACAAAGATTAGCTGGTTGTGTGAATACCTACTCCTGGTCAGTAAACCCAGAAGCCTTTCTGGAATCAACCACTCCTTGAATAGCAGCAAAGTAAAGGTAGTGAGGGACTGTCAGTAAACACTGGAGTGGGATTCACACTGTCCTGTGTGTTCCTGGAATGGGATGGCACAGGCAGAAAGAGCAGACCTGGAATATGGCAAACAAATGAAGGACACATGGAAGAGTGAAGCAAAACTGACCAGGCACCAAGAAACTGTGATCTATACACATGAAAAGTACCCAGAGTACGGCAGGGAAAATCCAGCAGGCACATCCCACCAGTGGAATGCAAATCATCAGCCCCTAAAAATAAAGGGGCCTTTGGACAAGGAAATATAATCACCACCATCTCAAAAGCCCAACTCAGGGCTCATTCACAAAGAATCAGGAGTAGGAGTGGAGCTCAGGCAGCAGTGACCACATTAAACCTTGGCTTATCACCACACTGCAGGACAGCACCACAACTTTCTCTATCCAAACCAAAAAAATTCCAATATGAAGTCATTGATCCTACCCACTGTCAATTCTTTGGCTACATTTAAAGCAGCAAACACCACATGAAGACAAAATAAGCAGATATTGGTCTTGCCCACAATAAACAGGGCCCAAAAAACACACACAAGTGAAAATTTCAACATCTCAGGGAAGACATTTCTATTTGCTGAAAACCACGACAAGACAGGCAGAACAGGCAAGGTGCTTAAGGAATTTAGGCACAAATACTTCATTAAAAACAATGGAAAATTGAAGGTTTTGATACAGAAACTTGAAGAGGTCATTTAGAAACAGAATGCTGGAGCATGTCTCGGCAGAACAAAAGCATTAGAAGCCAAACATGAACATAAAGGTGAATCTTTGAATTCTGTTTGGAACTGACAGGGTAAAAGGCTTGGAGAACTACTTATCCATACCTCATATGGCTTGCCAGGCCATCCTGAGTGTTTGGAAGCCCTAGGTCTGAGAGGGAATCCGAGCAGACAGACACAGGTGACAAAGACCTCTCCTTCTCCTCCAGCAGGTCGAGTTTCACCAAGGAGCTGGTCTCATCTTCCGAGTTATCCTCGGACACGGAGCCGATGATGAAGCGGGAGTGAGCGTTCGTCTCCAGGGATTTATTGGGTTCAGAAGACTCTTCCATGGCTCCCACAAACTGGGCTCTCAACACTGCAAGGGGCAGAAGAAAGGAAAAAGCCAAACCTGAGGTGAACACCTGCCCTTGGAGGACGAAGAGGAGAGCAAAGCAAGGTTCACTGGTGGGAAATGCAACGTTAAAAGGTCGGAGCTGAACCCAGAGTTCGGGATCAAAAACAGTTCTGCTCTAAGCATTGAGTTCTCTGTTTGCACAAGGACTCTGAGATCCACAAGCTGCAGAACCTGCCACCTTAGACAAAGCTCCAAGAGTCACTTAAGGGAGAGAAAAAACCACCAACAAAACTCCCACACCAGATCCAAAACCTGTAAACAGAAGCGGGAAACTCTGAGTATCAAAAATCACAGGATCAGAGAATCCCAGACTGGTTCAGCTTGGAAGGGATCTTAAATCTCATCTCATCCCACCCCCTGCCATGGGCAGGGACACCTTCCACTATCCCAGCTTGCTCCAAGCCCCATCCAACCTGGCCTTGGACACTTCCAGGGATGGATCTGAGTGTTCTGTGTTCCAGCAGGGAATGAAAGCATTTTCTTCAAAATTAAAAAAATAATTACAACTGAAAAGGAGCCATGAGAGATGTGGAAAACAAAGGAACACGCCAGAGTACAAAGGTGGGGAATAAACATTTGATACCCCTGCTCTGCCTGACTTTGATGCATTTAAATGACAAAAACACACATCTGGAAACACATCATTAGAAAATGAACAATGCACTAACCTCTTGTTATCCGTGCAATCTGAGCAGTTATCCACTTCCAAAACGAACTAGACAAGAAAAGAATTAGGAAGTAAACATTAGTATTACAATGAAGCATATTCTAAGTGTGTTTTCCTGTTTATGCCATCAAAACTGTCCTGAAAAAACCACAGGTGCACCACGGACTGGCTCCAGGTACAGAGCAACCCAGCAGCTGAACCTGCAATGCCCAAATCCAGCCTCGGCACCTCCTTCTGGTCCATCCTTCTGGAAACTTCTGAGCGACGTGTTAGCACACACTGACCACACCACCTGCCAGGGACTTTTGTTCCTAAAAGGAACAACGGGTTGTGCCAGCACTATCTGCTCGTAGCAAACCTCCTCTGTCAGCTTCTGAACCTGCTGGCTGATTTCAGCTGAATCCCAAGGAGGGAATCCAAATGATATCCAGAAATCTTGGGAAAATCTGGTGGCAAGAAGACACTGCTGACACACCATATTTCTACATGAAAAAACCAGTAGTTCACCCATAAAACAAACTGTGGTAGAGCAATACCAGCAAGAAGGAGACAAGGCGACATCAACCCCAGGGCCCCAACCTACCAAGAGGGGCCTCCCCGTGCAGAACGGACTGTTCGACACCCTCTCACACCACAGTGTCATCCTAAACTGGTGGGAAAACCTCATCAGCCCTGCTACTTACAGCCACATTATGCCAAGCACAGGGATGCACGTGATACGGACCCGGCGGCTGTGGAGCGGCACAAAGCCCTGGCCCGTGGTGTCACACAAAGGGGACGTGATGGTGCCTGTAAGGAGGGCCCAGACAGGCATTTACAGCCAGAGCAATCCCTAAGCACCACGCTCCTGCTTTCCATCAGTAACTGAGAATTAAAAACTCATCCAACTGGCTCATGCACTTTTGCCATGAACGTACTTCACTGAATTATTTAGATCAAATCCTGTGTTGACATCACTCCTCCCACAAACTCCAGTTGCCCTGGGGCCACGGGCACTTCATTTGACAGAGACATCATTAACCATTTCATAACTGAAAAGTCACAAATATCGGTCCCATATGGACATTAAAAGTATTTGAAAAGCCCTTTTTTGAGGTTAGACATGAGAAGAAGGGGAAGCATGGCCAGAATGTCTCCCTGTCCACCTGCGATGTGCAAACTAAACCATGCACGGAGATTTCTTTAACTGAGGTGCTCAGATAGCACAAATCAAATTTTGTTTGTGCAAATAAAGATGATGACAGCATTTACTTGTATATTTATCCTGGCATCAGATAACTCCTAAAGATTTTCATCCAGACAGATTTACTGTTGGCACAACTACCAGCGCCGAAGAGTCTGGGATGCAGCCAAACTAACTTCAACTCTACTACATTGAAAAAAAACCTTTTCTAATTTCAATAATTAATGTATTAATAAGCAGGATTCGAGGCTTTTTTTTTTGGAAGCAAAGGACCAGGAACAGCGAAGCGTTTCACCCAAACACTCCATGAGACACCGTCCACCCAAGGCCGCGGCTCCGACCCCCAACGCCACGCTCCAAAAACTTCACTGCAACACCAGCTCGGCTCCAAAAAAATCAGTTACCCAAGAAATCCCACTCAGGGCCATTTCCCAAGGCACTTCCAAGCCCCAGGAGCCCAGTCCCAAAGCCAGGAGTTCCGCTGGGGTTTTGCAATCAGCGTTGAGCTGGAGCGATAAGCTCGGCTTGTTCTCAGCATGCCAAGAGCACTTGTTCATATTTAAATTAATTTCAGCATTGTCTGGGGCTAAATTACATGTGGAATTTCTCAGAGATCCCCTCACTGAAGCCTCTGGATTTCAGTGCTGTGAATGGAATGTGCAAGGCTGTGCATTGTACACTGGTATATTGTATATATACAGATGTAAAGGTAGATTTTACATCTGCAAATATAGAGGTGAATTATATATAAATATAGAGCTATATTATACATGAAAAATATAGATATATATACGAAAATATAAAGGTATATGATCTATACAAATATAGAGATATATTTTATATAT
>WBMZ01000203.1:0-148343 GCA_013400975.1 Atrichornis clamosus
GCTCTCAGTGTCTCTTTTTCCTTCTTAGCTGCCCAGCTGAGCGACTGGAAGTGCTGGCCTGCCTGACGCAGCTACGACAGCAGCACGTGGAAGAGATGAAGGTAATGCACACCGTGGGGACACTGCGGTCAGCTCCTGCCCCAGGCCCTGTCTCTGCCTCCCCTCCTCTTGGCTGGGTGCTGCCAGCTGGTGCCTTTCCCTTGCACAGCAGCAGACTCTGGGTCCTTGCTAATGGTGGTCTGTGAAAAACCACATTAACCAGAAGAATTACTAAAATCATCATGTGGAAGCTTTTCGTGGGCACCTGGAGATTGTGAGGGATTGAATGAGCAGAAGAGCTGTCTGACATGTTGAGAAGCCCCCCTTTCACATCCCTGGGTGCAGAGGCTCCCCTTGGTTTATTTTATTAGTTCGCCCCAGGCCTGGGTTAACAGACGCCTCCTCTCTTTCATTGTTTGCCCTGTCCAACTGTTTCTCCCAGTGGTGTATGTTGGTTTAACTGGGGCTACGGCTGCACACATTCCATTGTAGTCTGCACGTCTGCTAGAGCCCTCCCAGCTCAGTGACCAAGTGTAGAAAGCACAGGAAAACCTTATTTGCTTCAGTATTTTACCAAGTTATGTGTGTGATGATATGGTTTTACCTGCAGTTTGACAGCAAGAATTAAATGTGTTTGCCTTCTCTACTGAGTCACTGTACTTACTGTGCTTAAAATATGTGCTTTTCAGGGAGTACTTCTTTCATATTTTAGTTATCTTGAGGGTTTGCATTTATTTTATGGAAAACGTAAGAAACATAATTTCCACTCAGCAAAATTTCATTTGATTTTAAAAACCATGAACCATGTCAAGCCAAAGACTTTTTATTGGACATCTTAGATATGCACTGCAGTATCCTGCTTTAATTGGAATAGCAGATTAATAAAGACATCAGTTTTCACAGGTATTTTGGAATTACACAGGTGCAGATAACATTCTTACTTTACTTCCCTTGCTGTGTGAAATAGGCAGTTTTATCTTTTTTGGTGTCAAGCTTAAGTAGTTCTCCAAGATACATTTGGTTGTGCAGAGAGGTTGAGGATGCCCTGTGCCTGAAAGTGTTTGAGGCCAGATTGGACAAGGCTTAGAGCAGCTTGGTCTAGTGGAAGATGTCCCTGCCGATGGCAGCAGGTTGGAACAAGATGATCTTTAAGGTCCCTTCCAACCCCAACCATTCTGTGATTCTGCGATATGGGGTTGGCAGGATATGTCTGTTTTACAGCACATGAACAATCTCTCCCACCAAATACCTGACCAATCTAGATATCTTTTACCTTGGTGCTTGTTACTTTTCAAAGTAAAATTACAACTTTATTTTCCTTTTTTTTTTTTTTTTTTTTTTTTTTTTTTTTTTTTTTTTTTTTTTTTTTTTTTCCTTTGGTAGGTTTTTAATGATCCTATTCATGGGCACATTGAAATGCATCCCCTGCTTGTTCAGATCATCGACACCCCTCAGTTCCAGCGCCTCCGGTACATCAAGCAGCTCGGTGGCACTTACTTTGTTTTTCCAGGAGCCTCTCACAACCGCTTTGAACACTCCCTGGGGTAAGGTGGTGGTTCTGGCACAGGCGTGTCTTGCATCTGGATTTCCCTGAGTTTGTTTCCACTGCTGTGGAGTGCCTGCCAAGGGGCATTGCTCTCTGAGCATTGGTGAAAATGGCTGTGGTGGTGTTTTTGGACTCAAATCTTCCTGGATATCCTGTGTGATTATGGGCTGTTCCCTTGAACTTCTTTTAATAAAGTCAGATAAAGAAACTTGCAAGATGGATCAATACTAGATTTCCTTCCCCACCCTTTATTATCCTAAGAATAATATTAGTTAAAAACTGTAAGTGCTTTATGTTTCCCAGTCAAAATTCAAGTTTTAAAGCGTAAACTTAGTAAGGGTGCTGGAGCTGCTCTGTATGATTTGCCAGACAGTTGTAATCCACTGACATTGTCCAGCATGCCAAAAATCCATTTGATCTGTAATGTTTGCTTTTGCACGTAGATGTGCTTCATGCAGTCAATGGCGGGTTGTCAGGCTGATAGCTGTAATTCAGTTAAACGGAAACGTGATGGACACAAGTATTCGTAGAGTATTACTGGATCATTCACACTCCACAGGGAAACTGATGAATGACAAATCTGAGCTTGTTTTAAGGGTGTATCCCAAGGTGCAGTGAAATTAAGCTAGTAAGTGGTTTTTATTCAGGTGATCCAGCCAGCCTAAAGTTGCTTTTGTTAGTGCTGAAATGTTGTGGAGTAAGTCTGACTTACTTAAAATGAGATGCAAATAGCTGTTGCAAAAGTGTCAAATGAATGAAGCAGGCTGGATTGATTGCATCTCGTAAACCAAAAAGGCAGAAATGTGGTTGAATATAAACAAAGTTTTCACAACAGAAGTCTGAAAACTCCAGTTGTATCAGCAATCTCTTCTTTTGAACAGTTCAATTGATATATAGAGTTAAATTTAGTACAGTTCTCAACTTGTATATCATTTCAAAGATTTCTAGCGTTACAAATAGAAGAAGTGAGATTTGTGTGCTTATTGCTCTAGTAAAAAAACACTAAACAGTGAAATTTGGTCTAATAAAAGTTACTACCTCGTCACAGAAAGCCTTGTCTTGCTTTAAGCTGTTCTGCAAGGGGAACTCTTGAATCAAGTAGAAAAGGAAGTTGTGTAGAGCTTATAAACCGTTTATGGGAGTATGTGCCATATATTTGCTCCTACTGGTTTTGCATCATGAGAACAGAGGGTCCCATTCAATGAAATCAAGAGTCAAATCTAAAATGAACGAGAGGAAGAGAAATAATTGTCATGACTTATTATTAACGCAACAGTTTGAAATTAAAACCAAATGCTTTGGTGATTGTTGTGGACCTTTGCAGTTTGCCCTGACTGGAATTCAAGGATTCTGTGTAAGCTGAGGTGCTTCAAGATCCACACTATCAGTGATGCACTGCTGTTCCCTTACACAGCTACTGTGGGGTTGTATGTTATGAAACAGGATGCTGTAGAGTCTCCGTGCTTTGGGCATGGTATCCCATGCTTTTTTGCTTTCAGATGTGCTAGTGATGACTAAAACTCTACTACAGGAAATAGTTTGTTTCTGTGATTCTCTTGCAGGTTAGGGTTTGGTTATTTGTTGTGCGCTGCCTCTCAGACAAGGGCTGTGACTTAACAGAGCAGAATATAAGAGAGGAACTGCTCTTTTTCTGTTCATCCTAAACCACTGCTATATACCTTTTTTTAACTCCTGCAACAGGGTTGGCTACCTTGCAGGATGTCTGGTTCGGACCCTGAAGGAGAGACAGCCAGAACTGGATATAACCCAGCGAGACATCCTCTGTGTAGAAATTGCTGGGCTTTGTCATGATTTGGGTAAGGAACACCTGAGATGGCTTGTTGCTCTTTGAAAGCTTACCAGGATGAAAAGCTGGCTCTGAGGTCAGAACATGCGAGCTGTTTTGGGCTGCTCAGTGCATGGCCATATTCCAGGATAGGTTTTATCTGTTCTGTTTGGTCTGGAGTACATCTGTGGAGACAATTCCACTTGGTGAATCTGTAGTCAGTCTTAGCTAGTGTTTTGTCTCATTTCCAAATGGTGTGTAGTGTTCTGCCCTCAGTGGCTGAAATGTCCACTTCCTTCTGTGATTTCCCCAAGTCTCGTAAAACATTTCAGAATGAAAATTAGTGTTCCTTTCAAAAATTCTAATTATTATTTCATAACTACATATTTTCTTCAGAGCTGACACAGAGTAATTAATATTCTTACTTGCCTGCAGTGTAGGTGCTGGAACTGGCTGTTAAGTGCAGTAGTACTTAAGGTATCTTAGGAAAGTGTGCTTGTTATGTCTGAATCTTCCTCACAGATGATGAATAAGAAATTATCTGGATGGTTGCACTCAAAGTTGTGGTCACAAGCTCAATGTCCATGTGGAGCCCAGTGATGAGTGACCTGTGTGGGGACTGGCACTGTTGGATGTCTCTGTCAGTGATGGGGACAGTGGGATTGATGCACCCTTAGCCAGTTTGCCAACAACACCGAGCTGCCTGGTGAGGTCACACACTAGAGAGAAGGGATGGGGCATCCAGAGGAACCTGGACAGGCTGGAGGGGCAGAGAGTGCATTGAGAGCATCCCTGAGCAGAAGGACTTGAGGGTGTTGGTGGGTGAGAGGCTGGACAGGACCAGGACAAGACCAGAGGCAGCCTAGAAAGCCCCCATGTGCTGGGCTGATCCCCCGGCATGGTCAGAGGTGAGGGGTGGATTCTGCCCCTCAGGTGAGATCCTGCAGAGCTGCCTCCAGCTCTGGGGCCCAGAATGAACACGTGGTGCTGCTGGAGCGAGGCCATGGAGATGCATCAAGGGCTGGAGCCCTTCTGCCCTCTGCCCTGGAACCAGCCTGCGAGAGCTGGGTATGTTCAGCCTGGAGGAAAGAAGGCTCCAGAGAGGCATTAGAGCACCTAGAAGGGACTCCAAGAGAGCTAAGAGGGACTTTGAACAAGGGCCTGGAGGGACAGGACAAGGAGGAGTGGCTTTCCACTGCCAGAGGGCAGGGGGAGATGGAAGGAATTCTTCCCTGTGAGGGTGGGGAGGCCCTGGCACAGGTTCCCAGAGAAGCTGAGGCTGCCCCGTCCCTGGAAGTGTCCAAGGCCAGGTTGGACGGGGCTAGGAGCAACCTGGGATAGTGGAAGGTGTCCCTGCCCATGGCAGGGGGTGGAACTGGATGATCTTTTAAGGTCTGTTCCAACCCAAACCAGGCTAAGATTCTATGATATATCAAAAACAAGGTAAATACGGGATAATTCAGAAACTTAGCTTGCTAAAAGAATTTTTGCTGATAACTATGTCTCAGACTAAACTTGTGTAAACTTTATTTTTAAGGTCATGGGCCATTTTCACACATGTTTGATGGAAGATTTATTCCACTTACTCGTCCAGATTTGAAATGGAAGGTAGGCTTTTCACTATTAAAGTAAAAATAGAAACCTGAAGTTTTTAGAGGCAGAATAATTAATCTTTAAAGAGTGCCAGTTCTTGTGAGACTATAGTGATCATATAGTCTGGCCATACCTTATTGCATCATTTTGATGGTTTAATTGAAAACCAGAATGTTGTCTCCTAATCTTGAGGTTATTTCCTTGTTGTTGTCTTCAACTGTATTTTTGGGGAATGCCGGCCCCCTTGGCGTGGCCATGCACAGATGCAGCCTAATTAGCAATATAGGAAACGGTGTGGGGAGAAGTGAGGGCAGTCACCAGCATCTCTTCTCTGAAAGCCCAGATGCTTTTGGACTGCTCTGCACTTTTGTGAGATATGTGTGTGGATGCATGGATTTCTCTTCTGCAGGTGTCACCTGCATGACACAGAGGAGAAATGAGATGTCTCAGTCTTGCCAGTGCCTGCAGTGTGACTCAGAAGAGGCAGAATTCATGAGGGCTGCACTGATAATTTTTGGCCGGCATTGTGCCTTAAAATGTGTATTGAGAGCTTTTCTGCAGAATGTATTTCACAAAATATCAACTGGCAGCTTCCTTTCTAGTATGTTTTAGTTCAAGGCCAGGATATTCAATACAGTGTTTAGAATTCAAACTTTCAGACATACTGATCAGAGTTTCAACAGTTGTTTGCTGTGAATGAAATGCAACAGTCCTTTCAAGCCTCTTTCTGCTTGTAATTTCTAAGCAAAATCAGCTGAGTAAACTGGTTCATCTTCTGCACAGCATATTGTCTTTTAGCATTGTAACTGCCTTTCTGCTGTTTTGTCAAAACACAAAATCAGCAGCTCTGTGCTGAAGAGTATGTTTCTGCACTCTGTACACTGGGTGATTTCCTGTTCTGTTTGATGCAAAATGCCTAGAAAAGCACCCAGGTGCTGTACTTCACACCAGCCTGCCCATGTGCCCTGCCAGACAGGGGTGCTGGCTTGGAATAAAGCTGTGACACTGCAGGAAAGATGCTTAAACTATGTAATACAACATTTGGATGGGTTTTTTTCACAGCATGAAACTGCTTCTGTTGAAATGTTTGAGCACTTGATCACTTCCAATAAACTACAAGAAGTCATGAAGTCATATGGTCTTGTCCTGGAAGAAGATATGTTCTTCATCAAGGAGCAGATAGGAGGGCCTGTAGATGAAACTGCCTGTGAAAAATCGGTGAGTCAGTGTACTGCTCCTGCGGTTATTCTGAGAAATGTCTTTATTTCACTGAAAGAACAGATAATTTTGGCTTCTGCTATATGTTGCTTCTATCCCCATGAAATTTTGACAATCTTGTCACAATTGGTGCTGGAGGAGTGTAGTGTTTATTTCTTACAGTGCTAGCAGGGGGTGTGTTAATGTGCTTACATCTCTCTGAGAATTCTTACTCAAAAGTCTTCAGATTGGAGGAAAGCTGTAAAATGTTACTTGTGTTTAGTGAACCCAATCGGTGACTGGGATTCACTCAAGGGTACTGGAGGAGTTGGAAGAAGTGCTCACCAAGGAACTTCCCATCATTTACCAGCAGTCCTTGGGTGGTCCCAGTTGACTGGAAATCATCAAATGTGACCCCATGTATAAGAAGGGTCAGAGGGATGATATGATCCATGTCTGTCAGCCTGACCTTGGTGCCAGGAAAGGAGCAGATCATCCTGAGTGCCATCATGCAGCACATACAGAACAACCAGAGAATCAGGCCCAGCCAGCCTGGGTCTAGGAAAGGCAGGTCATGCTCAACTGAAGGGCAGGAAGGCTCTGCAGAGGGATCTGGACAGGTTGGATCAATGTGCCAAGGCCAATTGTGTGAGGTTCAACAATGTCAAGTGTCACGTCCTGCACTTGGCTCGAGCAATCCCATGGAATGCTACAGGCTGGGGTAGGGCAGCTGTAAAGTGACCAGGCAGAAGAGGACCTGGAGGTGCTGGGTGATCAACAGTGGCTGAAAATGAGCCAGGTGTGCCCAGGTGGGCAAGAGGCCAATGGCATATGGCCTGTATCAGCCATAGCATGGCCAGCAGGACCAGGGCAGTGACTCCCCCTGTGCTGGGCACTGCTGAGGCCGCAAAATTCTGGGTTCAGTTTTGGGCCCCTCACTTGAAGAAAGACATTGAGGTGCAATGAAGAAGGGCAATGGAGCTCGGAATGGGTCTAGAGCACAAATGTGATGAGGAGCAGCTGAGGGAGCTGGAGAGGCTTGGCCTGGAGAAAAAGAGGCCTTCCTCAGTCTGGATAACAAAATGGAACACTGGCAGAGATGAAGCAGTGCGCAATCCAGAGCATGGCCCAAGTGCCAGAGCCACATCAGCTTTGATGACAGCAGCAAAGTGCTTGGATTTATTGCAGTAGCAAACATAGAGGCAAGGATAGGACTTGAAGAAATTAGTTGCTTCAAGAGGCAAGAAAAGATGGTGGTTGTTAATCATTGCAACTCTATGAAAGACTTAAGTCCTCTCTCTATGCTTTATGCCTTACAGCCCTTGTCATCTCTTCAAGGACACCCATTCAGTTGCCACCAGAATTGAGAACTGGTAGCAACTGAAGTCAGTGGGAGATCTGTAAGGACAATCTGCTCCTAATTAGAATTTGTATGCTGTCCCAAACAAGTAACCCACAAATGTTCACATTTGCCCATTATTTTCTGCTGCAGTAATGGGTAGTTCTGCCATGTGTACTGCAGCAATCCCGTGGTAAACATATGGAACACAGCATAATAAAAATCAGTCTGAGATCTTACAGGAAGAGGATACTCATTTACAAAATTTGCAAGTTGATTTTTGTCCTGCTGGGCTCGTTTGCACACAAATCTTGGTGCCTGCCACTACCACTGATCTTGTGCCAGGTTCTTACCCCGTGTCTGCTTTGCCTTGTTTGGATTCTACGCCTGTTTTCCAGCAGGATACCAGGAAGAGGAGTGTCACACATGATATGTGGCAGCACCGTGCTGGTGTGAGGCAGCGGATTGCACTTGCAGGCTGGGTGCTGTTGTGGGCTCAGAGCACAGCTCTGCTGGTGCGATGCCACAGTGGAAGTGCTGTTGTGCTGCAGGCCTCTGTCGTGACGTGGACGTGGTGTTCATGCATCAGACATAAACAGTGTCCTGAACATGTCTCAGTAGCAGAGCTCTTTGTGACTGTGGTATTTTTATGTATGATATGCTTTCCTCCTGCTGCTTACACCGTTTTCCATTGCTATTCACATCAATTTTAGTATTTCTGTACTGCCCGTAACATGGAAGCCCTTTTTGAATACAATATTTTCAGCTTTCAGACTTTCAAGGCCAGTTTACGGCATTTTTTAGCTGAAGAATCTTTAAATGTTTAACAAAATGTGCAAGTCGTGTCTTACTATTTCGGTGTTGATTTCCTGTTTGCCTCATGGCTGAATTGTCCCTTGTGAGGTAGGAGTTTAAGTAGTTGACTGTTCAAACAATTCTTGCTTACAACATCTAAATAAGTGTTTTAAAACTGTGTTCTATAAAGTTGTAGATTGCAGAAGACTGCAAGACAGTGACATGTTTGTAGGTTTAACTAATTCCCTGAGAATTAAATAATTCCAAATTTTCCCCTCTTTGTTGCTATGCTCTTTTCTGGGGCATTTCAAAGCTGCAGGCTTTCTTTTAGTAGAATAATGGGCAATGAACTACTTGTGTTCATGGGTTCTATTCCTCCTGAAATTTTGAGAATACAGCTGCTTAGGCCCTATTCTGGATTTCTAATGCCTGCCAGAAGTTTCTAGAAGATCTTTCCTTGTCTTTGTGTTCTTTGCTACCTGCTGGATATTTACCGCAGACAAAGTGTATTCCCACTGTCTTTAAAAAACTGTTTCGACATTGTTGGCACACTTTAATTTCTTACTGTTTCTGATGTTTTTCCCTGGCTCCCCTGTCAGTGGCCCTACCGTGGTCGACCAAAGGAGAAAAGTTTCCTCTATGAGATAGTAGCTAACAAAAAAAATGGCATTGACGTTGACAAGTGGGATTATTTTGCAAGGTACAAATCTTACATTTTATTATCAATTCCTACTGACAAAATGCTACTGTATGTACAAATATGATCTTATTGTTAAACACTCTGTGGAACATTTTTAGGGATTGCCATCACCTAGGAATCTCAAATAATTTTGATTATAAGCGACTGCTTGTCTTCACTCGGGTCTGTGAAGTGAAAAACCAGAAGCACATCTGTACCCGTGACAAGGTAAGCAGTGTGTGGAGCCCAGGGGAGCTCAGCAGCACCCTGGGGGCACATGGCGGGAGCTGCACCCCACGGCCAGGGGTCCCGGGGGTCCTGCCCCACGCTCCTTTAGCCCAAGAGAGGGAGAAGTAGTTGCTGCTCTGAAAGCTTTTCCCAGAAGCTGCAGTTTGAGGAAAGGAGGGACGCAGAGCAAGCCACTCTTTGAAAGGATTTGTGGCAGGTCCTGTCAGAAGAGACTCTACAGACCTGTCAGCTCTGTGTGATCCTGCCTTCTGAGCAGGAGGTGGATGTGGCTTTGGTGAGGGGCTGCTAAAGGGGTGAGGGGTCTTCCGCTCTGCCAGGCTGCCTGGGGTCACTGTCAGCGCTCTGCTCTCCCACAGCCTGAGACAGTTTCAAAATTTAGAAACTGTGAATAACAATCATCCTGCTTTATGCTGTGAATAGAAGGAGACAACTCATTTGATTGATTGATTGTTTTAATTTTCCAAGTAAGACAGTGGCAAAAGTGAAAGCTGATAGGGTTTTTTTGATTTAGGAAGTTGGAAATTTGTATGAGATGTTCCATACTCGGAATTGCCTGCACCGGAGGGCATACCAGCATAAGACTGGCAACATCATTGAAATAATGCAAGTATATTTTCCTTTCCTTTTCTTCAATTTGTTTTTAAATTCTTGAAGCAATCCTTATCCATTTGGACTATTCAGATAATCAATAAGATGTGACATAGAATAAAAGCCACTGCTTATTCTTGTGGAAAGACTTAGTACTTAGAGTATCATAGAGGCTGTGATTGACAAAGTAAGCAGAACCACAAAGGAGGAGGAAAACATCCTTCCACTTGAAATTAAAATAGAGGAAAATTAACTAAAGGCCTGAAGAAGCACAGGACCAGGGTGTGCTTAAGCTGTTTAAACTGCTGGCAGCTGAAGTCACATCCTTACCTGCAAGTTAGAGACCACTTAGCTCAAACTGGCTGGTTACTGAAGGAAGGTTACTGAAAGAGTAAATTGATGAATGGGCTTACGTAGCTCAGCTGAGGCCTGGCTTTGTGTTTATGTATTACTAGACTTGTTCAGGACCAACTCAGCTGGCTACCTGCTGTTTTACCTCTCTTGTTGGTGTCTATAGAATTTTCCCTATAACATTATTCTTTTCACTTTTCTTGAAAATCAGAAATACTCGTATCCCCAAATATCTTTTCTTTAGGGTCTTGTCTGGTGGGTAACTGTTGAGTTTAGACAAAAGAAACATTAAGGATTGCACAGTACAAGAGTAATTTGGCCTGCTTTCATTCCATAAACTTCAGCTCCTGATGTAGAGATCCTCTAAAACTCAGACTAAAAATGCTCAGGTGTGACAGTACCTACATATGAGGCGTAAAACATATTTTTTAGTTTAGAAATTTAGTTCTTGGTTTCCCATAATTATAGCAGCCTTTCCAAAAGAGTGTCTGAGCTGGAAATGACAGCAAAGTACATGGAACTCTGGAAGAACTTGATCTTTAGAACATTATTTTTTCCCACCTGACAATACTACATGTGCCTGATGCTGTCCCTTTACAGTGCTTTGTACCCTCTCAGCTAACTCGAGAAGCAAGGAGTCTGTAAAAGGGTGTGGTTATCTGTGAGGCAGCCTTGCTGCGGCTGAGGGACCATGTCACTGTTTTGCAATTGTCTCGGCAGTGTTAAACTCAGTCTGAAGCAGAACAAAGTGAACTTGCTCGTTCATCTAAAGGTTACATTCTGATCTGAACCTGTTTTGAGTAAATCTCTGTTGAAATGTGCAGTGGCAGCATGAAGACAGGAGATCTTGCAGTGTGATCAGTGTCTGCTGTGTGCTGGGGATGCAGTTTTGTATGTTGTCTTCTGTTTGTAACATACTAATTTGTCCCTTTTTTGCTTGTTGAGCAGTGAGGTGTTTCAAAATGATGTTATCCTAAAGTCTTAATTTTGTTTCAAACTAGGATTACAGAAGCCTTTCAAAAAGCAGACAAATTTTTTGAAATAAGAGGTTCTGGAGGAAAAGTGTATCAGATTTCTACAGCAATTGAGGACATGGAAGCCTACACTAAACTAACTGGTATGAGGTCTCAGAATTTTTTTTTTAAATAAAAGAGCATGAATACCTGTTAAAATGCTGTTTCTACAGCTTTTCTGCACAGAAGGTGGGGCAGGCCTGGGCTGTCCAGCCATGTGCTCTGTGGTAGGCACATCTTGCTGGGAGAGCAAGATCTACTGGATTAAATTACTTTTATGTTGACAGAGAGAGAGAGAAACACCAACTTTATGTTCCGCATACGTTTAAATTCAGCAGTGTTGTCAGAAGGTCCTGCCTGTGCCCTGAGTCTGTTGCACTTGTCACAAGTGGGATATAAGTGAGCTCTAAGTGATACTACATGTTACTCCGTCAGGTGGAGAAGTACTGGATGTGTGTTGTGATGTGAAGCTATTCCCAAGCAGGTTCCAAAGGGCTCTCATGGGGTCTCAGGGTTGCTGCCCTGCTTGCCTGCCCCTCCTGGTCTGTGCTGTGGGGCCCACCAGCGTTTGCCTGGTTGTGTTCAGAGCTGCAGCAAGGGGGCTGGAGGCCAGTGTGGGCCAGGCAGCCCTGCTGCACCAGGGCTCTGTGGTGGGCTCAGCACTGCTCCTGAGAACTGGCAGCTCTTGCCGCACCTGTCAGCTGCAGCTCACCAGGACATTCAAGGCATCTTTCCTGAGTTTCCGTCACCCAGCCTTGGGTGGCCAACAGGGAGACTAAAGAATTTCTATCTTTGGTCCATGGATGAGGTGACAGGGCCTGAGGGCACTGTTGCAGAGAATCCTGTGTGCCTTAGCCTTTCTCATGCAGTTCATCTGCCACAGCCATGTGCAGCCTGACCAAAGACCTGCTGCTGAGGTGAGGAGCCGCATGTCCCCTCTGTCACGGTGCGCCTCTGCTCAGGACAGGACAAGAGGCTGGCTTTGAGGGCAGTAGCTGCTGGAGAACATGAATTGCAGTGCTGAGCCATGGAAGGCTGGGCAGAAAGGAAAGAACTGAGGTGAAGTTCTTCCTGGGCTGTGATCTGTTCTGGGGGCTGGCTGGTCTGGCAGGTCCTGCTGTGAGTGCCTGCTTACCTGCAGTACCTGGTGAGGAGCACAGCTCAAGGCAAGGACAGCAGGGCTGTCCTCAGCCTCTCACAGTCTGCCACAGCAAGGAGCTGCTTTCCAGGATCACCTGTTCAGCGAGGAGAGTTGAACAGCAAGGAGAGTTGAACAGCAAGGAATGTGAGGAATGTACCAGCATCAGATATAACAGTAGACCATGAAGGACGAGTATGTTCTCCTCTTAAACCTCCTTCCTGCCTCTAGTGCTTGCAACCTGGGGCCTCCTGAGGCTTGTTTCAGCAGTCCCTGATGAGTGATGCTTCTGTTATACTGTCCACTTACCTTATGGACCTCTGCAAATGATGAACCTCTGTGAGGTTCTGCAGCAGAAAGTTCTGTAGCTTTCTTCCATGGTGGATGAAGAACCACTGCTAGTTTTTAATGTGTAGACTCCTGATTTGGCAGCAAATCCTCGTTCTAGCAAAGGCTGAGACAGCAAACTGTTACTTGTCACTACTGCTTTTGCACAGGGAAGATGTTCGTGGGCTTCTTATTTCCCCTGCATCCCTTGTTCTCTGTCTGAAGAGACCTGGTCTGTGGTTCCTCATGGAGAAGTTCCTGGCTTTAGTTGATGTTGTCCATAATACAGTTGAAGGTGTTTTGGTACCTGGCTCAGAGGTCACTTCTGGAGCGTTCTGGGAGCTCCTTGGGCCGGTTGCAGCTTTGGCTGAGCTGTTGCAGGGCTGTTGCAGGGCTGTGCTTGCCGCACATGTCGAAGTTGCGCAAGTGTTCCTGGCCAGGAAATGAAAACAGTCATGGGGTGCAGATCAGGCCAGCAGCATCCTGCAGCAGCAGTCCCTAGGACAGCCAAAAATAACCTTTCTGCTCTGAAGCCACATCAAAATAAATCTTCGTCTCGCTCCAACTGATGGGGGGGAATCTCACTGCGGATGTCAGTGTCATGCGGAGACAGGAGGGGGGACTCTGGTGCTGGCATCCAAAGTCTGAGAAACTCTGAAGGCTTAATGGCCATTCTTTATTTTTTCACAAGATAGAGTACCCATGTCCTGAGCTAGTTATTGCTGGAATATAGGATAGTCTGCTAAACAAGACTGGCTAAATAAGAAGAGAATGTAACTTCCAGTGAAATAACAAAATGTGTTGCCAGGGTGAGAATTGAGATAGTTTCTCAACTATTGTGAATCTAATGGTAATTAAGATAATATTGTGACTTGTCATTGTCAGACTTAGTTCAGTCATTCCCAGAAAATGTCTTTCCTGAACCAGCAGTTTTTCTGGTTACTTTAACCTTTGTTCCTGTACATGCATTTTACTGTGACACTGGACTGTGACATACTTAATAAGAATCAATGCAACTTTGACAGACTGTATCTACCTGGAAATTCTGCACTCGAGTCATCCAGAACTGGAGGAGGCACGAGAAATTTTGCGTAAAATAGAACGACGTGAATTATACAGGTTTTTAGGAGAGACTCGACCTGAATCAAAGAAGGAAATCGTAAAGGTAATGTCCTTTGGTGGAAGGTTCTGAATTCTGTCCCCATAAAAATGTCCTTGAAGTTGCTAACCATCCATTTTTCTCTATCTCCATGTGGGCTTTGTTTGATTTGAGGGTTTTTTTAGTTATATACTGTTCCAAATATAGAGTCAAAAGTTTTCCTCCCATCTTTAAGTAGCTGAGCCATGAAACATATTATAGGAAATTGGGGAAAGTTTTATCTACAAGCAGTCAAAAGAATGGCAATAGGTGGAAATTCAGAAGCTGATTATTGCAGAAATATTTTCAGGAAAAACTTTTCTGAAATATACAAAATTTCATTAAGAGCTGTTACAATCCAGTGACTGAGAAGATTGTTATATCATCTCATGTTCATGAAAATTTCAAAATAATAAGGAGCACATTTGCTTTGAATTGTAATTTGTGTGCTTTGCTTTGAGAATAAACATCAAATTAAATAATAGCTGCTGAATTTCTTGGTATTAAATTCTACATTAAGGATGAGCATGCATGTACTTTTTCCAATCTTTTTCATTAGTGCTTTTCAAAACACCCTTCAAATAGCAGTTTAATTCCTGTTGTCTTATTTCAAAATAATGTTATATTAGAGCTCACATTACTTCAGCTGGCTCACCTCTTTTGATGTGCTATACTGGGTTGTCAGATCATCAGTTAATTATTCCTAAACTTCAACCATAATGTTGAAAATTTTCTGTGCCAAATTTCCAGAAGTGGATGTCTGTATCTAGAAAGTCTTATTAAAAATAATTTAGCTCTTTTAAAGAATAAGGTTAGAAAAGGACTACTAGATGTAGCTGCTTTGTTCATCTTTTTGTTTGAAGAGGTTTTCTTGTATCCTTTGCCTAAGAAAAAGTAGTGTTAAGAGATTCTGTATTACAAAAGCAGAAGGAAATAGCTGAAAGGAAACATGAAATGGTTGTACATGGATTGTCACATTTCTGCCCTTCTGAGGAGGAAGCTGGGGTAACAAATAAGGAGACAGGCTTGAGAGTGAATGGCGTGAGTTCCACCTTTAAACAGTTCCTCTCAGAGGCTTGGTTAATAAATGAAAAAACTCATTTCAAAAGCCCAGCCAGAGCGTTGAATCTTGGGGTATCCAGGGTGTTGTTTTGAAGGGAGACTGGATCATTGTTGGTGCAATGATTACATCAGCCAGTGCTCTGCAGCTCCAGGTGCTCAGCTGAAGGGTTGAGGGGGGATGTTTCCTGCTGCGGCAGGAGTGTCAGAGGTTCAACCTCCCCCCAGGTGCTGGGGGTGAGCAGTGGCTGCACAAGACAGAGCTGTGTCTGCTCTGCTCCTTGACACACTACGATGACATTATGTTTAGAATCACAGAATGATTTGGGTTGGAAAGGACCTTTAAAGGCCATCTAGTCCAGCCTCCTGCCATGCACAGGGACAGCTTCCACTAGACCAGGCTGCTCCAAGCCCCCTGCAGTTCTGTGATCCTCAGGCTGGCCAGAGCCAGGGGAACATCCCAAATAGCTTCAGAGTTCTTAAATTCAGGCTCAGTTTCCAGTTAATGCAAACTGGAGAGGTAACTTCAAAACCCTGCAAGCAAATAAAGGAAGAAAGTTAACAAGTATACATTCTGATACAGACTAGAAATAGTTACAAACAGGCTGCCTCCAGCCAGTTCCCTCCTGGCAAGTTTTTCCTCCAAGCTTGCTCTCAGTCTAAATAAACCTTTCCTTGTCTTCTTGAGTCACTACAAACCACACATATGCCTCTGCTTGGCAATATGTGTGATTTTCTGCTCTTGTCAGTCTCCCCATCTTTGCAATGAACAAATCAGCAGAAAAAAACCAAACTCAACTGCTCCTAGTTGAGTTCCTTCCCTTTTGGACAGTCTCCTGACTGCTCTGTGCTGCACTCCCATGAATCTCAGTTGCTCCCAGGATGTCTTGCTGCTTCAAATCTTGCATCTTTCCCAGAACATAGCAGCCCTGAATAAAGGCCACAGCCTTTGAATGGGAACTCACACATTTCAGTGGACAACTGCTCTCTATCACACCTGCTTTGCTTTAGGCTAAGTGTCAGCAGGGAATATTCCCTCAGGGCCAAAACCAAACCAAACCCTTTAGTGGGTTTCACCTTTTGTGGAGTACTTTCTTGTGGAGTACACCATCCTCTCCAAAGTTTGTGTAGGAGCTTGCTGCTTCTGGGGTTTTTGTGGAGGGGGTTTGTGGTTGTCTGTCTCTTGTGGTTTTTTATGTTTCACTGTATAGATATAAACGCTTCACTGGAGGGTAAGATCCTGCAGCCCTTCATTTAAAAAGTCTAATATTCAGCTTTAGGGAACTTAATTGCAAAACATTTGTATTGGTAAAACAGTTAAAGGTACTTATTTTCTGCTTTCCTGCTTCAGCATTCTGGATGGCTCACCCCTCCTCTCCCCCTGCCCCATCATCAGGTGTAAAACTCTTCCTTCACAGACTGGCAGATTTTGGGTCTTCTCAATTACATAAGCTTGGTTTGTTTCTAAAAGCTGGGTTTTGTACTAGTGGCTAAGGTATACAGTAATTCAAACAACCGGATTGCTACAAGAGTCTTGTCAAGCTGTGAAGAATTGAAAGCTTTAGTTTACTGACATATTGTGTCACGTGTTTTGTTGCCTTGACCTCGACCTGAGAGTGCATAAAAGTAATCTGAGTTACTGAGTTAATCTTCTGGTTTGGTTTCTTTCAGAGTAATAGCCTGGCAGAAAGCATTGCTAATTCCAAGCCAGAGAAGGATCCTCCAGATGTGGAGCTAAAGGCTGAGAATTTCATAGTTGATGTAAATACCTCTCAGAGCGGATTCAAGTAAAAACTTCTCGATCACAGAGGGCCTTGTGTACCCTGGGGAAAGAACAAACCCGCGGGGTGTCTGTAGCTGCAGTCCTGGTTCAGCTTGAGGGTCTGAGGGCAATGAGCTTCCCATGGGATGTTTGCTGTGGTGGGAGGGTGTGGGGCAGGCAATGGGAAGCCTCACTGGGCTCTCATTTGGACACTGCTCCTGTCACTGTCCTCATTCCAAAAAGGAGCAGTGGGGAAACCTGTGGTGTTTGGGACATGGGTGTCAATGGCAGCAGCCTGGGGACTGCTGGATGGGTCAGGAGGGCACCTGTGGGCCCCAGTGGGAGGAAAAAAGGCACAGAGACATCCAGTGGCATCCAGGCTTCTGGTATTGCACACCTGGTGCCCAGCAGGCACTCCTGGGGTTTGTCTGCTGCACAAAGCACCAGTCTGCAGCCAGCACTGGTGGGGAGGAGGGGGACTGAGACAGAGGAGAGAGCTGGGGCAGTCTGCAGATATCACACAGCTTAATCCCTGTTCTCAGTTCATTCTGGGAAGAGCAAGTGGCTTTTCACAGAGAGTATCATGAGTTGCTCCTAAAGCACCGTTGCACTAGGTTCACTTCACTGGGCAAAATTGTAGCAGTTCACTGAGCTTTAAAGAGTTTGCTTGGGCTTTCCCCGTCCCACAAACTGAAATCGTAGGGAATTGGGTCCCTGCTGACCACAGAAATGTTGGTGTACCAGGCAGATGTAAATAATATTGTCTAAACCTCTTGTTTATAATTGCAAACTCTGCTGCAGCCTCTGTAGGTTGTGTGTTTTGGGGAGGCCCAGGCTGGCAAGGGACTTCAGTGTTGGAAACTGGGATGTTTCAGAGCATGACTGGGAGCTGGTCACTGTAAATGTGAATATCCACCTGGCAGCATCAGAGCAAGAGGGAGTGAAGGAAAGATGCAAAATACAAATACCAGATTGTTTTATTAAGTAATAATTTGCTAATTACTGTTCCATTTGATTACTGTCATTTTCAGGAGTAGAGTATGTAACCTTTTGTATTTATTGTGAGGAAACTAAAGACAAACATTAACAAATGTCATTTTCTTTGGTTTACATGCAAGATTATCAACATGGATTATGGAATGAAAGAACAAAATCCAATTGATAAGGTTCACTTTTATTGCAAGGCAGATCCTTCCAAGGCAGTCAATATCAGTAAAGAACAGGTAGGCTTTTATTTTTCTTCTGAAAAGCATCTTCACCACCTGTGATGGAAGTGATTACAGTCCTGCATGGTTGTTCTTGCAGGAGTTGTGGAGAGGTGGTGGAATCCATGGCCTTGCAGGTCTTCAGTGTGTGTTGTACAGTGACAATCTGGAATCCTGACAGCCTTTGCTGTATTTAACTGGAATACACTGGGAGTTAGAATATCACAATTGCTTTGGTTAAAACTTGTGGAATGTAGTGGGGCTTCTTACTGCTTTCCTTTTGTATTCCAAGAGATACTAAAGCTTATTTTCTGTTTTATTCCAAAGGTTTCAAAGTTTTTACCCATGATATTTACAGAGCAGGTTATCCGAGTTTATTACAAAAGTCAGGACCCACGTATTATTTCAGCAGCAAAGCAGTACTTTATTCAGTGGTGTATGCAGAATGATTTCACCAAACCACAGGTAACAAATTTATCTATTATATTGCTTGTTAGAGCTCTTCATCTTCATCCGTATTCTTGCTTTTTCATTAAAAAATTTGGCATTTCTGGCCTTACCTTTGTGGCAGAGGCTCTCACACCTCACTGACCTATCTCCTGTTTTTATCATGGCTCCCATCTGGGGGTGTCTTGGTTTCACTGAAGTAGTGTTGGGGACACCTGCAAGTGCCATAGGATCATAGAATGGTTTGGGTTGGAAGGGGACCTTGAGGATCATCTCATTCCAACTCCCTGCCATGGGCAGGGACACCCTCCACCAGACCAGGTTGCCCCAGGCCCGGTCCAGCCTGGCCCTGGTTGTGTCCTGTGGGGAAAAGGCTGCATCCTCAAACGTGAGAGACCACCCAGGAGATGAGTGTTCTGAGGTGTGGGATACAGGCATGGAAAACTGTTTAAAGCTTGTTCGTAGGTCATTCTTCTGGCATCTGCCTTTTACAGCAGTTAATTTCAGAAGGGCTTTTTACAAATGGATCAAGCAACAAACTCTCCCTGGTTATGGGGTGTGGTTGTGTCCTGTAAGCACAATGTTCTGGTTCAGGCACATCCATCCTGCAGGCCCTGACCTGTGCAGAGCACAGCAAAGTGCATCTCACCTGCTGATCTCTGAGCTCAGGGAGCTGATTGTCCCTGTTGGCAGTGCCCAAGTACAGATCTGTGACTGGGATGAGCCCCACTGCCTCAGACCAGCTGCTGTACCAACCCTTCTTGTTTCAGAGCCCCAAGGGTGGGTCAGTTGCAGTAGTGTTAATGAGGTACTGTGGTGAAGTCAGAGGAAACACACTGATGTTTCTGGTTTTATACCAATGGCCAGGATAAAGCCTGTTGACCTTCCAGATTTTCCGGTAATAATTTAGGAAGAGCTGGACTGCCTATGGTGATGGCTTCTCAGATAGACAGGGCACTTTTGTCTCCCCACCGACTGCAGCAGTTTCCACCTCTGGGATGCACAGTGTTTATTGATTTACAAAGCTTCTGGGACCTTGGATTGATTTTTTTCTATTAAGCCGGAGACTGAGCTGCTTTTCCTCTGCTTTAGAATGAAAAGCAAAAGTGAATGTACCATCATTAATGTTTCCTGACTTTTAATACCAGGATGGTGATGTTGTTGCCCCTCATCTAACTCCAATGAAGAGAACCTGGAATAACACAAGAGATGATGAACACAGGAGAGCCTCAGGACCCAGCTGCAAACAAAGGCTTCATTTTGATGGGTAACAGGTTTCTTTTTGGCACTATTTAGTCTGCTTCCTCAGCAGATGAGTAAACCTGAGCATCAACTCTTCTAACTTACAGTTGGATGGACTGGAAGAACTCATGGAACAGTGCAGAAATGCATTTTACAATACTGAATGTTTTAATGTAGATACTTAAAGTGCGTATTCCAAATGGACTTTTAAAAACTTACTACAACAGAGTAAACTCAGTTCTCATTTATTTTTGAATGTATTGGCACTGTGTAGCAAGAGTAACTTTTAAAATTGCAATTCATTGTTATTACAAGATTTTACTATTCCATCTAGTGCTGATCCCTTCTGTAGCTGACTGACCTATGGGATGAGCTAGCAGAAAAAATCCCAGCTCAGGTCTGATGGGCTTTGGAGGGGGTTGGGGTTTTCTTGGTGCCTGAGGAAGAGCGGGATAAGTATGCTTCTGAAAATACAGTGGGGTAAAGAAGAAATTACCGAGGTTGGCATCTTCAAAAATAGCAAAATGAATTTCATTTTTAAAAAAAGGAAGGGTGAGGGGAATCCTTTTGATAATCAATGATTAATTTTCTGGTATTCAAAAAGCTGACACAGGCCTCTTGCTACAAGTGACCACAATTTTTATTGAAGTAACAATGCATTGCAGTGTCATGCAGCCTTTTATTGTTTTATTGTGTATTTTTGATGCATTAAATGTTACATTTTTTACTGTCTGACCTGCAAAGGCTGCTCAGAAGGCCCGTGGTGTGAGTGGTTGCAGGAAGGCAGAGCTGCCCAGGGCACAGGTGTGCACAGGGGGCAGAGTCAGCAGGATGCTGCCCTGGCTCTGCCTGTCCTGCACCAAGTGCACCTTGGCTCTGCATTACACTGCATTAGGTAGACAGGCTTGTCAGGAGTCCCTCCATTCGTGTATCTCTGCCCTCTTCTCCTGGATTTGTGGTGTTTTTCTCTCTTGTAGATCTGTGGAAATTTCTACAGTTTTCCTGTACTGGCAGTAGTGGTGTGAGTGTTCTGAATGTCTGTCCTGTTGAACAAACAACCAAGAAAGATGATTTTCCTCTCATCTTTTACTCAGGTCTAAGAGGAAGGCTGCTTTTGTTAAATGAAACCTAAAAGCTTGAAAAAGTCTGACCTCAAAACTAACAACACAAAGTAAAAGGTTCAGTAATGCTCAGAAATTAGAATGATCTGTGGCCTTTATATCTGGAATGGGGAGAGAGGCACTGAGCATTTGGCTCAGACAGTCAGGTGTGGGTGGCCAGGGTAGGTCCTGAAAATGAACCCAGTGGGAAGGTGCTGTGAGAGGACTCCAGAACTCTCCTTATGTCTCCTTTGCCCATTTTGTCCTGTGATGCTGTTAGAGGGAGGGAGAATGAGTATGCATGTACTTCATCTGCTGTTTTCTTACATATCTGTGCTCATGTGTCTGAAGGTGTAACCTCTGCTGTTCCTGTCTAACAGTATTTCAGGCCTGCAAGTGAACAAGGTAACTGGTAGAAGGACTTGTGACCTCTTCAAAAGCTTTTAAAAAACTTACTATTCTTCAAGAAACAATATCTTAGAGTGAAGGCATTTATCTCCCTTGTCTGCATAAGATCAAGTATCATTCAGAATAATACAACTTTGTTACTGTTGATTTGCTTTGTTTTGAATTTGTACTAAGAGTGCACTTTATACATGGGAAAGATCTTTTGTTTATGTTAAACCAAAAGTTTATACTTAAGTTCTGAGAGCTTTTCTTTTCTCAACATGTTCATCTGAGCCTCTCTGAAGAATAAATTTATAAATGATGATTTTTCTATTCTTTTAAAGAATTGCAGTGTGTGGAGTTTATTAAAAATGGTCTTACTGCACTGTTCTAAACAGCCAAGGTACTTCCACATGCTGTCTGTGGAAGACCTTCCCTCTTGAAGAGGTTCTTGGTTCACATCTCCTCGTGGCAGTGTTGGTGGTGCAGCGGGGCCAGATGAGGCCGGGGCTCAGGAAGGCTGTGCTAGGAGGATCGCACCTCTCCTGGTGCATAGTGCAGTCCGTCACCTGGCCCTGCCCACACCCTGGAGAGCAGCTGCCTCCAGGGGCCAGGGAAGCTCTAGATGCTGCTCCAGCTGTTGGGGAGGAAAAAGGGAAGGTGAGGTTGTACCTGACCAACCTGGTCACCTTTTGTGCTGAGATGGCTGTGCCAGGGGCTGAGGGGAGAGCAGTGGGTGCTGTCAGCCTCAGCAAGCTGCTGAAGGGGATTTGGATGAGCAGACAGGTGGAGTGAAGCCTGGCTGAAGAGCTGGGCTCAGAGTGTGGTTCTCTCTGCCACATGTCTTGTTGGAGGCCAATAACAATGGTGTACCCCAGGGGTAGTGCTGGGTCCAATCCTAGAGGTCCATTGCTGGTGAACAGGGTCCACCCTCCGCACATTTGCAGATGGGGAGAAGTGGCTGCTGCTCCAGAGGGATGTGCTGCATCCAGAGGGATTTTATCAGGCTGCAGAAAGGGTCTGATAGGAACCTTCTGAAGATCTCCAAGGGGAAGTGCAAAGTCCTGCACCTGGGAAGGGTCACTTCACCAAGATGTGCTGAGGCCCCTCCACCCAGCAGGCAGCGTGGAGGAAGGGATCCAGGAATGGGCACGAGTTCACCATGAGCCAACAAATGTGCATCTGCTCTCACAGCCAAGAGTGCCAGGGGTGTCCTGGACTGCCTTAGGCTGAGTATTGCCAGCAGGCAGAGAACCCTTCCCCTCTGCTCCACACCAGTGAGGCCAGCCCTGGAGTGCTGGGCCCAGAGCTGGGCTGCCCAGTACAAGAGACAGGGACAGACTGGAGAGTCCAGCACAGGGCTGTGAAGGTGATGGAGGCACTGGAGCATCTCTGCCATGAGGAGAGGCTGAGAGAGCTGGGACTGCCCAGCCTGGAGCAGAGCAGGCTCAGGGCCTCTCACCGCTGTGGATAAATACCCAGAGGGAGGGTGCAGAGAGGATGGGGCCGGGCTCAGCCCCAGGGGCCACGGGCACAAACTGACACACAGGAGGGGCCCTCCCAGCTCAGGAGACACTTTGGCACTGTGAGGGTGGCTGAGCACTGGTGCAGGTGCCCAGAGAGGAGGTGGAGTCTCCATCCCTGGAGAAACTCAAAAGCCACCTGGACATGTCCTGGGCAGCTGCTCTGGGTGGCCCTGGTGGACCTGCAGAAGTGCCTCCCAGGTCATCCAGCCTGGGATTCTACCCCAGTGCTACTTGCAGAAAAATGAAATGGGCCTGAAGTCAGGGGCTGTGTGTCATTGAGGGGTGAGGCAGTGCTGAGGCCTGGGAATAGGAAAAGGACATGAGGGTGAGGTCCCCAGGGGATGGTGCTGTGCAACCACTTTCAGCAGGAAGTGTTGGGTGGCACCAGGGCACAGGGCTCGGATGCCCTGAGCTGGGTGCCCTGTAGGGCTGCAGTGGGCCCTGGGCATGTGCCACTGGGAGTGTCCAGGGCCATGTGTGGGTACTGGGGTGGAGGGGTCTGTGCCCCTAAGAGCACCTGGTCAGAGGAGGTGTGAACAGCAAGACAGTGAGCCAAGCCCCATGGTCATGGAGTAAGGGAGGTGAAGAGGTTGGATCTCATCAGTGGCACGTTGCCTTGGGAAAGGTGTGGGGAGCAGGAGAATGGTCTTTTTGTTCAGCTGAGAGGACTCAGAAAGGGAGGGAGATGAACCTCCTTGGTCCTGCTAACTGGTGGGCTCTCAAGAGGCCACAGGCAACCTGAACTCTGCTGCTGGTCAGACTGTAACCCTGGGGGTCTGGGACAGTGGAGAGGGTTTGTGGCACTGCAAGTGGAGGATGAGGGAGGAATGAAGGGGTAAGAGAGAAAAGGAGTATGAAAGTGTTGTGTTGAAAACAGGGCTGGTGGGTGTCTTGTCTGCCTGAGCCCTGCACTGGCTTAATTCTGTCTATCCTGTCCTTGTCTTAAATCTGTTCTTGTCTATTTCTCCATGAATCTCCCAGCCTGTGTGAATGTGTGCTGGAGAGATGGCACAGGTGGCCCGTGGGAGATGCAGTGGGGAAATGACTGGTGAGGTTCAGCTGAGGTACACGTAGGGTGGGAGGGTGGGTGGGTATGTAAAGCACTGCAGGCTGGGGCTCTATGGGATCCAGGCTTCATAAAATTACAGGTCTAGGGACAGAAGCTGACACCGGGTGAGGTCATGGGGTGATACTTCAGCTGCATGCCTGGCTGCGCTCCCACAATAAATACATCAAATGTGGTCAAAGCTGACAGGCCCTTGTCCTCCCATGGAACCCCACGAACCACCCCTGCCCAGAATCCCCCTGTGGGACTGGTTCTGCTGCTTGGACAGGGGTGGTGGACGAGGAGGAGCAGAGCTGGCTTGGCCACCAGGAATGAGAGGCTAAACCCTGTCAGCCAGGCAAGACGCAACAGGTTGTGGAGCTCTGGGGAGGAAGGGGCTCAGAAGGGCTCTTATCACCCCCTCCCAAGGAGGAAGCCCTGGTCCGCACAGGGTGATGGACAGAGAGTGTGGACTCTGCCAGAGGGGGGTGGGTCCCTGAAGCAGTGCCCTGGTCTGACTCCCCAGACTTGCTGTGGCCACACAGCCCAGACTGGGATGGGACATGTGCGGTGCTGTCACAGCTCCCGGCCTGCTCCCAACCACAGGCCCTGTACACCTTCACAGAGCCATTTGGTGCTTCCAGGGCAAGGACAGGGCCAGGAGCCCATTTATTGAGGGATGGTGACTGTGCTGCCTCCAGCGCTGCCAGAGCTGGCCCCGGCGCAGAGGCTGCCTGTGCTTGCTCGATCCTGCCAAATTCACGCTGCTCTCGAAGCTTCCTCCTCCATGTGGGGCCTGCTGTGCCGGGCTCTGCCACTTGCCCTCCTCCAGGGGCAGCTCTGCCTCGTCCCAGCCAGGGGTGGGGTTAGGGGTGGGGCTAGGGTTGGGGTTAGAGTTAAGGTTGGGGTTGGGGTTGGACATAGGGTTTGGGGTTAGTGTTAGAGTTACGTCTAGGGTTAGGTGTGCCATGCCATGGTGGGCGTATGCAGACACTCAGGTCACCTCAGCCCCATGGCAGTAGCACTGTGGGGCCTGAAACCCCACTGCAGTGTGTCCCCATCACACTGCTCACTCCAGCTGTTGTTGCCCTATGACATTTGGATGTTGTTGGGGTCAGGTGGAAGGGGGCTGGGATGTGGCTGGTACCATCCCGTAGGCTCTTCATGTGCTGGCAGGGAACAACTGTTCATGAGACACCAGACCAAAACATCCCCCGGCTACCACCTTTTTTGCACACGTGTGGTTGTGGGTTCAGGCCAGGCCCCACAATTCCAGATCCTGGATGCAGAACTCCTCCTGGTGCGAGAGGGTCTCATTGTCGAAGGTCTCACAGGGTTGGCTGCCCCCATGGTGCAGGTCCCCATCCAGCCACAGCCCAAACCGACCGCTGGGAATGTGCCAACAAGCACAGTCAGCTGAGTCCTGCCTCCTTCATGGCTGGAGACCTTCCACGTCACCTGTGGGACCAGCCACCTCCCACCCTCACTCTCTGCTCCCCAAAATCGGGATGAGAGAGGGCAAGCATCTGGCCCAGGTCTGCTGCTGTGCCACCAGGGAGTGGGCTGGGAGCGGACTGGGAAGGGGCAGGGACTGGGCTGGGAGCGAGCAGGGAGCGGGCAGCCCTGCCAGCAGACAACAGGATTAAGGAATGAAAGGGCCAGTGCTTCTTGAAAACCTGTGCCAGTGTTTTGGGGTTCAAACTACCACCACATGCCTGGACCCAGCTCTACAGGGAGCCTGGGCTCAGATCATGTCTCTGATGGCCATCGGGGCTGGTGGCCTTGTGAGCAGCTGAAGTTGCCAGTGCAGTTCCTACCTGCCCCCACCGACCATCAGCAGGTTCACATCCCCTTTCACAAAGAAGTTGTTCCTGCCCGTCCACCTGAACACCTGCATGGGGACAGCACTCAGTTGGGACTGTGGGCTGGGGCACAGTGTCCCCATTCCCATTCCCATCCCTGTCCTGTGAGGACCAGCTGGGGGCTGCTGAGCCAAGCTGGCTCTGCTCGGCACCTCCCTGTCCCATGTCTCCAGAAGACCCGGCCGAGTCCATGGTGCTGATTCATCCCTGCCAGCAGACCTGTGGGCCCTGCCAGGGGACAGCTGCCACCACTAATGTCCCGTCACACACACAGACACCCAATGGTGCCGGAGCTGTGGCTGAGCTGCCCCCACATCCTGCCAACCCAGCACTGGGCTGCGGTCACCTTGCCAAGTGGAGAGACTATGGTGACACCCAGGTGGGCAGGGTCCCCTTCCCTGAGCCTCCCTCCCTGCACACTCCCTGGGACTTGCCTTCTCCCTCGAGCCCTGGACAAACCGGGGGGGCTACTGCCAACAGGGTCCCCTGGCTGCTGCCCCCGGCCCAGCACAGCCACATCGCCTCAGGCCCCCCCAGCACCGCCGGGACCCCCCGGCGTGGCCGAGTCCTCGGGGCGCGGCCAGTCCCCGCCCCGCGGTACCCCTCGGCTGGCAGCCTGCAGCCCCCACCTTCAGATCGGGGCAGAAGGAGAAGAGGAAGGTCTCCCCCGTGCCGTAGAAGCCGCTGCTGCAGCGAAAGACGCTGGGAGAGAAGGCACCGAAGGCCTGGGGAAGCAGAAGGGGAATCTCATGGCGCGGTGCTCAGGGGGGGCTCCCAGCACCAGGACGTGTCCCCGTCCCGCCGGCGGACCGAGGATGTGCCCAAGCCCCGTGAGACACGGTGCAGCCGGGCTGGGGAGGGCATGGCCGTACCTTCGCTTCCGTGTCCCTGATGAGTAGCAGGGCCGGGGAGCCCGGCTGGTCCCCGCTTCGGTAGAGCGTTTGGAGGCTGAAGCCGTCCCGCCCGGTGGAGTAGAGCAGGTGCCAGGGCTGCTGCGTCAGCCGAGGGGGCAGCTGGAGGCCCAGCTGGGGCAGAGTGGCCTCAGTCACGGCTGACCGGCTGAGCATCCTTCCCCCGCCCCAGCACAACCCTGAGAGATAACATCGAGCATCCTCCCGAGAGGTGTCCCCAAGCACCCTCCCCCTAAATATGCTCCCAGGGGGTCTCCTCAAGTCCCCAGCCCACCCAGCAGCCTCCTAGTAAAATTCTCGCAAGCGTCCTCACCCTGAAAACCCTTCTGAGATGGCTCCCTCAGCATCCTTCCCCCAAGAAGTGCTGCTGAGGTGGCTGTCCCCACCAGGAAAATGTCACCCATACGGCCACACACTGGACCAGTTCCTGGTAGGACAGTGGTCATGGCTGTGGGTACAGGGGAATGAGTGGGAGGGTGGGGTGCCTGGGCTGGCAGGAGGGTTCCTCACCTCGTGGATCTCTCTGTCCCGCAGGATGCTGCTGGGTGTGCTCAGCACCAGCCTGCAGGGCTCCTCCTCGGCTGCCGCTGGGGCTCCCTCCCAGTCCTGCTGTCCCTCTCCAGATGGCTCCTCGCATCCCACAGGCAGGTCCTCGTCATGGTCGGGCTGGGGGCAGCTGGAGATGAGTATCCCTGCGGGCTTAAGGGAGCAGCAGCTCCCGAAACCGCCCAGCATGGGCTGTCTCCCATCCTCTGCCCAGGGGCTGGGAGAAGGGGCCCGAACTCCACGGGGATGGGCATGGGGCTGAGCTTCCAGCCCAGCTCCTGACTTTCCGCTGCTCCTAACAGCCCTGGTGTGCCATGCCGTGCCATGCCGTGCCATGCTATGCCATGCCCTGGCACCCCTCCAGGCCGTGCCACCACCGCACACGGAGCGTGAAGGCTGTGTGGCCACCCGAGGGGAAGGAAGGGGAGGAGAAGGAGGAAGAGAACGCAGGGGAGGCCTCTGCATCTGCAGCCCCAGCAGAAGGGGTGAAGCCTGGCCTTTTCCCTCTTTGTCCACGGCTGACAAGTGTGTCAGCCACATGCTCAGGATGGCTGTGATTGCAGCTCATGCCCAAGGACGGGTGGGCAGCAATTCCCTGCTGACCACTCTGAGGGGACAAGAGGGATGAGGCAGGGCAGCCCCGGCTGGTAGGAGATCTGCCCCCAGTATGCCTGCATCCTCGGGGGACAGCGGGCTACCGGGGCAGGTCCCACGTGTGCCCATCGCCCTCTGCGCCTCCCCAGCCCCTCACTCTCCCCACGGCAGCCCCCCTCTCTCTGTCCACCCACGTGTCCAGCCTGGATGGTGCCTCCCAGCGCTGCCCCGGAGCTCATTCCCCACGCTGCCTTGTGGGACCTACCACGATGGACCTACCAGGAGCTGGTAGCGGCCTCGGAGCCCCCTCATTGCAGGTGTTTCCGGGGTGCTGGGACTGCGCTGCCAGGGAGCCCTGGACACCGCCCCGGGGTGAATGTTCAGCCGCGCCGGCCCCTCCCCGGCCATCGGTGCGTGACAGGATGGGTGTGGATGCCAGCAGCTTGTCCCGGCCCATGGGGTCCAGGATGTGACCCCCTTGCAGAGCCAGATCCTGCACGGTGCTGGGATGGGTGGGCAGGCGTCCCCCTCCAGCCACGTCCTTGGTGGCCGGTGGCTGTCACCTCCTTCGTGCCCTGGCCGTCGCCTGGAACCAAGCGGGGACCCCCGAGGCCACGGGGGGCCCTTGTTTTGGCATCACCAGGGCAGGTCGTGCCAAGTTGCTCTTCGCAACACAACTGTTGCAATGGTTGTAGCGACTGCCAACACCTGTGTGGTGGAGTGACCTTGGCTGGACACCAGGGTCACCAAGACAGCAGGACACCAAAGTCTCTCTCACTGCCCTCCACAGCTGGGCAGGGGAGAGAAAAAATAGCAAGATGTTCGTGAGGTTAGATAAGCACCGGGAGAGATCCCTCATCAAATACTGTCATGAGCAAAACAGACCCGAATTAGAGATACTACTTGAATTTATTACTAACAAAATCAGGATAATGAGAAGTAAAATAAGACCTTAAAAACAACTTCCCCCATCCGTCCCTCTTTCCCAGCTCTGCCTCCTCCCCTCCAGCGGTGCAGAGAGATGTGGAACAGGGGTTATGATCAGTTCATCGTAGGTTGTTCCTGCTGCTGCTCAGGGGGAGGAGTTGAAGTCCTTCCCTGCTCGGGCGTGGGCTCCTCCAGGGGCTGCAGGTGGATCTTTCTCTGCCCCGCCGTGCCCTTCATAGGGCTGCAGGGGCACAGCTGCCTCACCGTGGACTTCCCCATGGGCTGCAGGGGAATCTCAGCTCCAGCTCTTGGAGCACCTCCAGCCCCTCCTTCTGCCCTGCCCTGGATGTCTGCAGGGCTGTTCCTTTCATATTCTCACGATGCCCTTCTCCGAGCGCAACTACAGCCGCGCAGAAACTTTTTTTTCCCTTCTACTTAAATCTATTATCCCAGAGGCGTCACCGTAATTCCTGATTGGCCCAGCCTTGGCCAGAGGCGGGTCCATCCTGGAGCCGGCTGGAATTGGTTCTGCCGGACACGGGGAAAGCTTCTGGCAGCTTCTCACAGCAACTACCGCTGCAGCCTTACGCTGCCAAAACCTGGCCACACAAACCCAATACAGGAAGGCCTGGTGGCCCTCGCTCCCAGAGAGCCAGCCTGGGCGGGCATCCTGCCGTCAGAGCCCCGGGCGAACCGGGACTCGGCTGAGGGAGGGAATATCTGCCGGCCTCGGATGCCTCTGAAGCAGCCCCTGAAGACCAGGGAGGAGGTGCAGTGCCCGGTGCGCCACACCCAAAACCCCCCAAAACCACTCAGCCTGGCTGTGAGCCTGGGGGTCCAAGCGCAACAATGCTCCATTTATGCCACTCCATTGCTTTCTGCGTGCCCTGCCTGGTGGCACAATGGCTGTGATTCCTGGCCCAGGCACTGGGCCCACTGCAGGCATTTTTGGGTTGTTCGTCATCTCCATAGCAGGTCCTGCTGCAGCCCTGTCAGTCCTGATGGGTGTCAGCTCCGTTGTGCCCACCAGGCTTTGATGGCAGTGGGAGTTTGGGGGTTCCTGGTGCCTGGCACAGCTGGCATTTGGTCACCGGCATGACTCAGGGGAAGACCAGGAGGTTCTGGTGGCCCCAAAAACTTCCCCTGGGACCCTGATCAGGAGCCAGGACAGGGCACTCAGACCCTGCCTGAGCATGAACATCCCTATCCTTGTCCCTGTCCTTTTCATACCCCTACCCCTGCCAGTGCTTCTGTCCCTGCCTGTTCCCCAGCCCCTATCCCTGTCTTGCCCTTGACCCTGCTCCTGCCCTATCCCTGCTTCTGCCCCCACCTTTCCATACCCCTAACCCTGATTCTGTCCCTGTCCTGTCCCTTTATCCCTTCATTGTCCCTGTCCTTACCCCTTTCTCTACCTCTGCCCTTTCCTTCTACCTATCCTTGACCATGATCCTGTCCCTGCTTGTGCCTCTGTCCTTGCTCCTTCCCTGCCCCAGTGCTCACCCCATTGCTTTCCTCAGGACTGCTTGAGTCTGACTTTGGAGACCCAGACAGACCCAGCCCAGGGGGCTGGTGGGGTTGGGATGGGGTCTTGGGCATAGCCCCAGGAACAAATCCAGCTGCTGCAGAGGACGGGAATGGTGCCTGCAGCCCTCAGCTCAGTCCTACTGCCTTCCTGATGGTGATTTTTGGCTTTGTGGGAAGAGGAAGCTGTAAAATGGGCCCCATAGCTCCCTCCAGTTAGTCACCCTCTCCATTTCTCTTACACTGCTGTCAGGTTACCTGTACATTCCTGGCTTTCCCTAAAGCCAAGGGGGTTTCAGCCTGCCCCAAAGACCTGTTTACTTTTTGGTCACTTGTTTTCCCCCACAACCCGTGTTTGCTTCAAGTCCCCTAGGAACCCTTCCGCCTGCCTCTCAGTGCCTCCCAGAGCCCCCCCTCACAAGCACAGAGCACACGAGGTGTTTAAAACTTGCACAGTTTATTATGCTCCTTGCCATGCCCCCACCGGCCGGAGGCTCCTGCCGGGCCTGCCCCAGACCAGGGCTGAGCCGGGCTCGGCTCCGCCCCCCAAAGCGCTGACAGCAGTGCAGTAAGGCAAAAGTTTGAATTGTCCAGAAAGAAAGATCTGATACACACCTGCCTGGGCACATCCACCTCGCAGCTGCTCGGTACCAGCTGCAGTTTGGTTTCCATGTCATATTCCCAACCCTTTGGATGTCCCCTGGGATCAGTGGTGATGATGGAGGTGGTCACACTGCGACCACCACATCTCAGTGCCACCAGACAGCCTGGTGGCTTCACCCCAGAGTGCCACATTCAAGGGGCAGCAGCAGCAGGTCCAACGTGAGCAGGTCTGAGCACAGAGAGGAGGAGGGGACCAGGGGAGCTGATTTAGGGGAGCCGATTTAGGGGAGCCCTCGTGCACAGTCATGAGCCCAGCACTGAGCTGGTACAGGGGTGACATGGACAAGTCACATCCAGTGATGATAAGAAGCTGTGGAACAACTCCATTACAGGAGTGGCTGAGGCTCCTCCTGGATTTGGTCTGGGGCCTAACAGGGAGATTGTGACACCTCGTGGTCCTGGCTGCTATCCCAAGTGATCACAGCAACAGAGAATGAGTCCAGCACTGCCAGGCTTTGTCATCCAACAGGAACTGGGAGTAGTGGGACTCCCATCTCCTCAGTAGTGTTCCTTCTGAGACCTGCACTGCCTCCATGCAACTCCTGTCATGGAAGTCTGTGTTGCTCCAATGGGATAGAACAGTTACCTGGTACCCACCCTGCTCCTGCTCCCACCCCAATTCTGGTTCTTACTCGTCTTTGAGTGCTGAGGTTACCATGTGTGGCAGCAGCTCCAGCTGTCCTCCAAGGTCATCACTTCCAAGGCCACCCACCTCTTTCACAGCACCCACTCTGACTGAGCACATGGGATTCTTCCAGATCCCACAACAGCAGAGCCATCAAAAAATGGCATCCACAGCCAGGTACCCAGAGATTGCCTCGTGCCAAGCGGGAGCGTTACTGGTCAAAGCAGTGAAGGGGAAGATTCCAGGAGAAGCGAACATCTCCATGAAGCAGTGGTGGAAAACAGTTCATGGTCTGAGCTCCAGCACTGGGTTTTGCTGAGCCACTCTCTAGGTCGTGCTGGACTGTCCAGAGCTGATGGCTGAGGTCTCAGTGAAAAGCACAGCTGAGGGGGGAGATGCTCCAACAGAGGCATTGCAGCTCTCACAGTCTCTGTGCTGAGCCCACAGCTCAGGGGGTATTCCTAGAACCTCAGCCCTTTCTTTCAGTAGGTATAATTTCCAAAGTCAGAACTCATTCAGGGAACCTTGCCCACCCACCCCATGTACCCCAAGCTTTGCACGTTCCTCAGAGTGGTCCATGTCCCAGGAAATGGTGGGCACAACCCTTATTTCAAAACCAGCATGGCCTCTGTCCCGTCCTGCCTTGTCAAGTGGAGTCCATGAGTGAGGTAGTATTCCCGCCGGAGGAAGGCATAGAAATAATCCGAGATGAGCAGGATCTGTGGAGTGACATGTTCAGACACATAAGTGGTGCTTCAGAGCAGGGAATAAAGAGGGACACGTGTTGGTGACAGACCCTGTTAGGGGTTCAGCAGTTCCTGGGCTGTTCAGCACAGGCTGCCAGAGGAGCCACTGTGACCCTGGGCACACCTTGTCCATCCCCTCACCATGTTAAGCCAAGGGAGACTCACAGACATAAACTGGCCAAAATATATGACAATGGCAGGTCCAGCTGCACAGACCCATCTCACCCACAGGACTCCTATCCAAGTGCTGTCACAGAATCATAGAATCAGGTCATTGCAGTTGGAAAAGACCTCTGAGATCACTGAGTCCAACCTGTTCCCCATCCCCACCTTATCACCCAGCCCAGAGCACTGAGTGCCATGTCATTGTTCCTTGGACACCTCCAGGGATGGGGACTCCACCACTGACATGGGCAGCCCCTTCCAGTGCCTGAGCATCCCTTCTGTGAAGAAATTCCTCCTGATGTCCAACCTGACCCTCCCCTGGCACAGCTTGAGGCCATTTCCTCTCATTCTGTCCCTGTTCCCCGCGAGCAGAGCTTGACCCCACCCTGGCTGCCCCCTCTTGGCAGGGAGTTGTGCAGAGCCAGAAGGTCCCCCCTCAGCTTCCTTTTCTCCAGGCTGAGCCCCCCCAGCTCCCTCAGCTGCTCCTGGTGCTCCAGACCCTTCCCCAGCTCTGTTCCCTTCTCTGGACGTGCTCCAGCCCCTCAATGTCTTTCCTGAATGGAGGAGCCCAGAACTGGACACATCCCTTGAGGTACCTCACCAGTGCCCAGCACAGGGAACAGTCACTGCCTTGGTCCTGCTGCCACCCCATGGCTGGTACAGGCTGGGCGTCATGGGCCTCTTGCCCACCTGGGCTCATGTTCAGCTTCTGTTGACCAGCACCTCCAGGTCTTTTCCAGCTGGGCACTTCCCAGCCACTCTTTCCCCAGCCTGGAGTGCTGGCTTCTTTAACCCAAAGGCAAGACCTGGCACTTGGCCTTGTTGACCCCCCACTGTTAGCTTCAGCCCATGGATTCAATCTGTCCAGATCCCTCTGCAGAGCCGTCCTGCCCTCCAGCAGATTCACACTCCCACCCAACCTGGTGTCATCCGCAAACTGAGGGTGCCCTTGATCCCCTCATCCAAACCATCAATAAAGATATTAAACACGACTGGGCCCAATCCTGATCCCTGTGGAACACCACTAGTGTCCAGTCACCATCTGGATGCAGCACCATCCCCACCACTCTCTGGGTCTGGCGACCAGCCAGTTTTTATCCCAGTTCTTATCCCAGCCAAAAGTGACCCTGCCCGAGCCGTGGGCTGCAGCTTCTCCAGGAGATGCCATGGGACACAGAATCAAAGGCTTTGCTAAAGTCCAGGGAGACACATCCACAGCCTTTCCCTCATCCACTAGATGCATCACCTGGTCATTAAAGGAGATCAGGTTGGTCCAGGAGCACCTGCCTTTTCCAAACCTGTGCTGGCTGAGCCTGCTCCCCTGGTTGTCCTGAACGTGATGTGTGATTGCCCTCAAGACTCTCCGTAACCTTTCTGGTTGAACTTTGTGCAATTCAACTCAAATGCTGAGTCTACTGCTGCTGCTGGCCATCAAAACTCAGTTGTGACTGTTTATCATAGAATCCCAGAATGGTTTGGGTCGGAAGAGACCTCAAGGACCATCCAGTCCCCCCCCCTGCCATGGGCAGGGACACCGCCCACTCTCCCAGGTTGTTCCAAGCCCTGTCCAACCTGGCCTTGGACACTTTCAGGGATGGGGCAGCCACAGCTCCTCTGGGAAACCTGTCCCAGGGCCTCCCCACCCTCACAGGGAAGAATTCCTTCCCAATATCCCATCTATCCCTGCCCTCTGGCAGTGGGAAGCCATTCTGCCTTGTCCTGTCACTCCATCCCTTATTCGAAGTCCCTCTCCAGTTCTCTTGGAGACCCTTTAGGCGCTGGAAAGGGCTCTAAGGTCTCCCTGGAGCTTTTTCTTTTCCAGGCTGAGCAGCTGCCATTTCTACTCTAAAGGGGCAGGAAGTGTGCAGGCAACAGAAGAAATCCCACAGGTCCCCATTAGCCAACAAGAGTTTCAGCTTCAGTTAAAACAAATAACATCAGGCCAAGGGGTGAACAAAAGACCTGAAATTCAAGGCTGTGGCTTCACAGTTCAAAACTAGAAGCAACACCATGTCAAGGCCCTTCTTCCACTCCCATCACTGCTGCACCTCCTCCCTGCCCCTGTGCTCCCCTCTCTGTGGGGCGGCCACCCTGTTTGCACACTCCCTCCTCCTTCAGTGGTGAACAGGGCTGGCTGTCTCCTGGATTCTCCCCTGATCCAGGTCTGAGCCTACTGCCACACACACAGAGGCTGGCACTGTCCTGTGTTGCTCAGGAGATGGATGTACCTCAGGTTGGTAATGCAGTGTGAAATCGCAGCTGACGTGCCAGAGAACTACAGAGAACATGGACACCTGATGTGGAAATCACAAGGTTCCTCCCCTCCTCAGCCTCACTTTCATAGAATCACGGAATCATTAAGGTTGGAAAAGACTTCCAAGATCACAGAGTCTGAATGTCAACCCAGCACTGCCAGGTCCACCAATAACCCCTGTCTCCAAGTGCCACATCCAGGGTTGGTGACTCCACTACCACCCTGGGCAGCTTGTTCCAATGCCTGACCATCCTTGCACGGAAGAATTTTTCCTAATATCCAATCTAAACCCCTCCTGGTACAACTTGAGGCTGTTTCCTCTTGTCCTGTCATTTGTCCCCTGGGAGAAGAGCCCAATCCCCACCTGATTACTTTTGTCGGGAGGGGCCCAAAACTGACGCCCCCCAAGACTGGAGGTGCCTCAGCAGTGCCCAGCACAGGGGACAGTCACTGCCCTGGTCCTGTTGCCATCCCCTGGCTGGGACAGGCCAGGTGCCCTTGGCCTCTTGCCCACCTGGACGCACCTGGCTCATGTTCAGCTGCTGCTGATCAGCACCCACAGGGCCTTTCCTGCTGGGCACTTTCCAGCCACTCTGCCCCCAACCAGTACAACTGTGGTTGCACTGAGGCACACAGTGGGACTGCTCCCATGCCTGGAAGCCCTGAGGTCGCAGGAATGGGTGCCAGTGGATTCTCTAAAGCTGCCACCTCAGGAAGTTGCCTCTGCTGGGGCAGGCTGGGCTGTGGCAGGGACCTGCTGGCTCAGCAGTGCCATTTGTCACTTAGCCTCTTGCAGTGAGGCCTTCCCCCAGGACTGCCGCCCTCCTCCATTTGGAAACAGGAGCACATAACTAGAGTGGAAAATTTTTTCAGTGCCAGCCTGAGCTGGTAGTTATTGTCCTAGTGTCAAGACGCCACTTAAAGCATTGCTTTAGTACTATGTCACCTGAAGTATGTGGCAGTGCCACAGGCATGGAGGGAGGGACAGTCACAGCCTGCCTGGGTTACTGTGCAATTCAGCACAGAAAAACACAGCAGCTGCTGCAGACGCTCAGTGGCTGGACAGGAGGGGATAGAGGACCAGGTAGGAGACTGGGAGGAAGAGAAACACGGCTGCAGACTGCTGAGGTCAGGGGAGAAAGTGTGAAGGAGAACAGACCCAGGGAGAGGGAAACAGCCATGCTCTGCCTGCTTTGCTGAGCAACGGCTCTGTCAATGAAGGTGATTTCACCTTTAAACTTCTCTGCAGATGTCTAAATGGGAAAAGAAAGAGCTGAGGTGGGTTGGGGTTTGAGGGCTTGGTCTTTCTCACAGGGAAATCAGAAAAGAGGATTTTGCTGTCTGCATTTACACAGAGCACAAGACCTTGCAGGATCTGCTATGACTTTCTCTGGTAGGAAATAAAATCCTCTTAGAATGTCAACAGCTGCCATCTCTAAGGTTGTACTATTCCTTTCATTCCATAGCAGGACATGTTATAGAGCTAATGAACCACTCCCAATTTCCTATCAGCCCCTCTTAGAATCTCTATTCTCCCTCTCACCCTGTGCAGTCTCCTTTGGTTTTACCAAATGAGTGTTTCCCCATTTATCAAGGGTATAATTAAGTGATTTTCTGCCGCTGGTCAAAGTGCTCTCCTGGCTTTAGGAGAAGCATACAAGCATAAATGGCTGAGACACATTCAAAATAAAGGCAACTTTAACATGAAATGAACATTCTACTCACCCACATGTGAAACTGCCCCAGGGCTTAGTTACATGACAAGCAGCACAGAGCAGAGGAATGACTTACAAAAGGTTGTAGCACCTGTGTACACTGAGTTCCACCCTTCAAGGGTGCTAAGTTCTGCTTTCCCAAAGGCCAGTGAAAGTCATGTATCCAGAATAGCCTTGGGAAGGGCAGGGGGGGCAAGCCCTGGCATCACTGGGACCCTGCACGTGCCCCCATGTCCCAGAACCACTGGTGCCATGTCCTTGTGCATGGGCAGGTCTCACTTATCTGTTTTCTGGCCCCACTGCTGCTGTCCCAGGGTTTTTCCATTTCTCCTCTAAACTTCTCTTCTCCATTCACATGTGCTTTGTCCTGCCATGCTGAGATGCTTTTCCTCAGCCATCAGCAACAGAGCACAGGACCCACAGTAAGCTGGGTTGGATTGTTAAGCTATAGCTCAAATACCAGAAGAACTCTTTCCCATTAGTGTGCCAGGGGTTGAGGAGCAGGCAGAATCCAGGAGGAGGGCCAGGAAGCTGCTACGCAGGACCACGCAGGATGCAAAGAGCCAGCCCCATCCTGCAGAATTCACTGCTGCTGACAGGCCACCCCATCCAGCAGCCTGCCTGCAGTGCAGCTTCGTTTGCCTCGCTCTACTGACCTGCCCTATGTTGAAAGTCAACGTGATGGCATAATAAAAATTGGAGTTGGCACTTCCTGCATAAATCCATAGATGCCACAGAACGGGGAACAGGAAGGAGCAGAAAATGAGCACACATGACAGGATGAAGATGTTCCGGAGGACTGCAAAAGAAAACCAGCTGTTAAAATGATGTACTACTGAGTAGCCATGGTCACACAACCAGCAATGGTATATTTAGAGTGTGTGCAGGGGGTGAGAGGCACTTGCCAACACATACTTCCCTCCAATAATCTTTCATAAGTTGCTTTAGTAACTTCCTGGCTAGTGCTTATAAGAAATCCACTGTATTTCCCTTCAAAATAAATACTGCTGCCTTTGCTTCAGTGTGAAATCCTCATTTATAGTTCTTTCCTTCTAGCTCCTGCTTCCAAACATTCTTTCTTGGATGACTCTGGCTTTTTGGTATCTACACTACAGTAACCAGCAGTCTGGAAAGGGGCCTTTCCAGCAGGATCCCAATTTGGAGAGTGGAGCATGTTAATCCCTTGCCTCATCAAGCTAATGACAAAGGAAAAAATGAGCCTGTGGGTCATAGAAAAACAGGTATTTTCTTGGGAGGTGGCAAGGAAATGAAAGCCCCATAAAAGGAGGAATCTCATACAGGCCAAATGCATTGACAGACACGTGACCTCGGGAGGTGCAAGAATCCATTAGTCTGCCTGAGTATGTGTCAGATGGACAAAAACCAAGCACAGTGTTGTCTAAAAGAGCTGGGAATACCAGGCCAGGAGAGGTTTCGTTTTCTGTGAACTGCTTATGCCTGTCCTTTGGCAGCAGTGTTGCAATCCATCCCAACACCTGTGCTGCTCTGCTTGACTGCAGCTCAGCCAATGCCCATCACTCTGCAGCTGATGTTTTAAGAGCACTGTCACATCCAAAGCTGTTCACACCTATTTTAAACTTCTTGTTCAGTTGGGCTGTTCACACACTGTGGGGTGGGAGCATGTGACAGATGACTGCCCCTCTCACTGCATGCTTGGAATGTGCAACTGAACTAGACTGAGCAAGGACTTCTCAGAAGTTCATCACCTGCTACAGCTGTGACGTGCTCAGTGACAGCCTGATCCTGATCACAGCTGCTCTGGCCTCAGCTCTCCTGAGTCTGAAGCCAATGGAGCAGATGATTTCCAGGTCTCCTGACTCCTGATCATGTCTCCTACAACAGGCAGGTGAGCTCTCCATGAACACACTTGGCCTGGCTTGGAGAAGGCTGCAGTAAAAGGCCTGGACTACCTGGCAGGGTTGGTCAAAGCAGTTGCTTTAAGCAAGAAATGCCAGGAAAAACAACACTTCCAAATATCCCCATGGAAGCAGGTTCTATAGACTGAGCCTGAAAATCCACAGGAAGCTCTATGGTGATTTCAAGAGCTGAAGAGGGTCTTTATGAAGCATGTAAGAAAAACTGGACAATTGCTTGGAGTAATTCAGTTACTTTTACTCTAAGCAAACAAGCAAATGCAAACCAAAGAACGACTGCAAGGTGCAGCATTTTAAGGCTGGCGGACTCACCAATTGCAAGAGGACTGTTCAAGTTACACAGCCTTAAATGGGAGTGAAGCATCTGGAGGATGGATGTACTTCAAATAAGCCACACCCCTTGTGCAGGACTGTAAAAGGTTCTTATAAAAGAGTTAATCTTCAGAACAACTTGGAGAGAGGGGGAAGATAAGGTACAAGTGAAAATTCTCTCCTTGATTAATTTCAACCCTGGTCCTAAACACGTATTAGGGACTGTATCACCAGAGAAAAAAACCCCAAAATCCAGCCTCCTTCTAGACAGCCCAAGGAGGCCATGAGAGACTGTGAACTTGGGCCTGGTTTGGTTTAGTGGTGACCATTTAGTTTAATTATTTGACAGGCCCTTTCCCATTCCAGATAAAGAATAATAAAGCACAAGGAACTTACATCTGTAAAGGTGGCTCCAGACTGGAAGGAAGGCCATGTACAGTGCAACATCTCCCACGGTGGGATAGGACTTGAAGATGGAAATGATGGCAATCTGGACAAACATGAAGAACACAGGGTGCTCCCTGGAAGGGAAAAGAAACAAAGGCTAAGAGGATGCAGCAGGGTCTCTGGAAACTGGAAGTAAGTATCAGCAAGGGCACAAATGTGCTGTGGGACACGCTCAAAGAGGCTCCTGCAGCCCTGTTCTCTCCAGACAAGGCTGTGAGTGCTGGATGGGGCAGATGGAGCTGCCCAGCAGAGCAGCAGTGTCACAGGAGTCACATCTGCCATGGCCTCAGCCAGAAACCTGGGGCCTCACCCAGCACACATTTACACCTGCACATTGGTCACTGCACTGCTCCTCCCCAGCTCTGCCTTACCAAAAGCAATCAGCACCTCCCCTCCGAAGTGATTTGGGGAAGCCCATAGTTATCCCTCTGGTATCTCTGATGTATCCAGTTCAAGTCAAAGGATAAGCTCACTGAGAATCCAGGTGTGTTAATGGGTGTTTTAATCAGAAAGAAGTCAATGAAGTCAGATAGGAAAGTCCCCAAGCTTCCACTTTTTTTCTGACAATGAAGAACTTGTAGTTCCAGCCAGTTCTTGCTTTCTGACTACAGTGGCTTGTGCCGGCAGGGAGCAGGCACTTCTACAGCCTCCATTTCTGCTCCTTCTTTTGATGCTTGCAACACAGAGTTCCACTGCAGAGCCCAAGTCACTCTATTTAAGAGGAACAGAGACTGAAACAATGGGAAATGAGGAGGACAGGCCCTGTTAAAAATCTTTTTCAGGCTTGTAGATCAAGACATCTGACTTCAGCCTTATAAGCTTCCACCGGACAACTTAAGAGTAAAAAAAGTAGCAGAGGAACACACTCATACTTACTTTAGCTTTATTGCCAAGGGAATGGTGTAGAAGAACACATTGATTTGAAACACACATACGAAGAAAAGACTGAAGTGTTCAAACATCTCTGCAAAGAAGTACCAGAAAAGGCCAATATTGGGGGTCAGGTCTGGAACAGAAAGGCTGAAATTTGAAAAGAAAGTAAATTTTTAAATGGTTGTTTCTCACTGCCCTGTTTCTGTTGCATTAATTAGTCATTGTGTGCTACTGGATGGAGAATCTAAATTGTAAATCCATGAAAAAGAACCCAAAGGGGTGAAAACGTGGAAAGCAGGTTTAAATCCTGCTGGGGAATCCTTCCCAATGCTCCAGCAGGATTTAAACCATTCCCAAGCAGGCATTTCTCCAGAGAGGAATATTTCATAGCCATGGTAGCTCAACAGTCAAATCCATTTCCAATCACTCATGGAAAACATCTCCTGTCTCTAATTTTTGCTGTTATTTATTTAACAGAAGTTGGAGTTGGCTAATGGCTGCTTTCCTCCACATATTCTTTCTTTTCTTGCATTGCCAGTAAATCACAGACCCCACACTTCCTGGGTCAGGTAGCGGGGCACCTGTGTGTGATGGGCAAGAAACAACCTGGGTGGGGAGGGTGGGGCCAGAGACAAAAACACCAGTAAGCATCCTTATACTTACATAAACCCGTAAACAGATGGGATAAAATCCCAGGAGTTGAGGAGGAAGAAGGAGAGGCAGATGATCACCACCAGGCTGCACAGGTACAGGGATGCATACTGCATGGTGTACAGCCAGAAACTTCTGCTTTTCAGTTTGATTGGTATGAACTGACGCTGCAAATGAAGCAGAAGCACCTCATCAGGTGGAGAGCCACAAGAAAGCCTGACTGTTCAGAACATCATTTTAAATTGATGAAAGAAAGCATCAAACATTGGCACTATGGCACTGGAAGGAGCAGCTTTCAAGCACAATTTGCTTGTTGTTCTTCACTCTAGCCAATTAAGTCTCATACACATTGCATGTATTTCCAGAACTGTGCTGAAAATCCAGGAGCAAAGCTGGTCACTTCTGCCTGCAGTGAGTCACGTCTCGTGCACTCGTGTGAGTACACACGCAGGTCTAAGATTTACACACCCCTCCTCACAGCTGTACGTCAGACATTTGCAATACTGCACCAGTGCCTGTCTTCTACTGCACAAACCCACCACAGGGGTAACTGAAAGCCCTGCTCCACAATGCCCCATCCCGTGGCACCAGATCCCCACCACACAGCCTGGCTCTCCTGCTCTGCTGAAACCAGGGAAAGAGGACATCCTATGAGCTCCTAAACACAAAGGAGCCCCTCTCAAAGGCTGCTTCCTCAGACGAAGTCCTGTCACTGCCACATGTCTGTGTCACAAGAAAATCACAAGGCCTTGTCATGTAACACGACTTGGGTATCTCACTCCATCAGGTCCCGACTGCCTTGTACAGACAAATACACACAGGGGCCAACACCTTTGGGAATTGCTCAGCGTTCTGCAGCTCCAGGTCAGTGACATGGCTTTTCCATTTGGTCCTGGGGCTTGCAGTGCCAGGAGATGTGCAGAGAATCTGTCCTGACTGCTGTGGGCTCTGTAAAGCTTGTTTTCTGTCAGAGTGTGTTTAACATCACTCACTGGGACAGTGTAAGCAAGGTTACCAACAACATGTAACAGGATAGATTGGAAAGAGCTGGAGAAAAGTCATTTAATTCTGTACAAGTATGCAGGGAAGTTTATTTACAAATTTAGGTAAAAGGACACACACCAACATGATTGCCTGTAAAAGTTGCAAATTAAGCAATCACATATCAAAACTCTTGTTGTGAATGCAAATGTACAATGCTTGCACTTCACTCCCAACTTACTTTGACAAGTTAAAAGAGAACAAATGAGACCAAAATATTAAATATATAAATTATCCTAAAAATCACCAAACTGAAAAAGCCACATTGACTCTGCAGAAGTTCATCTCTTGCAAAGAGTAATAGTAATAACATTTCTGAAAAAAAGTAAGAGACATTCATGTCAGAGAAGAAAATGAATTAGAATTGACTCCCATTCTGTTTGGAAGCTCAGAGATTTGAGAATAGGCTATAATGTAGTTAAGATTAGCAATAAAATCATGATCAGAAGCAACCAAGAAAGACTGGTGAAACACACAACAGCAGGATTTCAGAATGATAATAATTTCAAATACTAGTAATTATCACAAAGTGATCTGTGAAGTGAACTGAGCCTCTGCTGGCATCACAGCTTCACCTTGCTCCCACAGCAGAATAAAATTAGCAAGGTCAGTCTTGGTGGAATTTGGAAGCCCTGTTAATGGAGAGGGAGAAAGGACGACCAGCCTCTTTCCAGAATATGCCTTTTGCCATTGAACACCAAATCAGCATTTTTTAACTTCCCCAGGTCTAAACCCCTCATTGCTACTCATGTGACACAAGGAACTACATTTATTTTGGGCAAGCTAACCACCACTCATTCTGTAGGGCGACTTCCTGCTCCCTTCTCTCCACACACAGGCATTCCCATACAGGTTTCAAACTTGCCTTGGCTTGAGGAGAGTCACTCTTTCTCAAACTCTGCACTTGCCTGACTCCTCACTCAGTAGCCAAGGACTGTCCCCGCACAGCTACAAGAAGACAACAGGTACCAAGAGTAGAAATCATCTACCTGTAGAAGGTAAAGGAGTGCTGGAGCAAACAGTGTGAGAGGGTAGAGTGACTGGTATGTTGCTAAGGCCAGGAACACAGCACTGAGGAAGGCACTACCTGCAAAGAAAAAAAATGTTCATTTACAAGGAACTTTTACTATAAACAGCTATACAGACAGGAAATCCAAATGGGAAGAAACACATAACCCTCTGCAGGGGAGTCACAAACTCCACTTAAAGGAGTTTATAGCAGAATGTATCCTGGAGTGTGTTCTCTTGCTAACGGAGATGAGCTGAATGGAGAATGACTCACTCCATAACAAGAAACCACTGGCTGGTTTATCTCTCGTGTCACTCACATACAGAAAGAGATTAATATAATTCAGTCTATGTAAAGACCATGCTGGCTGCTGTTAATGAATGGGAATTCATTCACTGAAGTCACCTCTGCATGTAAGAGCAAGCAAAATCTGCAGCTGAAGGAATGAAGTGGTATTAGCCCTGCTTTACTGATACCAAAGCTGAGGCATAGAAAGGATTGGCACAGCTTTTCCAAGTGGTCTCAGAATAAGAATGCCTTTTTTGAGGAAGCTTTATTTGAGGTGTCTCAGATTGAGCTCAGTGCTGAATACTCACATTTCTCAACTATCAATAATGGAAATTAAGTTAAAAAGATCTCAGGTTTAACAATAAAAATACAAGCACCCAGTGCAGTAGCCTGGTTATAGCTACAGACCTTATGGAAGTTCTCTGTGAGAACACAGCTCAGACAGAAAGAGCCCTAACTCAGTGCACTGAAGCAGCTGCCAGCCTGTAACAGCCAACATTCAGAGAGCTCCTCCCTGTTTCCTCCTCTGAAAGAGAAAAGTACAGGGTTACCTGGTGATGAGCCTCTCCTCTACACAGCCCTGAGAGGAACCTCCCTATCCTGTATTTTATCAAGTGCTCAATTCTGCACAGATCTAAAGAAGTGATTCCCAAAAATCAGTCATAACCTGGTATCCTCTTTGCCCGTTTTAAACCCCAGACTGCCACACTCCCAGTCAGAGAGAAACCATGAGACAGCCACTACGGTTTTGTCTACTACCAAACTATTGGTCTTAGGGTACAGTTAAAAGTCAGTTTAACTAAACAGACCCTACTTATTTACTACTGCAAATGCTTTTAAATGAAAACCCCTCCTGACTCAGTCAGCCAATAATTACAGAAGAACTTTCTTTTGGAAACACTAATAAAAACTACCTATATCAACTTTCTTCTGTAGTGCCTGGGTCTGGGCCCTGCTGGAGACAAAGGATCAGACTGACTTTTTTGTCTGATCCAGCAGAGAACTCCTAAAACTGAGGGGACCAGTACAAATCATATATGCTAAAAGATTTTAGCACTGGGGAGTAATGAAAGAAAGAGAAAGCTGGCATTATGTACAAAATGAATGAAACAGTGATTCTGACATAATCTACTCAGCTGGGCTGGTTGGCACCTTTCCTTACTGCTTCTGCTCCCTCAAAGCTCAATTAGTTAATTTCAAACCATGTTTACAACTGTGAGTGAAAGCCAAATAATAGCTGTAGGCAAATGCTTGCTTTTGAACAGAAGTTCAAGGATAAGCTTTGAATATAAATTGTGTACAACACTTTAAAAGCATATTCATGTACAAACGAAGAGCAACAAAGCTCTTATGTCCTGCAACACACAGACCCCAGAAAACTATTTGAAGCCAATCAGGAAAAGCAGTCAGTTTTTAGAGATGAAACTCCTGGGTACATTGAGATAAAAGTAAGTTTTCACTTGACTATAAAGTCTCTTGATCTCATGAATTCATATAGAACTTTGACCTTGTTCCAGTCCTGTTTCTGCTGTGTTTCACTGAGATCTTTACAGCAATCATATCTGTAAAGTTTCCCCAGGATTTAACTTTTGCTACATTTCTAATCTTTTTAGAAGGTCATAAAGAACCCTTTTTCCTTCATTGTGTTACCTTTTATTGTAGCTAAAATGAAGAATGCAATGACAGAGTTGCTGATGGCACAGGTGGACTTTGCCACACAAGACATCACAGTGTAGGGGTTTAACAGGTAGCTGAAAAAGAGCAAAGCTTGGGTTACATTCAAAGGAGACAGCATCTAATTAAAGAGATGTTCAAAGAAAAAAAGATGCACTTTGCCTTTTCTTTTTGTTTATTTACATTTGATGGGATCCTCTCACCAGCAAATTAACTCAGCTGAATAGGTTCTTCAATGTGAAGCAAAAACCAGACCTTTAGATGGCAGCCTTGGACACATGGGCCACAGGGAGCCCACTGCAGAAATGACACATTGGGAAGACGTCCAAAATGCAATTTCAGGCCTAGAAAACGGCTAAAAATGTTTCTTGCTTTGCAGAAACATTTTACAGTTATCCAGTCAGATCCAAGATTGCTGGGTCCAAAAAAACCTTTTTCTGCTACTCACATCTACTGCTTCTGAAGAAGGAAAAGAAGAAAACACGATGGAAACAAATCTGAGGCATGAGCAGAGTTTCCCACAACCCAAGTGCACCAGTCTCCTCCTGTGGCAGAGCAATCATTTATGTTCACCATGGCACCATCTGAGCACAAAACCTGCCAGCTATGCAAGACTGGCATATTTTAATTGGAATTATAGAAAAATTCTGAACAACTTTACATTCCAGAATGCAGCCACTTTTGGAAAGGAGAATGACAATAATCTCATTTACTAGGTTCAGAGCACAGAAAAAGGTTTGTAAGGACTACCAATACAGTAAGTATGATAATGTACCGATCAGCCTTGCCAGTAACTAAATTATTCATCAGTGTCAGTAGAAAAATGATTTCCTAATTTTCTTTTTATTTTCCTACTTCTCTGAGCCCCAGTCTGTCTTTTGCAGTATTTCCAGAGGGCCAGCCTATAGCAGAACAGGTACAATTTAATGCCAACTCTGCTGTGGCAATGTGCAAACCAGTCTGCAATTGACCCACTTTACCCTTCTTGCCATAGGCAATGTGCCATTTAAAAAATTCATATGAAAATAAGAAAAAATTGACAACTTATCTAATGGAGAATTCTCTCTGATACAGAATAATTCAGATAATTTCTTTGTATCAAAATGTCAATGAAAAAAATAATTCTGTAGCATTAGGTACCTTGCTTATATATTATTTATTTTAGTTGAAGCCTTACTGAAATAAAAAAATGTTTAGTATACAGAGGAACACCAAGACATGAAATTCATAAGATGACAACATGAAAGTATCTTTTAACTGTTATAAGCAATTTGGGATATTCAAAATGTGATATTCAGGAAGCTGCTCAAAAATTCCTCTAACTTTACTGAAAAGACACCAGTTGGAAGGCATAGAATCAATTTTGGTTAACATTATCATACAGGCAAAATAAATGGGAATGTGATCTGTGCAGACACAATGTTCTTGTTACCAAACTAATGACCTTATGCTACTGAGCCTATTTTGAAGGGCCTGAGTGAATTTACTTATTGGCAACAAACATGTGCAAATTCATCTGCTTTTCACTTTTAAACTGAGTATGCAGGGCCAAAAGGAAATTCACAATTTCTGGGGAAAAAAAACCCCAACCCTTGACAGACTTTGAAGCCCCAAATGAGACAAACCCCAAAGGGAGCTGAAGAACCAAAGCAGCCCACTGCACCTACAAGAGCAATACTTACAATAGTGCTACCTTGAGGGGGATGTAGTGCATCTCCATGGGTGTCTGGATGAGTTCAGCCACATCTGGTGCGTATTTATCCAGTTCTATTAGGAGCTTCTGCTTTTTGAACTGAACAAGGGAGAATGATCAAAGACTGTCAGAAAAGGAAAGTCATTATTTTGTATTACTTGTGTTATTCTATTTCATGTTACTCAGCCAATTACCCGGGGTTTCTATTACTGTAGAGCGTATCCAAGCCACTGGTGTGAGCTAAAACTTATGTTATGTGAGAAGCTGTAGAGAACAAAAAACCCCTCTCTCTTCTCAAATACTTAACAACTGAAGTTAGAGTCAGGAGGAAGTAGATGATCTCTACTCGTCTGAACTTCCTTAATTACCTACGTCTAGCCCTTGACACAGCTAACAGTGAATTCACCACACCAGAGTTCAACACTCTCAATCTTCCCAACACCTCTCTGGATCTCTAATGAAAAGATGACTTTATAAATTCACTGTTCAACACACAAGCCCCTGAAAACCCAAGACTCCTAAGTTTGAAGTCTTTGTTATTTTGAAGATGAACACCTCTATGACAAATCTTTCTTTAACCTCTCTAGTTCTACAAGGCTCTCTATGGAGACAAAGGAGAAATCTGAAATATGAACCGACTGAACTATGTTATGGTGAGACAGAAGGACAGAGATGCTGGCAGTAAATTCTCAACAAGCAAAGTAACTCACATGTGGAATCTTTACATGCCTGCAGTTCTACCCTGAGTTATTTCCTTGACCTCAAATTCAGAGGACAAGGAACACAGCTTGATGAAACACCACAAAGATGCTGTAGAAAATGTACTCTCCCCGTTGATTTTGATACTGCATCCCTGCCCCTCTGAAATTGCAGAAAGCACAGACAGCATTGCTTGCACAAAATGTTCTTTAAGCTACTTATGAGAGAGATGGGAGGAATCACTCACCTCCAAATACATGCACTTATAATTTGAAGGCAACAAGTAGTATTTGATGTCAGACTTTCACCACACTCACTGGAATGATTTATGTCACCTCAGAACCATCAGAAGATTTCATCCCTTCCTTTATACGTTTCTAGTCTGTGTATTACCTCATGCTGTGTGCAAAAACACCCTCTCCAGGGTATAACATCCAGGCTGTAGAAGATTGTACGCTACTGTGATCATCATTCACAATGTGTAGCTACAGACACTAATTTGCTTCACACTGTTATAGTGCCACAACAAAACTAAACATGCCTCAGTTGTTTACCACATTCAGTCCTCATGTTTGTTTATCATTAAAACATGATCAGATTTACTACAACAGGCACTTGACACTGCATCCTCTGGCACGTCTTTTCTTTGGTCCGAGATAATTATGTTTGCTGTGAGAAGAGGACCAGTAACACTGGGAAGTCAGCTTACCACAACTTTGTTGAAGTCCTGGATTGCCAAGTAAAGGGCAACAGCAGTTAGCACATCAGTTATCTAAAAAAAGCAACGAATAAACTGATTGTAAGCAAAATAAACAAATGGAGAAAAAAAGATACTGGTCGGTATTTAACAGAACCTCTGATCTGACTTAGCTCATGGGAAGAAAACAAGTTTTAAAAATACTGGATGGCTGATTTGTACAGTGCCCTCACACACCACCATGTCACCTTGAAGGCATGAGCTGTATCAAAGATATTGATATTAATAAAACAGGAGAATGGGGAATTAAGAGGAAAGAAATTGTTCATGGAAAGAAGCATGTGAGTATAAGAGAGAATCACTGGTGTAGTTAGAGCACAGCAACACTGGGGCAGTGCCCAGCTGGTTAAACCCACCTGGCTGCCAGTGCATCATGAGGTGCCTTGAGCTATGCCAGCCTGCCCAGGCAGCAGTACAGGCACCTGAACAACCAGCACTAGCCGAAGGCAGATGGCTGTTGGCTCTGCACAAGCCCTGCCTGGCAGGGACCTGAGGACAGAGGCTCCACTGAGTGACATGTGCAGCCAGCTATACTGTGGATGTTACAGGCCTGGGTGCAAAGAGATTTCAGTTTCCTGACAAGTGTCTGTGTGAAAGCAAGGCTTTCTCAAGGACGCTGCAGGAAAACAATTTAGAAGTACTGTAAACTATGGTCTTGTTATGAGACCAAAGAAGAAAATACATGAGGTAAGAGTTACTGGGTCCAGCCAATACCTCTGGGGGGTGGCTGGTCAGTGAACCAATGACCTTATGTTAGTCCAGCGTGCTAAGGTATGTAAGCACCTTTGTAAATATAATAAAGAGGTCAGTTTTCCAACTACATAAGACCGTCTGTGTCGTTGGTGCCCAGGCTCGCTAGCGACACTATACTGTCCTGAATTATGCAGAACAACACGACGAACAATTTACAAGACACATTGGGGGGATGAACCCATTTGTGGCTCCTTGCAGGTCTGGGCTTTGGCAGAGAGAAACAGCAGTGTAGGGATTAGGCTGAGGGGACAAAGTACTTTGTTACCTGTAAGAGATAACCTTTGAAATCTGAAATAAAATGACACCTTCCTATCCCTCTGCAGAGATAACTACGTAAGTAAGAACTCACAAAAAAGAAGGAATATGTACAAGAAGGGAAAAGCTGGAATGTGGGTTTGTGCAGACAAAGCTGTCTTTCTAAATAAACTGTGAGCTCAGCAGGAATCTGAGCTACAGAGAGGCTGAAGGTCCCCAGTTCCTGCAGGACTGAATGGAAAGTCACATTCAGCATTTCCCTGAATGGGACCTTTCACAAGGAACTTTCCAGGAGCACTTACCATGAACACCAGTTCAGCATATTCAATCAGGAAATGAAAGAGATAGATTATCAGCGGGGTCTGAAAGAGAGCAGATTGGAAATCCATGTCAAATAGTGTCCAGACAAAATACTGGTGATTTGATGAGACAAATTACAAGAGTTGAGTAGTACTACAAGACACTGCCAAAGGTAATTTTCTTTGGCCCCTTCCCCAACGCTGATATAGCAGAGCAAAGTGATCAATCAAAGCACACTTACTGGCATTTTTCCTTGCAAAGTTCTCAGTTCACTTTATAAAACACACCATCAACTCTGAAAATTGTGTTCTATTCCAACTCTTGAATTCTACTACTACAGTGGTAGATTTACAATAGAAAGCATACAAAGATCAGCTTTAAAAAGTTTTTTTCTAGAGAATCTATTTTTTCAGGTTGTCTGCAGGTACTTTTTAAAGATTTCCTACATAGCTGGTTCCACTGTTGAACCTGTTGTTTAGATGAGTCTTTTATAATGCAAAAAGAATAAAGCATGTTAAAAATATATAAAGCTGCAGGGTTACAGTCCTATCATCCTCTTACTCCCATAGCTTTTCCCTTCTAGGGTAAGAGGAAAACCATGTTTCTGAATTATTCCCATCACACAAAAGCTTAGTCTGAAGTACTGTATTTACATGCTGCAAATTCAGTCTTCACTATGAGAAAATAGATTTCTTTTTAAATACTTTAAAAATTACGTGATGGTCTGAATAAGCATGGGGAAATATTTCACGGTCTGGGAGAAATTCTGTCTAAAGAAGTAGAATTTATTGAAAAGAAACCAGTTTTCAGAGGATACCAAATACCTGCTTCACTCCAGGTGACACAATGTATGAGCGTACCTTCCTATCAATAAGAACACTTGAGGGCACAAAACCCCACAGGTGACTAAGTGCTTTTGTAGGAACGAGGTGTTTTCAAGACAGGAATAAATAAACTGCATGCTTGTGCCAGAATTAGGATTTCTGCAAATGTAGATACTGCAGATGCTGTTACCCAGTAAATTGTATCAGACTCACAGTGACACGGTGTCCCTGCTCCAGCTTCTGCTGACAGAAACAGCTGGATGTGAACAGAGAATCTGACTTATGACAGAGCTCCCCTGTCTCAGACTTTCTTTAAGCAGTAACAAATATAATGATGTCTGTCACCTGCACAGAGAGTGCACTGGGATCACCTGCATTTCCTTGTGCCAATCACTGCACAACTACTGCTCAGACACCTACACGACCTTGGGTTCTCTGAAGTCTTTGGGACAAGACTTCAGCCTTGGCCAGGCCGTGAGCATCACATTCAAAAGGAAGCATGCAAACCAACCTCATGAAAAATAGCTCCAGAGTACGGCGAGACCCCTAAATCCAGCAGAGCTAATCCTTCGACCACTGAAACAGACAAAACACCTGCATTAGAACCCTGGAATGCGGGAAGTGAGAGATCTCATGACGGTAAAACTGCAGTCTTTAAAACACCCACACTCTAAGAATCTCACACTGAACAAGTGACACCAAACCTCCCAGAGCCAACAGCCACCAGAACTGATTCTCCCCCAGCTCTGCCATGCACACTTCTGCATGAGCACTTGTCACCTATTTATTTGTTTCCTCTAAAGAATGTTCTATATGAAATCTTTTGCACTTAACTCTGTAGAAATCACATGTATGATACTTCCTCCTTTTGAGTCACCTATTAGGTGATACATGGCATCTATGCTGAAGAAATACTTAATTCCAAGAGGACACCCAAACCTTTATAGAATTTGAACCATTTGCCTCATTAGATGTAGAGAGACCTAAAATGCCCAAAATCACAATGGAAGACAGGAAAGAACACGTGTTACCAGGAAAAGCTAAATGCTTTATCTCTTATTGAAACTTCCTGACGTTTTACAGCCTTAATTCAGCTCCTTCAGGCTCATGGAGTTACAGCTTGCCCTGCAAGGCACATGTATGCTTTTCCATAGGATCTCTACCCTCCTGAGCACAGACGTTCCCTGGGACTGAGCAGTATGCAGAGAAAGGAGCTAAGGGAACTGGGTCCGTTTCTTCAGAGGGAAACAGGTAGGACACTGCAGAAAGCAACAGTGCTGGAAAAACAGATTCTGGCTGCCACAAACTTCCCATCTGATGACAGCCCAGACTTTTCAAGATGTGTCCACTTTTTCTCCTTACTATCTAGATACCTACTCTGATGCTATAAGGTGAAAGATTCAATTACACAGGAAGTGTGAGGTGCTATATACTGTGGAGCAGAGGCCTCAGATAATCAAATGCATTTGTACTTTTGACCTTTATTACTCTGAGCTACTCTTTTCCACCCCAAAAACTGCAACCAATTTTACCTGCACAATAACTGGATACTATTTGCCCAAAAGGCTGCCTTTAAAATAAATTTAGATTCCTAAGGGGCGCAGATGCTACAAAGCCAAATGTCACTGAGAAGCCCCGATTGCACTGTACCTCACTCAGCCTTCAGAAGAGAATTTGAATGGTTGGTAACAACGCGTGGGGCCACGAACTGACCAAGGGAAATGACAGTTAGTAGCCGTGCACAAACCATGCATTCTCACCACGGCACGGTGCCTGTGCAGGTACAGCAAAACGGAACGGGCTCGGTCGAGGCTGCTGGAGCCACCTGCTCTGTGCGAGGTGTGTCACGCGCCCGTCTGAGTACATGTGTGACACCACCAGTGCCCCCGACCAGCTGTGAACCGCGACCTTCTGCTTCCAGCCACGCGGCCCTCCCGCCTCCGGCAGCCGCCGAGCACCGACTCCCACCGGCTCCTCCCGGGTACAGCTGCCCAGGGCCCTTTCGTGCAGCTCTGGTTCGGGCCCGGGCGAGCAGTGCCGGGCCCTGCCCGGGGCGCAGCCGGGCGCTCGTCCCGCGGGGCCGCTCCCAGCCCGGCGCCCAGCCGGGGTCAGGTCCTGACTGCCCGGTTCGGGGGGATCCCGCCGCCCCGACCCCTCTGCGCTACCCCCGAGGGGCTCGGCCCGGCCAGCGGCGCCCCGGTCTGGGCTCGCCGGGCCTCACCTCGCTTCCAGGCGTTTAGCGGGGACGCCACCTCGACCCGCTCGGCGATGAAGGCGGCGAGGCTGGAGCGGTAGAGCGCGGCGCGCACCGTCACGGCCGCCAGCACCACCAGCACCAAGGGGGCCGCCATCCCGGCGCGCCCTCCGCCGCTGCCGCCGGCTGTAGTTCCCGGGCGGCGCCGAGGAACGCGCCGCCAATACACCGGCCCGCCCGGGCAGACTACATGTTCCAACAGCCCCCGCGTCACCTCCCGGCACAGCTCGGGGCTACGGCGGCCGCGGGAGGGACCAAGTTAGTGGGAGCGCGAAGGCCGCCGCCGCCGGGAGCAGCTGGGCGGGTGTACCGCACCCTGTTCTCCGAGCTGCCCCGTCCCGGTCAGCCTCGCTCAGGCCGCCACACGGGACTTCCTCAGCCGCAGCACAGGGATGGGTCTGTCCTTGAGTGCCTTCGCGCTCCTCGCGGGCCGTCCCTCCCGCCTGGGGATCCGAGGTGCCTCCGAATGGCAGCTCTGCCCAGCTGGGGCAGGGCCTGGCGGGCCGGGTCCTGCTCGGACGAGGAGCGTCAGTGGCTTCTGAACTGGTTGGAAATCCCCTCAAACAGTTCTTATTTCGCAAGGTATTTCACAGCCCCCGTGGTGTTTGCCCGTGCGTAGCTGCTGTGGCTGTGGTCAGAGCCACGGCTGCTGTGAGGGCACTGCGTGCTCGTGGCCGTGTGTGGCTTCAGAAGGCTCGTGGCGGATTGAGATTCTCAGTCTATGTGGCTTCAACAGCTCCAGAGCTTAAGAGCTCTAGAGAGACTTTCACTCACTACCTTCCCAGCATGGACTTTCCTGCTGTTCTCCGACAAGTGTTCCTCCATCCCCATCCTTGGGTATGTGCACAGCCCATTTGCACAATCTCACACAAAAATAGCCTTTACAACACTTTATCTGAATGGAGACAAGTGGAAGGAAAACATGATAATCTCGTAAAAAATTGAGGGACAGTGAAAACACATTTCAATTTTTCACATAATTAAAAATAGGATTTGCTGAGTGTACTGCAGTTGCCATTGAAAAGAGCTGGATAATGCCCAAGTCACAACATTTACATTGCATTTATGCAGCTTCAGAGCTGTAGAGTTGCACCCCCCTGCTGAAATGAAGAAAGAATACATGTGGGAAATGGTCCCTAAAGGCCCAGGTGACCCACCACACACTGTCCTGAGGACTGGAGAGATGGGTTGGTTTAGGTGGTCAGTCACATACACTTTCTAGACCATGGCTGCTTAGGACATGAATCCCTTCATGCTACAAAACCAGCTTCAGATGGTCCCAGGAGTGTTTCCTACAGTGCTTACTCCCTCACCAAGGTTCAGCTGCTGCCTTTACAGGGCTTCCCTCAAGTGTGGTCCCATCTGTAGCCACAGGACAACAAATCTGGTCCTGAAGCCGTAAAGAGAGCTTTGGTGCTCAGTTTGTCGTGTGGCAGCTGCTCTGCTCTCAGGCTCTCTCTGGCACAAAGGCAGAGGTTGTGATGGTAAAGCTGCTCTGTGAGCATGGCTCTGGCTGGCCCTGGGACTTGATGGCCCCAGGACTGACCAGGCCTGGCACATCCTCTGATAAATCAGGATGAATTAATTCAAGTTAATTTATTTGTGCAGGCATCTGTAAATAGGAAGGCAGAAATACTGATTCTTTTTTTTTGCAGCTGTTTACAATGGTCTCTTGAGTTTTCTGATCAGAAATGCTTTTTTTCCTGCACTGGTTCTCTCCAAATGACAGTTCTGATCTGAAGTACTTGACAGCCATTGCCTGTGAGTGCTGCTTTGCTGAGTGACTGTCACACAGTTGTGCGGTTAAAGCTGCACTGCTCCGGGATGCTGATGTTGCCAGTCTGAGCTGTGCCATGTGCTTTCCAGCACCATCAGATGCAGCCCTGGGAAGATTAAGATAATCTCCAAGGGGAGCAGGAATCAGATGTGGAGTCATGCCACTACAGTTGTTCTGTGTTTAATTGGTGTGCAAAGCCAACTAAAAAGAAAGGTCAAAGAACAATTCATGACAAATGCAGGAATTCTTTCTGGAGCATAAGTTTGCACCAGTGTTTCTCCAGGAGGAGTTCCCGGGGCTGGCAATGAAGGAAAGTTCCTGAGCTAATTCACACATTCAGCCCCCTCAAAGCATCAAATATGTAAGGTAAATACTGGAGGGTTGAGTATCAGTTGGTGTGTGATGGACACTAATTTGGGGAGTTGGAGCTGCCTTTAAGGAGTTGCAGTAAACACACACAGTACTGTGGTGCTGCCTTTTGTCTGACAGTCACTTTCAGCCAAATGAGACAGAGGAGCAGATCTTTAAAACCCTCAGGGTTCCTACAAGCTTTGTGAATATCAAGGAAAGGTTCAAGAGACCAGACTGGTGTGGGTTTTGCACAGTTTGGGATCTGGCAATGTTGCTATGCAGCTCCAAGTCAGCCACCACAGCCAGCTGCTTTCCCAGCAGCAGTGAAGGGGCAGTGAGGGATGACAGCAGAACAGAGAAGAGATCTTGGGGCTGTCAGAGACTCATGCTGAGCTGAATGGAGACTTCCAGGAAGGGCCTGAAAGGACACAAACCAGAAAACTCTGAGAAAACTCTGGTTTGCTTGGTTAGTGCAACAATTTGGGTTTTTTTTCCACAGAGGCATAAACTTGATCTTCTGTGTCCTGGGGTTTACCCCAAACTGATGGTAGTTTTTGCAGCACTTTGGGGTTTATCTGCTATTCTTCTTTCCTGAAATTCCTTGGCTCTGCAAGTGATCTGATGGGAACATGCACAGAGGGCTTGGTGTACTGGGGCCTGGGAGCAGCTGAACCAGCTGAAGTTTGGGGATCTCCTGCCGTGGTACCACCGGCAGTGCAGCAGTGGGGCAGTCAGGTGGTTGTTGGTCTGCATAGGGAGCAGCAAATGCAACTCTCAGGGGAACCTTCACACTGCCTGTCCTGCAGCTTCCAGCTGTTGTTGCCTAACAAAAAGGAGCAGATCTAATTGAGTCAAAAAGGCAGTGGAGAGCTGCTGCTGCTGCTGCTGGAAGATCTGTGCTTCCTTGATCGTACTGCCTACATGGGGCACCCACGTGGAGCATTCAGGGCGTGAATTCAACCTGGGGATGTTGCATCACAGAACTTCCATAAAACACTCTGGGTAAGACTGAGCCAATTCAGGGATGATTCATCTCTGTTCCTGCAAACAGATGCTGGTTTGGGCACTTTTTGCATGCCCTGCTGGAATTACACAATGGTGACATTTTCTGGGGTAAACAAGCCACTCCTTTTCTAGCCTCACTGTACAAAATAGGTGTTCTGATTCCTGAGGCAGCCTCCAGTCCTCCCTGGCAGCTCTTCCAATCTAGTGCAGTTTTTTTTTGCTTTTGGGAGACCACAGCTCTGTGTATTATTCTGAGATTTCATCAGGGCCCTGTGCAACAACTTACATAACTCAGGGATGCTTCCTGTTCCTGTGGGATCTATCCCACCCCATCCCCAGGTCCCAGAGGGATAATTTTCACCCACCATTTATTTTGGCCAAGCTGTCGTGTTTTGTTTCCATACAGCCAAGCACTTCAAATGTAACACTGTGTTTTCTTCTGCCTTTCCCACTCAGACCTTGCACAGCAGTTGTTGCACTGCAGTCATTCCTGGTCCTCACTGGCTTCGGTTTTCCTGTGAAGTCCACATTTACATATTCTGTCTCACTATACTGGGGTCCTTTACTGATAAACACTTGAGTTGCTTTTGCCTCTTCTTTTCCAAGTGATCTTCTGCTGGAGTTTATTGGCTAGAATACCTGCCAGCTTTGGGGTTTGCCATGAATTCATATGCCTTTAATTTGTGTGGCCTACATGAGTTCTCATTACTTCTTCTCTTCGGTGTTCATGGGTGAAAACTCCTGTTAAATTGAAGGGTATTGCTGTTTTTAGAAATTGCTGGAAGAAAGGTGCTTGCCTTTTATTTATTAACTTGGAAAACAACAGATTTTCCTCGCAGTCTGAAATAGCAGTGCTGTAGGTCCTTCCAGTCTTTCTGCTGCTGACTGACAGAAGACAGCATGAGGTTTGTGGTCTTTTATGGAGGTTAGCAGTGGTCTGGATCAAAAATGGAGCCTGAGTGATCGGCTTTTCTTTTTTGGGTTCAGAGAAAGGAGAGAATAAACTGCACTTCAGATTTCTCTGAGTGGCTTCATGTGCCAGGAACTTCCTTTACATGAAAGACGGATCTCTTTGTAAGGACGGAAATCAGCTTTACTCAGCCTCCAGAAAGATTGTATTTCTGCTTTGAATATTTTCCAGACTAAGTTTTAAATGGCATTGTTAAAAAAAAAATCCCCAAAGAGGAAAGCTCTCATTCCTGCCAGCTAACTTAAGCCAACTAATCAGCTAATAGAAGCTTGTCATCAACATGAGGGAGAGATGGGCTTGTCCAGAGAGCTGAAAGCTCACTTCAGACATCTCTCCTGGCTGGGGAAGGGATGAGCTGATGACATGAGCTGAACACCGAAACTCTGGACACCTAAAGTTAGGCAAGAGGAATCAAAAGGGTCTGGTAAACAGCACTGTTCAGCTTTTGGGCATTGGCTAAACTACTCACCTTAAGATGTTGAAATCAGCATCTTTAAAAAAAAGGGCTGTCCCATCAGCTGGCATTGGCTTTGCCATCATTCTGCTCGGCTGCACCACCTGGGCGTGAGATCAGCTCCCAGTCATAACATTGTGATGGACCTGGCACCCTTCTGCTGGTCAAAATCCCCTGCTGGGTGTCAGTGATGGTTGTTCATATCAGATTTGTGAAGGTTTATGGTTTGGTTGTTGATTTCACCCTCACCCTGGTATCTGCCTGACAGAGTGATCTGCTTTGCACCCTTCTTGGCAATGCTGAGGAAAGACCAGAGGATAAATATGGTCTTGCAGACCAGTGGTCTTTTTTAATATGATGAGAAGCACTTCAGGTGAGTTGAGTTCATAGGTCCCTGGTTTAACAGGTCAGTATTTCAGCAGGGATTTATTTTTTCCACAGGATTGCTCAGTTGGAGGGTTTGAGATCAGTCTTGGATGCCCACTGACTGAGCAGCCAAGAGTACAGTCTGTAACAACCTGCACTGTGATCTGCTACATGGACTGTGCTTTTCAGGACCACACACCCATGTGCAGACACTCCTCTGCTGTGGCAGTGTGTCCACCAGCTGGGCTGGAGGGCAGGAGAAGAAGAAAGGAGGGATGGAGGGAACATATGGGATGTGTGCAGTGCCAAGCTAAGAGTACAGATTTCCAAATCAACATGATTTTCTTCATTTGTGAGGGACTTGGTGAAAGAATTGAAGCCTACAGGGTGTGATGGGTGGAAAAGCAATTGTTAAAACTAGATGTGCTTTTTCCTTTGCCTTGTTCACTCAAGATGAGGAATGGGAACAGGCAGCTTAGGGAACTTGAAGAACACACTGTGCATCTGGGAGCTTGTCAGTTTTTCCCCGTCAAAACCTGCAAACCAGCCCTTGCCAAGGTTGCTCCCCTCCACCTTCCTCTGTATTTCTGTTCCCTTCTCACATGATCATTTTCAGGTGCATTGCAAGTTGCAGGAGCAGGGTCATTTTCCCTGCCAGACCAGAGCCATGGTATGTAGTTCACCTTTTCCATCTGCAGTAATATGGAGCACAAACATGTCCACTGCAGTGGGGAATCACAGGTAGGGTGGTGGTTGCTGCTGGCAGCAATTTGGATGAATTATTTGTAATTGTTCTGTCTTCTTTCAGCTTTGGGAACAGTCCAACCAGAAGAAGATTATTAAGTGTGGCGAAAGAGAATGCAAGTGTCTCAAGTTTGGCTGTTTACTATGGGTTGTCTGCAACACTCACCAGTGAGGCTGGTGTCTTGTGCCAATGACACTGGAGCTCTGCCTTCCTAGAGCAGTGTTTCCATGGGAATCTGCCTGAGAAGCAGGCACTTGAGCAGTGCCCTGTCCCAGAGCAGGGTCAGTGTGTGCCCCCTTGCTGCCTGTGCTGGAGTGAGTCCAGAGCGGCTGTTTTCCTGCTCCTGGACTGTGTGTCTGGAGCCGCGTCACATCTGCTGCTCTGTGCAGAGCCACCCGAGGCTGTGAGCAGTAGGGATCTGCTGAAGATACAGTCTGTATGACTGCTGCTCCAGAGGTTGTGTGATGGGGAAGTACAGACACTCAAACAGTTACATTTGCACAGAAATTTCAGGAAACCAAGGTTTGCTTTTAAACAACTGGTGTAAAAGTGCTGACCCCACCAACCTCCCCTCTTTGGTCTCCTTCAGCTAGGAAAGATCTCACCCTGCAGGGGCCCATTTTGCATAGTACCTCTCAAATCCTTCATTTAACCTCAGCCTCACTCCTGAAGCCTGGAGGGAGGGAACTGGCAAACCAGAGCTCCTAAACCAGCACTGCTCCTAAAGCACCCCTGAACCCGGTGCTTCAGGAAAAAAGATGGATAATTCCCTAGTGGGGAATTTCAGTGGGCAAAGGTATCACATTATCATGGCATTCACACTGTCCAGGCTGGTTAGGGGGAAACCCTGCTGTCTGACAAAAAAATTAATGAAGATGGTGTGACACTTTTCTATCTCCAGCTGCCCACCTCTTACTGATGTCAGTCCAGGTCACATACTGACCAGTCAACAGGTCAGAACCACACAACCACCTTCGGTGATTAGTCCTTCAAAGACTGAAGAGTCTCAGGCTCTGCAAATTTTCAGAGAAATTTTCAGAGAAATTAAATTTGCAGACAAAAATAAAAGCAACTTAAATGTGATCCAGTCTTGACAAAGCTGTACTTGAAACAAGGCTTTGTTAATATGTCATTGACGTAATAACCACATGGGGCTGAGACTGACTGGAGCACTTGATATAGAGGGATTAGTGCAAACACAACTGCAAGGAGCTTGAAATCCATAGTGAATCTAGCCAAGGACAGCTCAAACCCATTCTTTCAAGGTTTAAGACAAATTCTGGCTGGAATGGCCCATTCAGAGAGGAGCAAGAAGCTGAACTGCTGCAAGATACACATCTTGTTGTCATTTAAAAAAAAAAGAATATTTAAAAAGGAATAAAAGGAGCATGACAGCTGCTGTGAATGCAGGTGACTGTGGGAGCCAGCACTGAGACTGTTGGAAAAGTGAAGCAGGGGGGCAGTGCAATCCCTGCCCGCTTTCCAGCACTGGAGCCCCTTGCTCCTGAAGCCAGGAGCACTGCAGTGACTGAGCCTGATTAGAAAGTGATGTCTTGAGAGCTCTTTAGGGATCATAGATTTCATTATTAACTGTCACTTCAGCGTTTTCTAGGTTGCTGCTTTAGTTGTTGTATCTGGATAAGTTCTGAAACTGTTAATGCTTTCCCAGACAGCGGAATCACATATCTGGGCATGACATTGGTTACATCCTGGTGGCAGATTAATGTGGCTAATGAAACAGTAATCAAACATGTTGCTATTGATTCCCTCCCCTCTCCCTGCTAACGGCAAACACTCTTTGCTCTGCTGAATACATTCAGCACTTTGACTCCTGCATATCTGTGATTTTAATACATCAAGGAGCCTAACAGCAATTCTGATGTGGCAGTAAAATTACAGCCAGGTGTGCAGTATTCTGGGCAATGATTTTGCGTCTGAGTAGCCTTGTACATCTTCTAGATTCAGTAATTTATAACAAACACGTGGGCTTTGTTCTGATAGAGTAAAATACTGGCTTTCAAGACTTTTATACCAAAAGATTGGGTCAGGTCCTGTATCCTGAGGACACTGGCTGAGCATTCACAGCCAGCAGCCCCATTTCCTTCCTCCTTTTCAAGTGAGAGAAAACCAGGCAAGTCTGTAACAGCTGGAGCAAGGAGAGACTGGAAAGGCAAAGTGGGTTATAAACAGCAGCTCTGTATATCACACTCTTGTTTCCTTGCCATGTTTTCCTCCATGGGAAGCCAGTAGGAACCAGATCTGTGAATTCTCCTTGTGTCTGCCCCATGTTCCGCAGCTGTGCACTGTGCCAGCTGAGGAGGAGCTGCTGGTGACAGCCAGACAGGGAAAGTGGGGAAAGACAAAGCACGTGCTTCCTCAGGCAGGTTTCTTCCAGCTGCCCAGCTGCTGCTGGGTTCACCTTCCCAGGAACCTCCTGTGCCCCGGTCCTGGCCTGGCTCTCGCTGACAGAACACTCTGTTGTTCTGACACACGTGGCTTGTTCCTCTTGCTTCAGCCTGTGCTGGCAGCAGGATAAGGCCATAGGATTGTATGATGGATGCTCCCTCTCCCTGTGTGGTTATGCAGGAGTGTCAGTGTGTTTTAAGAACAAAAAGCTGGTTTTTGGCTGGCAGCTGCTGAACTGTACCATGTCTTCATGTGCTGCAGGGACATGCAAGTGCAGAGTGTTGTTCTTAAACATTTCATTAGATTTGTTTTCAGGCAAGAGCCACATGCAGAGAAGCCCTATCAGCATTTCTGAGCAATGAATCCCCTCCCTGTGCCCCTTCCCTGCTCATGCATTGTTCCTGGGCTGAACTTCCCCCTCAGGGACCAGCTTGCACACCCAAGTGTCCAGTGGGGGGGTGAAAAAACAACCTGTGCCCTCCCTGCCCCCAGCCAACTGGGCCCTCAGCTGCAGAAGGGCATTGTGCAGGGGGTGTGTGCTGGTTCTGTAGAGCACCCAAGCAGCCCTTCCCAGCCCCTCCCAGCCTTTCCCAGCTGCTGAGCATTCCCAGAGCACCAGGTCCTCCCGCAGACCTGTCCTCTCATGATCCAGCCCCAGATCACTGCCGTGAAGATACCCGAGAATTTGTCCTGCCTTTTGCCTTATTTTCCACCAGGCATGTGGAAAAAAGGCACATGATGTTGTACAGTGCTATACACTGCAGATGGCACAGAAGTTTCCTGTTGTGTGGGCTCTGGAGGTGGCTGCAGGGCCATGGGAAATGGGTGCCAGAGCCTGTGGTTACTCGAGGGTAAAATCTTTTTGCCCTGGTGTTGTTTCAAACCACTGAAGTACAAATTTTGATTCTCTTTTCTTTGGAAGTAAAGGCAGCAGGAATACAGAACCCACCTCGTTGTGTGCAGCTTTAGTAACGGTGAACATATTTCTTGGTTTAAAGTAATGGAATTGTGAATTCATGCTATGACAAGTTTTCTGTCCATCCCTGCTGTGTTCAATAAGGCAGCAATGCTGTCCCTAGGGGAAGCAGCCCTACCTTGGAAAGCCAGTGATAAACTGACACTGGTGTCTGGATCAATATTTTTCCAGTTAATCCTGAGAAGGGACAGGACGGAATGGGCTAAAAGATAAGATAAAAAGATCTAAACTCAGGTGAGTGGCAACCTCCTCCCCAAAACATCAACCCAACTTGTGGAAAGCTTGATCCTGGGTCCAAACCAATGCAGCAAAACCAACATCAGCCCCAGGAAGTGCAGGCTTGTGACTTCCACCATTTGGTGACCGTGCCAGGCTGTGACAAAGGGATAGGGGCAAGGACTGGTCATCTGTGAGATGACGGTGGGATAGGCACAGGAACCCCACCTGTGAATGGGAAGGGCCCAGATGCGCCTGTGCCTCACCTGTGCTGCACAGGGAGCAAGGGCTATAGCGTCCCCCTGCCCTGGGGCCTATGGCAGCTGTGCAGAGGAGAGGACACTTCCTGCATGCAGAGAAATGCGTGCGGGGAACGGAGTTCTGTTGCAAAGAGTATTTTGTTATCCTGAGCGTGGTGAGGCCCTAGCACAGATTGCCCGGAGAAGCTGTGGCTGCTCCATCCCTGGAAGTGTCCAAGGCCAGGCTGGACAGGGCTTGGAGCAACCTGGGACAGTGGAAGGTGTCCCTGCCCATGGCAGGGAGTGGAATGAGATGGGTTTTAGAGTCCAACGCAAGCCATGCTGTGAGTTTGTGATTCTTTCTGGAAGGAGGCACTGGGGAATGCCCTTATTAGCCAAATCTTACAACTGAAGTTAACCCAAATATCCTGTTAATGGCATTCAGTGGACACTATGGGGTCTGAGCGAGCATTTTGTACAGTTTTTGTGACATTACAAGTATAGTCATTTTTAGCACTATTAGAGATTGCACTGACTCCCTGTTGAAACAGGCAAGAGGAAGGGTCCGTTTTCTTTCCCAAATGGAAAACCAAAGTAGGGAGAGTTGAAAATGCTTGCCCCAAGTCAGATGTGAATGAATCTTCAGATCCTGAGCCCAACTCCACACTCCTAATCCCCTGGTTCCCTCTACTTTGGACCTGATAATTAAAAACAAGGATCATTTTTTGGGAGAGACAAGTGGAAGATGGTCATAGAAAAGGAAAGGCCATCAAGTAAAACAGGGTGACTGAGTCATGCCTATTACTAGAAAATGAGAGTCCTGAGCCCTGGCAGCAGTTCTTGGTGCATCCAGCATGGAGGAACCCATAGCTTGCAGTGGTCTGGCCTGGAGAAAGAGGAGAAATGTGTGGACTGCAGGGACAGGAAAGGTACTCCCTGCACAGTGCTACTACCCCCTCCTGCACCCCAGTGTTTCAGCTGTGTCAGCTCCACACAGCACAGCTTTCCCTACCAGTGTGAAGTGGGAGGATGTGTCCAGAGCACAGGGTGTCTTGAACCCTGCACGAAAAATACACCAGGGTGTTCAGGGTGTCCAACACAGAATCAGGGAATCATTAAGGTTGGAAAAGACTTCTAAGATTAACAGTCCAACTCTCTAACAGTCCAACTGTTAACCCAGGTCCACCACTAAACTGTGTCTCTCAGTGCCATATATACATGGTTTTTTAACACTTCTGGGGATAGTGACTTCACCACTGCCGGGAAGCCTGTTCCAATTCCTGACCATCCTTTCCATGGAGAAATTTTTCCTAATATCCAATGTAAACATCTTACTCTGCCATCAGCTGGAGCACCACATGCTCACATGGACCCCTGAGCTGCTCTTTGAAACTCCCCAGGCATGGCCATCCAAGCTGCACAGAAGCACTGCTGCCAACCCCACAGCCAGCCCCACTCTCAGTTTCTGTCCTCCTGGGGATGAGGAGCAAGGGAGGCTCCCCAAAACCACGTTCCCACATAAATGGTCCTTTACTGGAAACTTCTCCCTTGCCTGCTCTGCCTCTTCCTACCTGGAGGAGTGGCTGCTTCCAGATTGAAAATATGTTGAATTTCTTAATTAGAAAAGTTTGCAGCTCAGGGTCTGGCTGGGATGGTCCCTCCCTCCACCCACACCACCCTGACCTGTCAGAGCTCCATGGGTGGGTGATCCTGGGGGTGTTGGGACCATGGTTTGTGCAGTGCTCCTGGACTTTGAGGAGCTCCTTTACCTCTGCTGTGGGTTCATCAGCTGGGCTTCCCCAGCCAACAGCACAACCTCCAAGGTAGGAAACATCCACCTCATGTGACAAACCCCACTGGACCTCGTGGGCAGGGATGGAGCCACACATTTTCTTTCCTGGCAGCAGATGCAGCTCAGGATGTTCCTGCCTCACCTCAAGGCCTCATCCAGATGCTCCCAGGCTTTTAAGGCTATAAAAAAAAATCTCTGGCTTCCTCAAGCCCTGGTGTGAGGTGGTCGCCATGAGCAAATCAGCTGGAGGTGTCCAGCTCAGCACAGCCCGGACTGCTGGCTGGGCTGGGCAGGAGGTGCTGGCACCACTGTGTCTATGCCAGGTTGCCTGGGACAGGTGTGTCATCAGAGCTGAGGACTCCCAGCTCTGTCTCCTGGTGCCAGGTGAGCTCTGAGGGTTGGCTCCTGTCAGAGCTGAGGGTGACCCTGCCTCGGCACAGGTTCCCCCAAACCTGAGCTCTCCTGGAGGTCTCCCCATGGCACCAGTTTGGTGGGGATGAGCCTCCTGTCACAGGTGGGGATGTCAGGATGAAAAGAAGGGGGCATGTATTCTCAGGGAGAGGGCAGAATTTCAGCCAGTTCAGAAGATCAGTGTGGCAGCAGGTGCTGGGCAGTGCTTTGGGGAGCAGGACTGGAGGGGAGCTGTGGCTGGAGCTGGGCATTGTGGTGCTCAGACCTGCCAGTGACTCAGCTGGGTGACCTCTGGTCCTTCCTCCCCATGCCTGACCCTGGGGCCATTTGTGGTCACACACGAAGCCTCCGTGATGCATAACTTGCCTGGCTGTGACTGTCACTGCTCTGGATGCTCAGCCCCCAGACCGGCTCTCCCTGAGGAGCCACTCCCCAGCTGTTTGGTCCCGTGGGACCGGGCTCTTTGAAGTCCACACCCAGCCTGTCCTATGGGGCATGACTCGGCTGTCAGCTGCCCTGGGGACCCTTCCCTTGTGCTTGTCACGTGTTGTCTGAGCTGCCAACCACATCCCCGTGCTCTCCCCATGCCATGGCCAGGAGTGTTGGGTGTCTCTGACTGCACTGGGGGCTCCTCGCCTCTGAGCTATGAGCTCTGGGAAAGCAATGGGATATTTATAGTCAACATCTGGGAAACTATGTCCTCCCCATCACCACCACAACAGAGCATCCCTGCAGTCAGAACTCCTGTGCTCCAGCCCTACCCTGGCTAAGCCCCCTACCCTGTGTCCTGCCTCATGAAGCATGAGAGCACTGGGGTGCATCCTGTGCTGTTGGAGTGCACCCTGGCGCCTTGGGATGGACCCTGTCCCATTGGGGTGCACCCACTGCCTGCCTCTACTCATGATGGCCATTCCTTTTCTCACAGGGAGGGACCTGGGGCACAGGGGGAGGTGGAGCCTCGCATCACTCCTCGGTTTGGGGTAGTTCTAGACTGTGTAGCTGCCACCCCAGCAGCTGTGTTACTCTGCTCCAGAGACCATCCACATCTGCCATGGTAACCACGGAGGGCCACAGGAGAGGGAGTGAGCAAGCTGGGCACTGCCGCCTCAGTCCCACCCTCACACCCGCACACGGACGGACTCACCTGCCTGCTCCAACAGCGGGTCAGGGCTGTGCTAGTGGGATGGCAGGAGGTCAGGCAGACAGACCCTGAGGGTCCCAGCCTCTGCCTCCATCCACTGCCCCTCTGGCTTTGCTGCTCTCCCCAGGCAGTCATGGGGCACCAGTGGGTTTGATGGCCATGATAGGGCCTCATGTCCAGGTGATCTGGCTGCAGAAGGACCAGTCCATGCTGCGCAGGCTGTTTGGAGGAAGCTCTGAGGAGGTGCTGTCCCTCTCCCAAACCTGTCTCTCCTGCTCCTTGCCACCCCTGACTCTACTTGTCTGGCCAGATTGATCAGGCCAGCCTTCCCCAGTTTTTGTCCCCAGGGTGATCCCTGGTGTTTTTGCCAGTGCCCGCCCTGGCTTGGCTGCCTGCACAGCAGTGGGAAGGTCTGCTGGACACGGTCCTCACAGCCCTGTGAACCCAGCACAGCCCCAGCTGTGCCGTGCTGGTGCCACCCACCAGGCCTGCTGTGGGTGGGCACGGACAGGACCCTGGCCCGGGCACTGACCTGGTCACTCTCCTCCACTGCTGCTTGACCCCAGGGCAACAGAGCAGGGGATGCACTGCCCTCTGTGGGATGGTGAAATTGATTCAACTTTGTATTTCTTCAGCTTGCTGTCAGAAAGAGGTGGTAATGGAAACTCCACCTTTAGCTTCCTGGTGAGAGGGTGACACAGGAGCAGTTGGAGTCCTGCTGCCTTTGGAAGGATCTTCCTAAGGAGCAGCACATCTGTGAGTGTTCCTCTGTAATGGCCACCCCTTGAACCAGCCCCACTGATGCCAGCCCCAGTGCAGGAGTGACAGTGTTCTGGCTCCATCCCATTTGCAGTGTTTGGGATGCTGAACTGGGCACATCTAAAATACTTCATGCTAACCAAAAGAATGGTTTCTATCCTCTCTTCTTTTCCATCTCCCCCACCTCCCAATCTCTGTCTCCAGCTTTACTTCCAGACCAGCTCAGTACGTCCCCCCTTGCACACACCTTGTGTGCTGGGGCAGGGGAGAAGGGGTGGTGCCGGTGCCACCCGGCTGCAATCGCAGCCGCCTCTTGCGTCACCTTGACAGCGGCCTCCGGGTGCAGAAGAGCAGGAAGTAAAAAGGGTTTTTTTAATGACCCAAGTTATACACACACGTACACCCCAATTATCCAACTGGGACAAAATGGGGTTCCCAGGAGAAGCAGTTCTGCATGAGCCTTTCATCCAGGTGTGTGATGGTTCCCAGGTGAAGAGGTTTGTAGCCAGAAAAGCAGCAGTGCTCCTAGACAGACTCTTCTGCTGTTATTACTTTAATTATTCTGCTGTTATTACTAATGCCCTCTGCTCTCATTAGGTAAGACCAGGAAAAAGGTTTATTGAAACAAAATTCACAGGGATTTTATTTCCTGGGAAAGGATGCAACAGAGCTGCCTAGGAGGGTGTTGCAAGGACATGGAATTGTTAAGGCAGGGACAGGAGCTGGGTGAAATATATGGGGGTGATTTTTCCCATTGGATCTGTGCTTTGATCCTCCTGATTTTGGGTCAGCCCATAACAGCCTCCCTGGTGTCTGTGCTTGGGGGAGGTTACCCTAAGGTTAAACCCACTGTGCGCACACGGGCACAATCCCACACTAGTGCTGCTGCCCAGGTGGTAGTGCAGGAGAGGAGTTATTCCCAATGCTGCCTGGCTTCATCCCAGGTGGCTCTGAGCACCATATATGCACGTGCTTTGCTGGATGCGGGTCACAGTGCCCTCATCCAGGCAGAATCCAGCCCGTAACTTTGAGAAGCTGACGGTGCACAGAGGAGGTTCTGCCCCTGTCCCTCTGCCTGCCCAGGTCGTGGGCAGGTGGGCAGAGTGATCCATGCCCTCTGGAGCACTTTCAGCTTTGAGTCCCACAAAGTGCTGTTTCTCCTCCATCTCCAGCTGTCCCTCCCGCAGTGGTGACCCCACTCTCGGGAGAGGAAGGGAGAAGCCCCCCAAGGGCCACGAGCCCCTGGTGCCAACAGCAGCACTCCCCATCCTGTTCTTTCTGCATGTTACAGGTTCTCCTCGTCCACCAGCTAACAACCTGCCCTGCACACCTGTGGGATGATTCCCTGTGCTGGCCTTGCCTTCCAGCCCCTTCCTGGTCTCAGCTCTAATGATGGGGTGTCATGGTCCCATGGACAGGTGAGGACAGGAACGCCTGTTTGTTAGAGCTTATCTGCACCGTGCCATGACTCTGTTTTTATGAAAGAAGTCATTCAGAAGGTCTGGGGCATCAGGGGAGATCTGGCACAGGTCCTGGAGATGTGTTTGTGTTTCTGGTGTTGCAAAACCATCTTCTTTGGTGGCTGAAACTGGGCGGCTGCAGCTGGAGGTCAGGAAGGGCAGAAATGCTGGGGAAGCACCTTGGCTCCTGAGGGCAATGCCATGGGAAGCACTGCTTCTTCCTGTGCCCCGTGCTCTGAGCTGGCTGCATCAGACATGCCTGGCAAAGTGTGCATTTACCTAAAAATCCATGAATAAAGTGCCTCTGTGAGCATTGGGTGATGAAGGCAGCCTCATGCTCCAGACATGGCTTTGTTCCCAAAAGAGACCCCACTGTTGCAGGTGAGGCTGTTCCTTGGCAGCTTAGATCTGCTGCCTGCACCAGCAGAGGAGGATGCCAGGCTGCCAGGACTCACTTGGGCTGCAGGCAATGAGCCATGAGAACTTCAAAGGATCTTGGACATTTTTCAAGGAAACTTTCCTATCTCATTTCGAAATGATAGCAAGGCTTGGCCCTATCTGACACATTTTATGAGCTTTCTTCTGCCTTTATCAGTCCTTATGCACAGGGGAGGGTTTTTTTAATCCCAGGAGCTGGTGACCAAAAATCACTGAATCCCAGAAACATGCCGAATGGATAGATTGCTTTTGGTGCCCACCCAGAGCTCTGGAGATCTCCTGGGAGAGCAGTCCTCCAGCACCTGGGGATGACATGGTCAAAGTTCCCTTCCTTCCCTCCTGCTGCCCACTGGTGCTCCCCTCTGCTCTCCCGGACTATGCCTGTCCTCCTCGGAACATGTGTGTCCAGATGGTGTGGTCACTCCCACACCTCGATGGGCAGGAGATGGGGAAGAGGTGGATCTACCAGGTCAAGGGGTCTGGTGGGATGCAGGTGGAAAGATTCCCCCTTGAACCTGGCTTTAGTGCCCCAACTTGGGCAAGGAGAGCCCCACTGGGGACATTCCCTCTGCACAGTGCCAGAGGCTGCAATGTTGCATGGACTGACAGATGCTGGTGGGCTCGGGGCTGCCTGGACCCCTCTTCCAAGCTTCTACAGCAGGTCACCATTTTGTGTTGGGCAGGGCAGAAGGAAGACCTAAACTTTTACAGGGTTGTAAAGTGCCAGAAAACTGGAAGTTTTCCCACTGTGCTGTAAATGGAGCTGAATGACCTGCCTCGGATGAAAGAGCCCTCGCCTGCACCTTCCCCTTTGGCTTAAACCAACAGCAAAGTTAGTTGTGAAGTTCTGGGTGATTTGAGAGGCCTGGTGGCTGTGGGAGCCTGGTTGATCTCACTCTGAAAAGGATCATCTGTGCCTATGTCTGCCAAAAGCCAGCGCAGACCCACTGTGGAAGTTTTGTGTGCTGGGGTTGTGCAGAGCTGGGCTTGCTGCCTTATTCTCACCTTGGAGCACCCCCAGGGGTGGGAATCTTGGTCACTCACTTTTGGGTGCCCTGAGAGATGAGGCAGAGCAAAGTGGGGCTGTATCCGTCTGAGGTATGACGTGAATCTGCTCTGAGCACGTCGGCTGGGACTGTGGACCTTTAAAAAGCTTGTCTGTCTGCGAATGACACTGAGCTCTGTGCTGGGCTGGCCCAGCTGCAGCTGGGGCTGAAGCACTTTTGTCTATATTTAGTGCATTTTTCAGATAACCCTCATTCTGTTTTTGGGCCATGTGATGACTTAGGGCCCCTTTTTGCTCTTGTGCTCAGCTGTATCACAGGTCAAAGCCTCTCCAGTTTTGGGATCCTCAGGTACTCAAATATTTGGAAGTGGGTTGAGGAGAAGGCAGGCAAATAAGCATTTTGGCTTCTTCCTTAATATTCAAAAAAAGGTGTGAAAACTGTTTTTTAAGGCATTTTGATGGAGCAGCTAAGCCTGGAAACCATGAAAGTTCTTTGCTAACTCTCCTTCAGAGAGAAGAAAACCTTCAGAGAAGCAGAAACCTAGGCTTTATGTGGCAGAATGGGAGAAGGGGCTGGGGCATCTTCTGCCTGGGGTGGTTTTTGAGGGTTGCATCTTCATGTGCATCATGGAGAGAGCAGAGGGATCCAAGGGCACTTTCAGTGATGGGTCCTTATAAGGCTACTGTGGCTGGGCTCAGTGACAGCCACCCTCCTGGTGGGAGAGCTTGGCTGGCAGGACCAGGGTGCCTGCCAAGACCCGATGGAAATGCCTGAGAGCAGGAACCTGCAAAGCAGCCTGTGTTTTGCTCTTTTTAAGGTCAGCTCCTTGGAAAGTGCCATGCTTGATCAGGCCACCCTCTGAGGAGCAAAGTGACAGGCACACATGTCCTCAGCATCCCCGTGCCAGTGCGACAGGTCTCTCTGCCGTGACAGGACAGAGCAGTGTGGTGACTCAAGTTCTGGGGGAGCTTCACCCCCTCAGGAGGTCCTGGGCAGCACAGCCACCATGCTCTGGAGTGGAGCTGGGCACATCCAGTGCAGTGCTCCTGCAAGTCACACCAGACCAGTGCCACCACCAAGCTTCATCCAGGCAGGGTGAGTGCTGCAGAGCCTGGCTGGCCGCGGCTGCCACCACTCACACTCACTCTGCACCCAGGACCCAGATGACATAACCCAGAGACACGGGGTTACCAGAGTTGTGTGTATTTTAAAACTCCTCTGTTTATCAAAGGTCTTGGGCTGGTGCCCAAAGAGCAAAGGAAAAACTTTCCCCTTGTCCTCTCCTCAAATTTGGAGTCCCATCTCCGATGTCACTGTGATCCTAATTCCTCTCCCGGCTCCCGGGGAGGGTGACACAGTCCTTCAGCAAGGTGCCAAGGTATACATAGCGGGACTCTGCCTCGCATCAGTGTCTGGGGGAGGATTTTTGAAATGCTGCAGAGTCCTTGAGGGCTCTCAGTCCTGTCACCGAGCTCTGCAGTGTTTACCTCCACCCCAGTCTGGCGTCGTGAGACCAGATAGGCCCAGCTGAGGTCAGCCCAGGGCTCATGGAAGGGCAGAGCCACTATCTCCCATCTGCCTTGGGGGTGACCTCGGCCACAGCCTGCAGCACCCGGCCAGCACCAGCAGAGCCTGGCTCACCCACTACCCCACCACAGCAGGGCCCCTCTTCCTGCTCCTCTGCTGGACTGCTGGAGGGTGCCCTGCCAGCACAACCAGGTGCTTGGTAGCACTGGAAGCAAGCATGGCCATTAACACTCCCCATCCACAACTGCCAGCACGTGGAAGTGGCTTGTGCTCAGGTTTTTAGGAGCTGCCTGCACATGAGGCACAGCCCCGTGCGAAGGGGCTCGGTCCTGGTCACACACAAGGCAGCATGGCTGAGAGGTGGTCTGGATTTGTGCCTGTGGGAGAGGGGCAGCAGGAGGAGAACCAGAGCCAGTATGAGACCATGGCTCTGCTGGCCCTGAATGTTCTTCACTTGTCCTGGTTCATCTGAGACCTGCAGGCACTGCAGCTCCACCAGCTCATCTCCTGTCAGGCACCAGATGCACAGTGGTATGCTGGGAAGTTTCTCCAGGATGGCCCTAATGTGGCTGTGCACTGCAGTGCTGCCTCCCCAGGCCTGGGCATGTGGCTGTGGCTCAGCCTGAGGGAATAACCACAAACCCCCAACATCCCCAGGTGTGTAGAAAATGGAGCCTGGCCATTTGCAGCCAAGTTCCAGCCCCTCTCTTCAGATGCCCATCCCATGCCTGTCCAGCTCGAGCTGTGATCCCACATCTTACACCGTTCTGGTGTGGGATTTGTGCTCCTTCCCCAGCCAGGGCTGTGGCTGTGACACATTCAGCCATGCCACTGGTATTGCCCCCAAGTAGAGTTGCTGGCCTGACTGGAAATAGCCTTGAGCTAATTTTAATCTGCATGGTGGTGTATTTTCCAGGTCATTGGGGTGGGTGGTGGGCAGGACACGGAGGGGTGTCCTGGGGACATGCCATGTGCAGGGATGTGCACACACCAGTGTCTGCACAGACACTGGGACTCGGGGGAGGTACCCTGGGCATGGTCACAGGGGATCTGTTCCCATCGTCTCAGCACAAAACCAGACTGCGGATTAAGAGAAGACTTTAGTGTTCCCTTCCTCCCCTCAATATAGTGAAACCTACACAGGACAGGACATTTATAGCTGCCCTCCCTTATCGAGAGCTCTCTTGGGTTTCACTCCACGGTGACACCTGGGAGCAAGTGCTGGAGCTGCTGGAGGCAGTGAGAGGCAGTTGCAAAGTCCTCCTGCCTTGCACAGCCCCAGGGTCCCTGCAGGCTGGGGCTGGCATTGGGCAAGGTGGGGACACAGTGGTGGTGCCAGGCATCCGCAGCACCCCCTCATGCCCCTCAAAGCCACCCCATTTCTCTGTCAGCAGCAGGCAGGGTCTCTTGGTCTGGCATCACACCACTGCTGGGCTATCTGTGCAATGAGACTCCAAAGACTGCCTGGTGCTACCATAGTCCTTACTACAGTCACAGGAGCTCGACAAGGAAGAAGATGCCTCCTTTGGAGAGATGCCATGTGGAAATTGGTGAACTTGCTCCAGGCTCTCCATCAGCTGCCCTGTTCCCTCATCTCCTTTTTTCACACCTGGCTTTACAATCTTATTCCAGGAAGGAGATAAAGAGTTGCTCAACAGGGTCCTGAGAGCAAGGGACTCTCCAGGGAGATACTGAGCCAAAGAACCAAATGGGCAGGGGGATCCCAGTTGGGCAGGAACCCTCCCAGCATCATGGACCAGGGAAGCACTTGGGCAAAGCTGCAGGATGCCAGTCCCTGTCTCTCAGGGAGAGCCAGGCAAGGCTGGGTCTCGGGACTGCAGGAGCAGTGAGGTCCCTGCTCAGCCTGGGGCAGCTGCAGAGTGCAGGTCCCTCCTTGGCTGCCTCTAAACCCCAGGATAGGGAGTTCAGATACTGTGGTGAGAACTGGCCTCTCTCCTGGCCAGCTCCTGGCCTCTCTCCTGGCCTTGCTCCTGGCATGTCGTAGTCTGAAGACACAAGAAGTGTCAAGGTGACTCAGCACAGGACAGCCCAGCTGGAACATAGCCTCCAAGGCTGAGGGTCACACTGGATAAGCCCATCCCAGTCCCAGGGATCCTACTCCAGCATGAACAACTTAGATTGTTGAAAATTCACCCATTAGGAAAGGGAAAGTAGAGCAGAGCTGGTGCTGCTGACCTGGCCAGGGCAGCTGAGTGCAGTGTGGCCATCCCAAGACTGCTCCCACCACCTCCTGCCAGCACAAGTTTCCCAGCCCGGGAATGCTCTGGGGAGCTGTCTCTCCACATCAGGACAAAACCAAAAGCAGGGCAAAGAACTCCTCAGCAGAGAGTGATGGGTTCACTTTTTCCCACTTTGCTCAGACCTTGTGGGATGAGGATGTTAATGGTGAACCTGTGCTGTTTGGATGGGAGCAAAGTCATCCGGAGGAAATCTCAAGGGAGCAGCCTTGTCTCTGCACCAGAACTGGACTGTGTCACCATGTCAGCATGGTGGTGTCCAGCAGCAGTGTCCCCCACTGGATGCCAGCTGCTAGGGAAGGTGTGGTGTGACCCTTTATCAGGAGGTACAAAGACCAAAGGGAAGGGACTCGTCTGGATGGCACCAGCAAAGTACAGGAGAACTGGTCCACCTGGGACACAATGCCTTGACCAATCCCCAACAAGCCTTAGCTGAACAATCAAGGCTGGGCAGCCAGAGAAGAGTGATTTTCTACCCCGTAATTTTCCCATCCCCTGTAGTGGAAGACCCAGGTTTCATTTTATTTGCTTATAATTGTCCTGGCTTGAATTTAAGTGTAGGAAGTTCCTGCCTCTGTCCTAGGGAAGGATGTAAAATAAATTGGTACCAATATATTGGGTATACCAATATTGGGACAGTGAGCAGATGAAGATGAGGATGAAGTCCTCCATGGTCAGCACTGCCATGTGCCTCAGCCCAGACGGGCTCACACTCAACAAATCCCAGGACTCCAGCTCAAACAAATCCATACTGAACTCTGGGAGGCCTGGCCAGGCAATCAAGTGGTTGCTCTTTTATTCAGCTTCAACCCAGCCTCTTTTTCCACTCTTGCCATAGAGGACTGAGCCTCCCCCGCCTGGGTGGATCCCAGGGCTCAGTGCTGCTCTCCAGCAGGACCAACTGCCAAGACCTCCTCTTGCACGAGACAAATATGTGGCAGGAGTCAAAAGAGCCAGAAACGCTCTGGTGTGGGAGGTGGCAGCTTCCAAGTTGATTCACCCAATCCAGACACACATGAGGCCCCAGCAGCATCACCTGCATTCACCCAGTGGGCTGCAGCATCTTTGGTGACTGAGGCATGGCCAGGCTTGGACTTCTACTGGTCTAGGGTTGGCTTAGGCAGGATTTAACCTTGATCTTAAAGAGGTCCTGAATGCTGATTCAAATGCTCATCCTACTTTTGGAACACATGGACTTGAGGGCAACTTGGGAACATGCTTGAATAAAAAGTGCCACTGACTGGGCAGAACACTGGCCACCTCAGGACACCTGTCTGGAGAGGATCACTTCCAACCCAGAAGCAGGCAGAAGAGCCAGAGACATGTGTGATCCAAACCCTGGAAAATTCAACTGCCCTGATTTATAGAAGCTACAAGGCCATGTCATCATTAAAGCCCCTTAGGGGTGTCAGAGTCTGGGAGAACTCTATAGTGCTGAGGCTCCCAAGGGCCTCCAGGTTCCTTGTCCAGTCTGCCTGGAGTCAGGAGGACCATAGGAAGAGCAAGCCTTGAGCTGGGGTCCATGCCTTGCCTCCACACCATGATGTGCCTTCTGGGGCACCAACCCCAGTGCACACTCACTCTATGGAGCTCCCACTCCCCTCTGTGCAGAACAACTCCTCCATGGAGAACACCCTCCCCATGGAGAGAACACTACCTTACAGACCACATCCTACCCCTGTGGAGCACATCTCACCCCTGTGGAGTACACACCACCCCTATAGAACACATCCCACCCCTATGGAGCACATCCCACACCTGTGGAGTACACACCCACCCCTATGGAGAGCACCCCACCACTCTGGAGCATATTCCCCCTGCTGTGGCTTATGGCATGAGCCCTTTGGGGGTGAGGCTGAGGGACCCTCGAGGTAACTGCTGCTGCTGGGATCCGGGGAGGGGGGAATGACGAGCCTCGGGGGATGCAAAGGCTGCCCAGATCAGGTAGCAGGGAGGACTGGCGGTTCCCCGGCAGTGGAGGGGCGCGGGGCAGCAGGGTGGGCAGGCTCCTTCTCTTGGCACGCTGTGGAAGGTGGAAACTGGGTATCAGTCGCATTTGAGGGGACCCACCAGGAGGTAAGGATGAGATGCTCCGTGGCCGGTGGTTGTTAATGGGGCAGCAGCTGCGTTCCCCACTCTCTCCTTCTGCAGCGCAGGCAGGGAGAGCAAACCTTTGCCTGCTCTCCTTGCGTGTGACAGCTGCCTGCTCCCACCGCCGGGCTCTGGCGGAGGTGCCGGCGAGGGGACAGTGGCAGGGGGTGACAGGGTGCTGCCGTGTCCAGTCCCACACCATCCTCTCGCCGCAAAGGCAGTGACCCCGGCTGCTGCACCCCGGCCGGCAAGGTTTCTCCATGCTGAGACACACACCCCAAAATCGCCTTGGGTCAAATTACTGGGCTCATCTCACCAGCTGCTATTTCCTTCTGTCCCCAAGCCAAGCGGGGAGCTTGTGGAAAACAAGGAGGTGTCAGTCCAGGATGGCCTGAGTCAGAGCGCCGCCGGGCTGGGATCACGGGGCTGCTCGTGGAGGGAGCTCAGCAGCGTCCCCAGCCAGGAAGGACACTCCGCCCCGGCCGGACGCTGCTGCGGAAGGCGGCCAGCCTCTCCCCTGATCACTACCCCAAATATCTGCCTTCCTGGGCAGCCTTCCCGACCGGACACCACTGCCTGGCCAAAGCCGGTTTGCAGCCCTGTTTTCCAAAGCTGTTTTGGTGTCTCCTGGCAGAAAGCTGCTAGTGACCCAAATTCTAAATATAGAAGCAAGTCCATTTTTTATGTGACAAATGTAAAACCTCCATCCCACGTTCATCCTTGGGAAATAGGTCTTTTTGTCAGAGAAGTGCAAATATAACGCCCAGATTTCTTTCCAGTGAGGTCACCTCCTGGCTGTGGTCATTCCCAGAGTGCAGTCACGGTATTTGTTCTAGGTAAACTCCTCCATGCTCCTCCACTGCTGGAAAGCCACACGCAGGGCTTTGGGCAAATCCTAGGCTTTTCATGGACCATCCCCATCTTAGGTGCTGGGCAGTTCCTCTGGGATGATCGTGTGGCGTGAGGCTGGCCCACTGCCCACTCCCAGGGCAGAGCAGCTGGGGAGCCAAGCCCCTGGGTATCTACTGAAGGCACAAGATTTCGTGGGGCTGGAGGGCCCCCAGAGATATGATCACCACCCATCCCCTCCTCATCTTGCTCAGGTTATTGTCTCTCATCCAGCTTCTGCAGCACAGAGCAGCTCCTGCCCACTGCAGAGCATATTCCTGTCCCACAGGTGTCCCCAGGGGAGGAACTGTCTCCAGCCTTGAAATAACCACAGGTTCCCTGAGTGCCTGGCTCCTCACAGAGTCTGAGGAGCCTCCCAGCTCTTCTCCAGCTGGGTGGGCAGAGGTCTCTGTACCCACCGGGGACTGGGAGCTGATGCTGGCTGGAGGAGGATACAAAGCCCTGTGCTGGGAGCAGTGGGATCCTGGCCACCAGGCAGCAAGTGTCCGAAGATGGTAGCACCCCCAATTTACCACTCACTTGAGCCACACCATGTCCACACAGCCCTGGCTCATGCAGAGGCTGAACTGAACTCGCATGTGGGTGTGTGTCTGGCTGGACACAGTTGTGTCTCCCTGCCAGCATCGCTTTGATGCCAGCAGAGAGGAGAAGGGAAGCGGGGAGACACTGCTGTGGAGTTCCATGGACCTGGGATGGAAACCACCTGAGCCAGCCAGGTCTTGGGCATCTCTGGGAGGGGCAAGGCAGTGGGGAAGAAGCCATGCTGAGCCTTTGCCTCATGGACCTTCCTCTGGCCACTAAACCCCAGCAAGACCACTGAGGTTTCTCAGGGACTAGTAGTCTTTCCCAGTTTAAGTAAGGTGCACACCTCCTGTTCCCAGTGCCACTCAAGGGGCCAGAGCTGCTCCCAAGGAGAGCAATGAGGGTTTTTAATGATGTGAAACAGCTCATGTTGCATTTTCTTGATCTACGACACAGAAAAACAACTTCAGGCAGGAGCTCCGGCAAATCCATCCCAAGGGACTAGCAGCATGAAAACAGCCACCTCAGGAGCTGAGGTGTGGCACATGCAGACCCCAGAGGTGTGGGCTATTGGTGGCACCTCCCAGTCCACTTCAGTGGGGCTGGGTGGGTGTCTGGGCACATCCCCGGGCCCTGGAGTGTCTGTCCCGAGGGCTCGCAGTGGGATGGGAGTATCTGGGACAGGGTGACCTGGGGAAGGAGAACAAGCAGTTTCTGCTTATTCATAATGACCCTGACATTAGCTCAGTTGGTCAAAGCATGGTGCCAATAACACCAAGGGGTGGGCTTGATTCCTGTATGGGCCATTTACTTAAGAGTTGGACTCGATGATCCAAGTGGGTCCCTTCCAACTCAGAATATTCTGTGATTCATTTCCCTCTTTTCTGCTGCTTGGCACAGAGCCTGTGTTTAAGGACTGTCTCTGTACACTGCACATGTACTTCTCCATTAACTGCTCTTCCCAGCCCCAGCTAACGAGCACACAGCTCAGTGTGGCAGCAAGCCCTGTGGCTCTCCTGGATTGTGGCCTGCAGGCATCTGGGAGCTGCAAAGACTGAGCCAGCTGCTGACCCATAGCCCCAGGGCATGGCTGGGAAGTGCTTCTTCAGGTGCTCAGCATTACCTGGTGACTTCAGCATCACCAGGAGGAATGGCTGGGGCAGAACCCCCTGGGCTTGGGGAAAACTCATGTCAGGAGCAGCATTTGCTTGGGATGCAGCAAGGTCACCCTAGGGACCTGCAGGGAAACCAGAGCAGGCAGCTGGGGCTGAAGGAATGTCCTGGGTCCCTCTTCTCAATCAATCCCAAATGCTGGAGACATGTTCTTGGAGGGCTTTGCAAAGATCCAAGCATACTGTTATTTACTGATCTCTTGGTTTTTTAGAAGTTTTTTAGGTAGCTGGATGCAGCATATTTATTTTCATAAAGGACAAGTAAATGGGGGTTGGAACTAGATAATTTTTAAGGGCCTTTCAAGTCAAACCATTCTATAATGAGCACCCTGCCTGCTTTGCATGCCATTTGTTGGGTGAAATGAAGCATGTGGGCTACACGCCAGCCCTGCACCTTGCCAGAGGCTCTCAGTGCTGTTCCCAAAACCTGGGTGAAGCAGAAGCCGTGATCACCTTCCTATTTTCAAGTCACCGAAATTCACAGAGCACCTCCAGTTGTGCACCTGAGCAGCAGAGCCCAAGGCAGCTGCTGGGGTGGACTCATGCAGTGACACACCAAGTCTCCAGCTAACTCCCATTACCTGTGGGCAGGTGAGCTGCAGTCAGCTGCCTGCTCATCCTCGCCAGGCACAGCCACCTCAGGCCTTGCAGCTCAAGTCAGCGTGACTTTCCCAGTGACCTGATGGCCAGGACTGTCCAGGAGTCAAAGCCAGGTCATGCCCTGTGTCCCCACATCCTACCCCAGGATGCCACAGAGCAGGTACTCTAATTTCCTTTTCCTTACTCAGTGTCAGCAGACCCTGCTGTCCCTGGGGACCGAGGCGGGGGTCCCTCCAGCCTCTCCTTGCTGTCCCTGTTGCACGGCCAGAAGATGCAGTGATGCGGAACCCAGCTCAGCGCCGCAGGCTTGTAGGCACATGAGGGCTGGGCCACCACACCTTCCTGCCCACTGCGCCCTGCACCAGCAAGATTAAAGTAATTTCCCACTGTCACACAGCACAGCTGTTACCCACCACTGGAGCCCCTGACTGCAGCCCTGGCCGGGCACAGCAGGGCCCAGCAGCTGCTGCTGATGGCCCCAGGCTGGTGAGAAGCTCCTTCCTCTGCTTCACTGTGTGTGCAGCAGCTTCCCCAGCAATAAATCAGCGGGGCTACATGCTACCCTGGGAGGGGGCTGCCACCCCCTTTCAGCAGTAAAAGACCAGGGCAGGGTGCAGCAGAGACTGAAGCATTTCCCATCCCAGTGGTAAGGGAGAGGGTCATCCCATGAAATCAGCCTTTAGGGCATATGCCAGCACAAATGGGGCAATTTACCCTGGGATGTGTCTCACCCTAACAAGATTTATTCTGCTGCACTTATTCATATCTCCTCCTCTATGACAGTTGGATTAAAGGTTAATTTCTGCACTCTTGTTGCAGCCAGCAGGAGCCATGCTGTAACCACTCTATGCAAAACCAGGACTAGTAAAAGCAGCAAAATGAACCCCCATGGGCAGTAGGAGCTCCTGGCTTCAGCCAGGGCCAGGTTGAGGGTCAAGTGTTGTTATGCGGTAACTTCTGGGTGTTTTCTGCAGATCCCCCTCCACTATGCCCAGTAGTGCTGGGCACCTCCAGTTCTTTGGGCATTAACTGAAACTGCTGTGGTCAGCTCAAAATGCCCCCATGGACATCCCAAATGAGGGCATTTTCTACTTTAGGACTGTTTCAAGCTTCACAGGCTACTGCTCCCCTCTTGCAAAGTGCGGTAGGAGCACTGCAGGGTGGCAGCTCTCCTCCCAAAATGGTTTACACTCTTCTGCAGGATCCTTCAGTTAGAGAAGACTAAATGTAATTTAATTTGTGACCTTGGTTTGAATAAGACACAATTAAATTCTGCCTCTTGTGAATTTGCCATGGGGAATTCTCACCTGTGATGCCAGATGAGTCCTAACTGTTCCATGCGTGACTCAGACACCCAAACTGCTCCATTAATGACTGTTTTAATAAATGTTCTATCTTTATACAGACAATTTCCTGCCGTGTGACAAGCTTGGCATGGTGTCAAACCAAACCTTGGTCCCACGGTCAGCCCATGCTGAGGATGAAGGCAAACCTGGTGCTGCCAAATATCCTGGGGGGCTGTGACACTCCTGGGATGTTCCTGGTGTCAGCCTGCAGGAAGCCCCCAAACCCCTGCTTGTCTCGCAGGTAGGGTAATGGTTAGGTGCCACATACAGGGGTTTCAGCCCCAGCCCCCTCATTCTCTTTGGATGAGGCCTCTGCAACGCAGCAGCGACAAGGGAGCTGGTGTCTGGGAAGCCTTCGGCAGGGGCCAGCACGTTCCCCCGCACCCTTCCTGTCCCCCCCGCGTTCTCGGGGCGCTGCGGGTGGGACTGGGCTCTATCGCTTTATTTTTTTTTAATGGCTTCAGCTCCTATTTTTCGTCCATCTCCCCCCTCCCGCTTCCGTTGTGTCTCGGAGCCCCTCTCTCTTCCGCACCCTCGGGGTCCCAGCCCTTCTGCTCTGTCCCAACACCCCGGGGGTTTCCGGCCCCTCGTCGCCCACTTCCCGGAGGCTCTGCCGCCTCCTCGGCCCCACGGCACGGAGAACACCGCACTGCCCCGACCTCGTCCCCCCGCGCCCTTCGCGTCCCCTCGGGACCCCCGTCCCCACCCCCGGGGCGGGCCCTGCCCTCCCTCCGCCCTCACTCCGCCCGCTCCCATTGGCTGTGGCGGCGGGCGGGCGGGGCCGCTTTGTGACGTCACGATCAGCTGTCGGAAGGTCCCGATTTGTGCGGGGGAGCGGAGGGCGCTCGGCAGAACAGCGGAGACCGCATCGCCACCGCCAGCGCCACCGGCACTACCTCAACGCCTCCCGCCGCCCCGGCACCCGCACGGCTGGTGAGTCCCGCGGGACGGGGGTCGGGACCGCGCCGGGGTCAGGGCCGCGGGGGCCGGGCGTAGCGGGGTCCTCCCGTCCGTGCGGGGAGGGGGGTCCGGCGGGGGGTCGGGGCCGTCCCGGCCCCCCCCGGCTCCGGCCCCCCCGCGCCTGTTGTTTGTTTCTTCATCACCGGATTAAGATTCGCGGTCGTTCCCCGCTCCCATTGGCTGCGCTGCTGTGACGGGGCCTCATTTGCATATGACATTGAGACGTCATCGCGCTGCCCCCCCTGTCCCGCCGTGACCCCGCCGAGCCGGGGGATGGCGAGGGGGCGGCGTGGGACCGGCACGCGTGTGTGGCCCCGTGCCCCTGCCACGCCAGTCACTGCGGTGGCTTGTCTCAGCGGGAGACGTGGATGTGTCTCCCCCGTGAAGTGCAAAACTTGGATTTTTGGAAAAGGAATGTGAATATATAAATTTAATATAAATATATGTAAATGTATGAAATATGCCAGAAAATCATAGAATCACAGAATGGGTCGAGTTGCGAGTGACCTTAAAAATTATCTTGTTCCAACCCCCTGCCATGGGCAGGGACACCTTCCTATACTATATATAATATACTATATAAAATAAATTTGTGTAAATAATGTAAATAGATGTAAGTCTGTAATACAGAAAAGTATTATCTATTTAACTGATTTCCAGCACATCCCTGGGGCTTTGGAATCCCTCTGTCTTTAGATCTCGATTGTCTTTGTAAATCTCACTGTTTTTAATGAGATTCAGGCGTGTGCTTTGATGATTTTATTGAGTTTAATTATGCTGCCCAGGAAGGGGCCATGCAGAGGAAGGGTGCTGGCAGTGCCAGGCTGAGGTCTGTGCCATGGGGCAGCTCCAGCCCATCCCAGGATGCTGAACGCAGGTGTCCATTGGGTACCACACACAGCAGCTCCTTTTGTTATTGCTCCTCTATTGCTTTGGGACAGCTCAAAAAAGTCATAAGTCCTAAAAAGGCAACTTTCCTCTGGATTTCATGTCTCTCACCTCAGCTCAGATGAGCCTGGCAGGCCCTGGGAACTAATCCTGCTCTCATCCCGGGAGACTCATTGTGGAAAAACTTGGACTCTGTGGAGTGTAGAAATATGTTAAAAAGGGCATTATTGCTTATGTAATTCTTTTATGCATATATATATATACACATTTGTGTCTCAAGTGCTGGGGAGCTACAGCCCTGCTCAGAGCACCTGAGCAAAGGGGCTAGCACCCTGGGATCCCAAAATACTGGTTTAAACTGTCTCCCTTGGGCCCAGAAACAGCCAGTGCTGAAGCAGCACTGACGAGGGCTGAGCTGGGCAGGTGCCAAGTGCTGTTGCTCATTTGGCCAAGGTTTTGCTGGGGTAGGAAACCATCCCAGAAACCCTCCCAGAAACAGGTGTTGGGCTCTGGTACAGGACTGTGCTGGACCTCTTTTCCCACCAGGCTGAATCTACAGAGTGCCAAGAACTATTTTGTTTTGCTCTAAAATAAATATTTCTTCTCCTTTTATATTCCCATCCTCCCCCCCCACCCTGCGCCAAACCCCCCAAACAACAAACCTACAACAAAAAAAGACAAAAGCTGTCTAGTGTAGCTCACTGTCACTGTTAGGAACCCATTCCATCAAACTGCTGCTTATCAGGCTGAACACAAAAGGAAAAATATAATGGAAGTTTTTCCCTTGGATAATAAAATAGTAATGCCTGCTCGTAGCAAGACTGGAAAACCCTGCGACATGAACTCATATTTAAGGGGTTTTTACTGCTGACTGCACAGTGAGCCCTGCCCTGGCCAGGGGAGCTTGAGAGGGCCTGGGGGGAGCTGGTGCGGAGCTCGGGGCTCCTGCAGTCAAGGTCCAATGTGCAAGGTACTGTTCAGCCTACGTGATCTATGGAGAGTGTAATGTTGGGCTGCTCCCCTCCCAGTGTGCAGCTCCTCGGGATGCCTCACTCCTCGGGATGCTTAACCCAGCTCATCCCAGAGAGGAAAGTTCTAAAATTTCATCGCACAGCTCATGACAAATCTGAAATTTCCTGCATCCTGCCAGCCACTGACAGATTTTCCAGGACTGTATGTGATGATAACAAACAGCACAAGGTCACATTTGTCCTTGGGGTAAGGACCTTCCTGCAGCAGTGACACAAGAGCCAGTGTGGATACAGACAGCAGCTCTAGGAAAAAACATATCCCCCCCATTCTGCATTCTGTAGGGTACCCCTCTTTCAGGTGGGATGTGGAGGAGCATGTGGGAACTCCAGTCCCCGCTGAGACCCTGGACTGGCTGAGGAAAACCCTTCCAGGTCCTGGCTTGGTCAGCCATTAATAAGAATAGTCTCACGATGAAGAGGTTTTTTGGGGCATTTTTCAAACTGCTCTTTCCCTTCTCCCCCTCCACTCCCCTGATCTGCCACGGAAGAGACTCTGGCTGTGAATCAGCCTCTGTTTTGCTGGCATCAGCCTGTCTGCTGGCAGCAGCCTCGGGGTGCAGCTCTGCCCCTGTGCCCAGGGCTTCCCCCAGGGAATACCGTCAACGAGCCTGCTGGCAAAGCAACGGGATCAGCCGGAGTTGTAGCTCAGTTGTTGTGGGACCAAGTGCATTGATCCAGCCCTGCCAGACTGTCCCAGGCAGGCCCCTGCCACCTCTGGTCCCTCCCTTGATGGGGATGGATAGAAGACAGCACAGGGGTGATTCACTGATCATTTTTGAGGTGATGAGCAGAGCTCCCCTGAGCTGCCCGGCTGCTGGATTCACTTCTACTTTGTTTTGTGGTTCTCTGCCAGGTTTAGGATTTTCATACATCCAGCACAGTGAGCCTGTGAAAGGCTTGTCTAATTTAGGTAAAATGAGTTGAAAATCCCATTTCCCAAGTGGGTTGGAGGAGGGCACCTGATTTATACCTCCACCGCCTGCTGTGATGACTGCACGGGGTATTCTTAGCTCTGCTGAGGAAGGACCACTCCTGCCGCCTGTCAGCAGCATCCCTCTCGCTGCCAAGTATTTATGGAAAGTTTCAGGGAGCCTGTTGCTTTTTCCAAGGGGAGTTGCTGTTGTTCTTGCAGACTGTGACTTTTGAGAGCTGCCAGTCCTGCGATGCTGCAGCTCCTGCCCTGGCGAGCTCCTGGCACATCCTGGGGCTTTGCTGCCGATCCTGTTCCCTATTCTTAGCTCCTGGGGTTATTTGCACCATGGTGACTCAGAAAACTAATTATTGTGTCGAGGTTTCTGAAGGGTAAAAAATAACTCAATGCATTGTGGTTTCCTTACTTCTACTTAAACTTTTAATATTTAATACCTTCTGGCTTGTTATAAAAGGCCATTGGACTTTCTGGAAGGATTCTGATAAACATAATTCATTTAGAAACTCATCTGTCCCCAAGTGAGTGTCCCTGGTGGGTGTCCCCTTGTGCTGGCAGTGCCTGGGGTGGGGTTGACGTGCCAAGTAAGGGGGTTTGTGGTAGCCTGGGAAGCATGACAGCTGTCCTGTGGCGGTGGCCCTGGCTCTGGCAGGGGACAGGGTGTATGTGTGGTTTCTGGGGCAGCTCAGCCTCAAGGCTGTGGTGCGCAGGCAGTCCCCTTTTGTCTCAGTGGGGGACACCTGGGACACACCTCCCCCACAGATGTGGAGTGGCTGCAGATACAGGAAAGCTGGAAGGAGGGGCAGAGAAGCCAACTCCTGGTCCAGTCTGGTTCTGTGGGCACCACCTCTGCCTGGTGACAAGGCACAGCAGTGACTTAAATCCCCTGTCAGGGACACATTTGGGTCCCTCCCGCACTGCAGTTCCCATGAGGCTGCTGGCCCTTGTTCCCCTGCTGTAAATGGGGCAAACATTTGCTGCAGGGAAAGCAGAGGCTTTCCAAATTCCTGGATAAACTTCAGAGTTTGACCTGCTCCTGGCTGCCCTAGCCAGAGAAGTACTTGCTGGAACCTGCAGGTGGCATGTGGCCATCTTACCCTCTGTGTTGGAGCTGGCCAAGGAGTCTTTTGCTTTATGAAGGGCTGAGGAGGTCACCCCGAGCCCTCCATGAGCTAATGGAGGAGCTTGGTGGCTGGCAGGGAGGGTCTGGAGCAGCTCAGGCTGAGGAGCTGCTGCTCCCTTCTAGGGGGGCTGGGAGATTGCAGGCTCAGAGACTGGTTGGGATTGGAAGGGACCTTACAGATCATCTCATCCCACCCCCTCTGCCATGGGCAGAGACATCTGTGCCAGGGCCTTACCCCTCTCACAGGGAACATTTCCTTCCCAATATCCCATCTAACCCCGTCCTCTGGCAGTAGGAAGCCATTCCCCCTTCCCTTGACATTCCAGGCCCTTGTCCCAAGTCCCTCTCCCGCTCCTGGAGCCCCTTTAGGCACTGGAAGGGGCTCTAAGGTCTCCCTGGAGCCTTCTCTTCTCCAGGCTGAACCACCCCCAGCTCTCCCAGCCTGGCTCCAGAGCAGAGGGGCTCCAGCCCTTGGAGCACCTTCGTGGTCTCCTCTGAACTTGCTCCAACAAGTCAGTGTCCTTTGTGTGCTGTGACCCCAGGGCTGGAGGCAGCTCTGCAGGTGGGGTCTCACCTGAGCAGGGCAGAGGGGCAGAATCCCCCCCTCCCCTCTGCCCATGCTGTGGGTTGGTTTCTGGGCTGCCAGTGCCTGTGGCTGTGTCACATCCAATTTGTCACCACCAGCACCCCCAAGTCCTTCTCCCAGGGCTGCTCTCAACCCACCCAGCCTGTGCTGGTGCTGGGGCTGCCCTGACCCAGGTGCAGGACCTTGCACTTGGCCTGGTTGAACCTCATGATGTTCACATGAGCCCACTCCTCCAGCCTGCCCAGGACCCTCTGGCTGCTCCATCCCTTCCCTCTGCTGAACTGATTGCTCCACACAGCTCAGTTTACACAACTCTCAAACTAGCTGAGAATTTCAGAGATCAGAGCCTCGTCCTGCTCTAACCCACTTTTCAGAGCAGGCAGGATGAAGTGAGGAGTAGGATTAATGCTCATTTTGGCCTTGCTCCTGCCTTCACCCTGCAGGTTTGATCCTGAAGGCTTTGCCAGGAGCCTCTCACAGCTCCCTGGGCACCCATGGCCACAGTACAGCACACACACCCTTGCACCAGGGAGGGGTTCAGGGCCACCCCACACTCCCTGGCTCAGAGAAGGTGATAACTGGTGACTTACTTGAATTCCTGAGAAATGATCCTTTAAAATGACCCATCTCAAGTTTTGCTCTTAGGGTAGCTTTTAACTCTCTCCTGCTTCCCCCAGAGCTGTGGCAGCTGCCTGTGAGCGCCTGTGCCCTGCCTGCCAGCTCCCTGCCCCTCACGAGTGCTGTGGGATTCCTCTGAAGCAGGATGGCCTCTGGCCTCTGGCAACCCTGTTACCACAGCGTTGGCTGGGAGTGGTGGGAGCATGGTTATCCCAGGGCCTTTAATTATTGGGAGAAGGAAAAAGAAGTTAAATTTGGGAGAAGGGACAATCGAAAATAGTAGTGTCTGTTGTGTCTTCAGAAAAGACAAGTTACCTCTGGGTTGGGGTGGGCACCTGGGCAGTCCAGACACCTCAGCTCCTGACCTGCCCGTTGCCTGCACCCTGTGATTTTCTGGGGACTGATCCCTAAGCAGGTGGGTGCTCTAAGCGGTTCATGGGGGAACAGCTTTTCTACTGTCCTGTGAAAGCTGTTGTCACGTTATAACAAACGAAAACTAAAAGGTTTTGACCACGTCATTGGCCATTTGACTTTGAGCTCGCTGGAGGATGAGCCCCTTGCTGGAGGCTCCCAAAGCCAAGCCTGCAGAGCGAGGGGAGCACTCAGTGCAGCAAGGCATTCCAGGCTGGCTTTGCTGAGGCAACAGGGAAGATCCCTGCCTGGCTCAGAACCTGGCCTGTGGTAGCTGTTTGGGTGCTTTTCTGGGTGACCGTCGCCTGGCAGCCAGAGTGGGGCCATGGCCACTCCTCATCTTCCTCCCGCCGCTCTCACTGTGCCCCTCACCCCTCACCCTCGATGCCGGCTGGGCCCCTGTCCTTGTGTGCCAGCTCTTGTCCACAGCTCTGCTGTTGGGTGACATCTATATCTAGGCAGGGAAAAAGCTGACAATTGCATGTGGCAGGTCAAGAGCATTCATAGTGTCCTCCCAGCGTGGTGGGCTTGGGGCACAGCACAGGAGACCCTGCTGTCCCTAGCCCCAGTGTGTCACCCTGGGGTCCTGCCTGGTGACTCTGGGGTCAGCTTTGGCTCAGCACTTCTGCCAGCCATGAAATGCCCCAGCTCAATCAGCACATGAAATCCTGGCCTGGCCTCACACTGGGTGGGAGCTGTGGTGACCTCGGGGCCTGGAGCCCCCTGTGACCCCACCCTGTGCCTGCCCCGAGCTGCCCCACACCCTCCTGGGCAGGGGCAAACAGTGGCAGGCCCTGAGACATCACCAGCAGGTACCAGGGAGCTGTGGCGTTTCTGCCACAATTAGATATTTAATAAACTTCTTAAATAAATAATATTAATGTAATATTAAAAATTATTTACTGAGTAAGCGAGTGCTCAAGCAGGTGCCAGGTTTCCAGGCAGAGCTGGCGTGATGAAGCTGTGGCTGTGTGCCACAGCCCTCAGGGCTGGCCAGGGTGGCCTTTGCCAGCCTGGCCTGGTGGGGATGGATGCACATGGGCATCCCACGGGACGGAAATCCCACTGTGCTCAGCATGGAGCATGGAGAGAGCCTCAGGGGCCAGGGTCCATTCATTGCCCAGCTGGACATCACCCCCTCTTTGTGTTGTTTCCCTAACTTGTGTTATTATGCTTTAATGATCCAGGTAAAGGAGGTGTCTGGATAATTTAATCGGGAGCACTGGAGGATAACAGGATGGCCGAGGCTTTGCTGTGGTTGTGGCGGTGGTGGGGTCAGAGAAACAACTCTGTCATGTCTCAGTGCCCAAACCCTTCCCCCAGGGAAGCCAGGGACTGTCTTAGGACACAGAGCAGGGAGTCCTCCCTGACCTCCAATTCATCCTGGTAAGAGGCTCTATGAGCCTCAGCTGAGTCATCCCGGAGTGAGTGGGAAGCTGGGCAGGACCCCTGAGCAATCTGGAGCTGGGCATGGCTGTGGCCCATGGTCTGCCTTGTGCCTCTGGGACAACTGAAGGCATCAGGGGCTTGAGACCTGCTCCAGGGGACAGGTAGTGTCACACTGCTGCCCTGGCCATGTCAGGGAGGGAGAGCTGGCTGTTGCAGGGCTGCTTCATGATCCATTGCTCCCTTCTGCATCTGGGGGTGGCAGAGATCAGAGCCCCTCAGGTCCAGGGGATCCCATCCAGGGGGAAGGCTCCCTTGATTTCTCATTTTCTGCCTTGTAGAGCAGATGTTGTACCTCCCAAAGCATCTGAGAGACTGCAAAAGGCATGGCCATCTCACAGGGATAAATAAAAGGGTGCCTGAGCCCCAGAACTGCGGTGCCCAGGCCAGCCACCTTCCTAGGATGCTGGGGCTGGAGAAGCCACTTCACTGGGAGGCAGGTCTGAGCTGCTGGAGCACTGGGATGTGTGTGGACACATGGTGCCTCCCTGTATCCTTCCCATTGCACGCTGCCTAGAGCAGAGGGGTTTCCCCAGGGTGGAGGACCACTCACAGGCACCATGGCCCCTTGGCTGACAGGGCTGTGAACGTGAACTGGAATTGACCCTCTAAAAGCACCCACATCAGTGTGCCAAGCCCTGCAGCACTCAGCTGTCCCCTCTTACTGCACCGAGCTCCTGATGGCATTTTATGGCCTGTTAATGCCCTTTAATGTCTCTGGACCAAAAGGCATTTTCTCCACACAAATAACACTCTGCACCTTTTGGCTGCCATTCCTGTGCCTCGCCAGTAGCTTGGCAGTCATTAATGAAATTAATGAGTGCTGACCTCCCCCCACACTGCAGGGAATGTGCTTTCCCAGGGGTAAAACAGTGATGAGATGGAGCAGAGACCCACCAAGGGCTGGGATGAGAGGCTGGATGTGAACGACAGTGTGTGCTGGCAGCCCAGAGAGCCAGTAGCATCCTGGGCTCATCCCACAGCAAGGGCAGCAGATGGGGGGGATTCTGCCCCTCTGCCCTGCTCAGGTGAGACCCCACCTGCAGAACTGCCTCCAGCCCTGGGGTCCAACATCACAAGGACATGGAGCTTTTTCAGCAAGTCCACAGAAGGCCATGGAGATGCTCTGGAGCCAGGCTGGGAGAGCTGGTGGAGTTCGCCTGGAAAAGAGAAGGATCCAGGCAGACCTCAGAGCCCCTTCCAGTGCCTAAAGGAGGTCCAAGAGAGCTGGAAAGGAACTTTGGACAAGGGCCTGGAGGGACAGGACAAGGGGGAATGGCTTCCCACTGCCAAAGGGTAGGGTTACGTGGGATACTGGGAAGGAATTCTTCCCTGTGAGGGTGAGGAGGCCCTGGCACAGGTTTCCCAGAGAAGCTGGGGCGGCCGCAGCCCTGAAAGTGTCCAAGGCCAGGTTGGACGGGCCTTGGAGCAACCTGGGCTAGTGGAAGGTGTCCCTGCCCATGGCAGGGGATGTAATGGGATGGGTTTTAAGGTCCCTTCCAACCCAGACCTGTCTGGGATTCCATGACAATGCTCTGTTCTCCTCGCCCTGCCTGCTACAAGGGACTCAGGGTGTTTGCCTGAGTTAGGGACAGTGTTTGGCTCTGTCCCTGCCAGCTCTGGGGGATGGCTCCCCTGGGACACCCCACCCATGAGGATGGGGGCTCGATGCAGGCACAGGCACCCAGCCCTTCACTGCTGCTTTCACACATGACACCCAATGCCCTTGGAGGGGCCACCAGCTGGGACAGCCCATGGCAGAGATCAGTGCCAGAGCCCCCTTTTTGCTGTCCCTTCCAGCCTGTTGGAGCCCCTGGGACGCAGAAGGGCCACACTGCCAGCCTGTCTTAATGTGTTATTCCTTTTCCTCTCTCTTTTACAGGCCTTTGCACTGAAGCCAAGTGAAGAACCTCACAACTGCACTACACACCACTTAGCTCTGATTTCTCTGGCAGCCAAACATCTCTGTCACCACTTAGACCTCGAGGGCTGTTTTTCCCCTTCCTGCCCATCACTCCTGTGTCTGTGCCTGGAAGCTGGTGCCCAGCAGTAGCTCTATCCCACTGTCCATCTCCCTGGACCACTCCCCACCATGTTTCAGCGTCTCACCAGCCTCTTCTTCAGCGACAGCAACAGGCCAGAGGGCCTGGAGGAGCCCAAACCCTTTGTTGAGGAGGAGGAGGGGGAAGATGGCTGGCTCATAATTGATCTTGCAGGTGAGGAAAGCAGCAGAACTGGCTTCCCACAGCCTCTGTTGCACCTTGTCTCTCCAGAGCTGGGCAAACCCTTGAGATGTCAGCAGATGAGCTTATACCACATGGGATCAGCTCTGCCCTTCATCCTTCCTCCCTGATTCCCTTGCCCTGCCCATGGTGCCCAGCCCTATGGTCACCACAGCAGCCCCTGAGCTGTTCCTCCTTTTTCCCTTTCCTCTCCCAGTGATGGTTCTCAACTTTCTGCAAGTGTGGGAGCAGTGTCAGCTTCTCCAGCTGGGGTTGCTGCTGTCCAGGAACCTCCAGGTGCCTCTGTGCCAGGAGGGGACCCTGGCAAGGCACCAGCCAGGGTGATCACCCCGGGTTTTGCTGTGATCCTGCCCACTGGGGATTGGTGGGGTGGGGGACCAGCCCTTGCAGGCTCTGCCCTGGCTGTGACACTGCCATGGCCTTGGCTGAGCTGTGCCCTGGGCAGCACTTTTCCAGGAGGAGCCAGGCTCAGCTGCCTGCCCTGCCCCTGCTGAGAGCAAGCCGGGAGCCTGGGGAAGCCCCAGTCTCAGGGCACTGGTGGGGTGATTGGTGAGGACAGGTGGCTGTGGTGTCTGCCTGTCCCAGCTGGGGTTGTGCCACCAGTTATCCCCCATACTTGGGGAGCAAATCTCAGCTCCAAAGGGCTTATCTTCCCAAATCATTCCCAGTGCCCATGCCAAACACAAGGGATGTTTGGCACCAAGTCCCTGTACCTAAAGAGCCCACAGGGCTGCCCATTCCCAGAGCCATCCAAATTCCTGTTTGACACCAACTAGGCAGATTGAATTCCTCCTGTGCAGATCTTCTCCACCTTGGAGTTTCTGTTCTAGATTGATGACTCAGCCGATTGCAATATTTTTATTACCTTTTCCTTGTGAATCCAGCAGCGATCAGAGACAAACCCTCCTGCCTGTGCAGAAGCTCTGCTTTGGCAGCCCCTGATTAGTTGTGATGCCCCAGCCCAGGGAACCATAGATGTATCCTGCAGGTTTAGGAAGAGGGTTTTGTCCTCCCTCTTGCAGGCAGCAGGTCTCTGAGCTGATGCTCCCTGCCTGTTCCCTGTGCTTGTTTTTGTGATTTGCGTTGTTCATTAGGGTTTTCCCCCATAGGCAGTGACCTGGAGAGGAGACCAGAGCAGGGACAAGCCTGAGATGGGGGCAGGGCCAGCTGTGTGGGAGCACTATGGAGAACTGCTGGAGGTGATGGGTGGTGTGGGCATAGGCAGCTGTGGAGGATTCCCTGTCCTCTGGGCATTCAGGTGACTGTTCAGAGAGGGTCACAGCAGTGATGTGGCAGGGGGCTGTTGCAAGGAAATCCCTGGAGCAGCGGGCATGCAGCAGCCACATGTCTGGGCCAGCTGGCAGCAGCTGCAGTGTGCCTAAAGCATGCCAGGAGGAGCCAGGACCTTTCCCTGGGCTGTGCCCTGATCCCCGTGTCGAGAGTGCAGCTGGCTCAGAGGGGATCAAGGCTTGACTCTGGCACAAAACACTCCCATGTTTTTCCAATGAAGTGCCTCAACTCTCTGTGCAGTGCTGGCAATGTCTGCCTGTGAATCCCACCCCACTGCTAACTTCTGTCGGCTCAGCTGCCGGCTGTTCCCACAGCAATCCCTGAGCAGTGGGGCACCGAATTCTGTCAGCACTGTTTCTGGGGCATGAGTTATACCAAGCACTCCAAGAACCAAACCCAGCCCCCTCCTTCCCCTTGGAACCATGGTGGCCAGCAGCAGCTCCCAGCCTGGCTCCCTCCCAGCAGCAGAGTGGCAACCTCCGGATTCAGCCCCTGACAGCCTGGTCATTGCCTCATGTGTTGCAAAATGCACCGAAATTACTCAGACCTTCCCAGAATGTTTCAAATGCCACTGTCACCCTCTTGTTCAGCCTGGCTCTGCTCAGCACCCAGGGAGGGAGCAAAGAGCATTTCTCAGGATGTGGCTACATCACCCAGGGATTTGAGGATCCCAAAATATTGCTTGTGACATTAAAACCCACCTTGGCAAAGGATGGGGACAGGTAGCCCTGGACAGGCTGCACTGGGCCCCTGCCCTGTGCCCACAGCCCCCTGTTGTGGGAGTGCTGCTGGGCCAGGGTCGCTCCAGCCAGGCACGGTGGCTGTCTCCAGGCTGACAAATAATCTCCAGCCCAGCATGTCAACAACTATTAATAGACTGATATCCACTGACCTGGAGAAACACGTTCCTGTGTTTGCAAGGCCAACTGTGGCCTGTCCTGAGCCCTGGGCTGGGACACCAGCTGCGGGGGGAGCTGGGGATGCACCAAGCCAGGAATACCTGGCCCCATACTCTGCATTTCCCCATGCAAGAACTCATCAATCTGTGCTTCCTCCTGCTCTCTCTCCCACTTACAGGGTCACATGTGTCCCCACAGACACTGCACTGCCTCCCCCCTCACCAACACCAATTCCTTCAAATTTCCCTGACGAGTCTGGGAGGGGGTGGTGCATCCTGATGAGCCCAACATTAGGTGCAGGCTCCCTTCCCATTACATCACCAGTAATTCCAAGTGCAGGCAGCCCAGAAAAACACCAGCCCAAGTACTTTTGCCAGGTAGAGATGAGGAAGGGAAGGCATGGAAGGCTGGGAAGTATCAGCTCCTGGATCAGCTACTCAAAATTTGGCCTCTAACAGGCTGAAGGCACAGTGAAAACCTTTGCTGAAGAATTTATTCCTATGATTTGTTCCAGAGAAGAGGTGTGGACTGTTTTTCCCCTCTGTGTGTGCTTGTTTCCATGTTTGCGAAGTGCTGGGTTGTGTTTGTGAGCACAGGCGTGTCGGCATTCCCCCGGCACGGCACGGCTTGGCTCAGGTGCCATCAGGACAGGTGAAAGCAGCGTTTCTTGGTGGCTGAACTTCTCTCCTTTCGAGAGGGAAAAACACCATTGCTGCAGTAAACCCTGCTGGTCCCCCCACTTTTTGGTTCAACTTGTCTTGGTTCAACCGTTTCTGTCCAAAGCCGGGTCCCCGGAGCGGGGTGTTCTGGCTGGGGCGCGGTGCGGGCATCGCCGCGTGTCCGTCCCCGCGGGCGCCGTGCCCGCGCATAGCGGTGTGGTGGCGGTGGGTGTCTCTTGCACTAACGATGCCCCTTTCTCTCCCCCTCCCTCCCCACTGTACATGGTATGTGTGTGTTTCCCCGCTGCGCCCCGCATGGCTCTGCACCCCCGCCCCAGGCAGCCGTGCCCGCCCCGGCCCCGCCCGGCGCCCGGGTGCTGGCGGTACCGGGCGCTCGGCGCGACCCCGCCCGACACCCCCCGGTCCGCCACCGCCACTGACCGCTTCCCCGGCTCCGGCCGGTCCCTGCTTGATGGACGAGAGTTGGTTTGTCACCCCTCCCCCCTGTTTTACTGCAGAGGAGCCCGGGCCCGACGGCGTGGGGAGCAGCCCCATGGAGGACCTGCTCATCGAGCACCCCAGCATGTCCGTCTACGTCACCAGCACCTTCGAGGTGGATGGAGAGGGCCCCGAGGACGACGCTGCAGCGTGAGTGCACTTTGAGGGTGTTCGGGGGGCTGGCAGCCCAGCACCCACTGAGGGACCAGGGTGGATGGTCAGTCCTGCCATCCCAAATTGTCGCCTACACCCAGGACCGTTTCACCGATGGGTATAGCGGGGCAGTGGAGGACATCAGTGTCCCCACACCCCACCTCAAGGAGTACCCTGCACATGTGGCAGGGTGCCCCAGCTGGCACTGTGCATTGATGGCAGTCCCCATGTCCCAAAGTCCTCTACTAAGGGGGTCTCAGTAGCATGTTCAGATGGCCTTGGATGCAGGACCATGAGCTTGGCACCAGGTTGTGGTGGGAGAGGGCTGTGACCCTCTCCCTTGCCTCCTGCAGGGTCTCCTGGCACAGCCACCCATGCTGGTGCCACTCATGCTGATGCCACCGATGCCAATGCCACCTGTCACCCCATCACACACGCAGGGGTATTTGCCAGACAAGGCTTACACTGAAGTTTTGCATGGGTATGGTATGAGCCAAGCAAAACAAACCTAATGGGACAGAGTGGCCTTTGGGCACAGTGACACCCTGAAGACCCCTGGGTCCCCCAGGCTGGAGGGTGCTGCAGCCCTGCCCCTATTCCCCCTCCTGGCCCCACACTGGCCCAAGCACCGGGGTATCCCACAGCTGTGGGAAGTGGGACACCACCAGCTTCTCCTTGCCCGAAACTCCAGCTTAGCCATGGGGAAATTAAACAGAAATGCCCCAAATGGCCCCTGTGACCCCCCAGGCCTGTGAGCTGGAGCCCTCAACCCATTCCTGGAGCTTTGCCCTCTCCTCAGGGCTACCCTTCACTGCCCAGCAGCCAGGGAAAACCTGGATCATTCACACGCTCAGCCCGACTGCTGCTGGATGAACCCTGGCTGCCACCATGTCACGGGGGCCCTGCTGCCCCCCAGCCTTAGCCCCACAAGAACACCCATCAGTGGGGCAGGGAAGGAGTAGGAATTTGGGGTGAACTTTGCCCCAGGCCAGGAGACACTGTTCCTGGCTATGGGACAGCATTCCTAGTTAGGGGACACCATTCTTGGCTAGAGAACATATTATTTCTGGTTAGGTGACACTGGTCCTGGCTAGTGGACACCATTCCTTCATGAATTCCCTCTTTACAAAGTCTCCCTGAGTGCCACAGCTTGATCTCCAGAGCTTCAGGGGCTCCTCAGTGCTGGAGAAGGGCTAAAGGGTTCTTGAGACTAGTCGGGTTCAAAGGGATCCCAGCGGGATGGAGACAGACTGGGCTCAAGGGAGTCAGTCACAGTGGAGGACTGTGGAAACGCCCTGTTCCTGGTGGTGTCTGGATTTCTCCAGGTGTCCCAGAGCCTGCCTTGTGCTCGAGCATCCCTCCCCTTGGCAGGCTGTTGGGGCGGAAGGGCTGTCCCGGGGCACTGCGTGCGGGGCGGGGGTTGGTGCTCTTGGTGCCCTTCCTGCCGGGTGGGCGAGGGCAGTGGTGGCCGCGCTGACCCCGCTGTCTCTCCGCAGGGATGTGCCGGAGCCGCGGCCGGAGCGGCCCGTGGCGCACCACGGCCGGGCGCTGGCGGTGAAGGCGGCCGCGCTGGACAAGGTGGGGCAGGCACAGCGGGTGCAGCGGGCCAAGCAGCTGGCGGACCGGCACCGCCTGGGCCAGAAGGCGCTGCAGCGGCAGAACCGGGCCCGGCAGCGCCCGCCCCGCCGCGCCAAGCAGCTCCCCGGGGCCTTCGTCCACCAGCCCTGCCAGCGCCACTGCAACTACTGACCTCGCTCCCCCAGGGGCTCCCCCCGCGGCTGGCCCCGGCCCCCGGGAGTGCCGGCCCCCACGGACACCGGGGACACGGCGGCGGTTTCACTCCACACCCCACGCCCGCCTGGCCCACACTCCTCATCTTCCTCCCGCCGCTCTCACCGTGCCTCTCACCCTCGATGCCGGCTGGGCCACAACCCCTGGAGCTGCCGGCATGGAGGGACAGGCCACCCCCATCTCCACAGCCTCGCCAGCCTTCACGTGGGAAATCAGTATTCCCGGTGACATCACCTGTTCCCAAAATCCACCTGTTCCCGGTGAAGCCTGTTTGTCCTGATAAACCTGTGACATCAGTGCCTTTCCTCACATCACGACTCCATGTACAGCCTGGCTGGGATATCGTAGACACTGAGTGGGAGTGAAAAGAGCAATGAAGCCACAACATTTGGGATTTTTAGGAAAATCTCGTCAGTGACACTAAATAATGCTTCCGCCCTGCAAAACCAGCAAATACTCCTCTCCCTCCTTGATTTCTTAGCTACATTTTTACCATGATAAGACAACCCCCCTACTGCTGGTCCTGAAGGGCTTGTGATGGGAAGTGCTGGTGGAATCTCTGTGGCTGGGTCAGCCAGGCAGCTCCTGGTGCCTCACGGTGGTTTTTTTAAAAATCAACCTTAAAAGGAATCTCAGGAATCAAAGCACCGTCCCAGCACCGCGCCAGAGCCCTTGGCTACCATGCCAGGAGGGGTGGCCAGCCTGGATGGTATCACTGTGGCTGGTGGTGCCATCGAGCGAACCCCTTCCACCTGGAGCTGGTCAACTGCCCCAGGCACACCTGTATCCCTACAGATACGCCTGTATATGTGTGTGTATATATTTCTCTGTACCTTTATACTCAGAAGAGGCACTGTTAATCCAAGGAACATCATCTGCCTGGTGCCAGTCCCTGGGAGGGGAGAGGAGGCAGGGGTCTGCACAGCTTCCCCAAGGTGGCCAAAGCACGTCGATGGTGGTGGTGAAGGGATGCTGAAGAGGAGGCCGGAGGGAAGAGGCTGAAGTAAGGACAAAGATGGATCTGGGAGCCACTGCAATGGGTCAGGATGGGGCAGGCCTGAGCAAGAGGATTGCCGTGATGGGAGCTGTAACAGAAGCATCTTCTTTCCCCACTAAAAATTACATCCTTTCCCAAGAAGGGCCAAGTTCCACCATTAAGCAATGATAATCTTTAATGCAAATCCCTCCCCTCTCCATTATAGACTCCTTCTGCCTTTGGAAGAACATGGTCTAGACTTTTCACTGGCTCCAGCACCAGCTGAGATGGCTCCAAACGCAGCAGAAATGTGCTGGTCCTGCACAGCTCTCTCCTTTTAGGAACTGCTTTTGCACCCTGTGCCCTGGGTAAATGTCCTGCTTATGGCCAGCTCACAGCCTGGATCCTCACCCTCTGAGACAAGAAATACTGCCACAACCCCCCAGAAAATTGTGATTTCACAGGAGTTTCCTCCACTCACCATGTTGCATCCCTTAGGATGGAAGGAATTATGGTGAGCCCAACCTCAGACAGCTGATAGTTATTATTGCTTTCAATGAGATTAAAATCAAAATGAACCTTCTTACGAGCAACAGCCCCCAGCTCCAGGCCAGGGAGACTGGACCAGGAGCTGGATGGTGCTGCTCACCTGCAGCATTTCCTCTTCACTGCCTTGGCATTCCCAAAAGCACAGAGCTGGGGAACTCCCTGCCCTCAGCATTGCCCTGCCCTCCGCAACCTGTGTCCCTTGCCAAGCCTGAGACCACACTGCAGATCACCCTGTCCCATCCCTGGTGTTCTTGGTGAAGAGACTGACATCTCCTGACTCCAGGGGAGCATTTGCATCCTTTGCTCCCTGGGCTTCACACTAAATGCCTTTTTTCCCCCTTAAGTGATGCATGGGATGAGCCGGGAGCAGGGCATGTGCAGGGGCGCTGGCACAGGTACTTGTGAGGACAAGCAGGGGCTGAGCCCAAGCTCCCAGATGTCTGATGAGGTGCTGCCTTCCCCATCCCGCTCTTCCCGTGTCGCTGGAAGATCCGCTCTGTGGCCACTGGGCAGCAGCATTAGAGGAAGCATTTTCTCTCCAGCCCTAGTACACATCAAGAAGTGGAAAAGCCAAGCATTGTCCTGCCCCCAGCCTGGTCTCTGCTGCAAATTCTCCTCCTGCACACCCGAGTTGCTGTCAGTGCCTCCAGAGCACTCCAGAAGTCAGAAGCTGGCTGCAACCCCAGTGCCCCCTTGGCAGCTCCCTCAGGAATGGGCTGGGGGGAGCAGTGGCCCCGGGGCAGATCCTGCCATGTCTCATCTACCAGGCTCTCCTGTGCCCACTGGTCTGTTGGAAATGGTACCCCAGGAGGAATCCCTTACGGAAATCCTCCTCTGCATCCCGCTCATCTGCTGTGAGCCAGAAGCCCTTGGCCATGTTCTTGGGACACTCAACCATTCTGCCTCTGCCACCAGCATCTAGCCCCAGCACCCATTTCCAAAGGGCGATGCTGTTCTTCCATCCTGGTTTTCAGAAGCAAATTCAAACTGTTTTCTTTTCCTTTCTTCTTTCCGTGCCAGTCTGAGATGTCTTTTGTCACGCTGTGCCCAGCCAGCACAGGACATGAAGCAGAACTATTATCACACTTTATATCCAGAGTATGTTTATAAAGGATTAATAAATTATTAATAATGTTTTCATGAAGAGGTTAATCCAGAGTCCGAGCCTCCAGCAGGCCAGCGGAGTGCACAAACCACAGCAAACGTGCTCCTGCAACCCCCCTCTGTTGTCTGCACTCTTGCCATGTATTAATGTATTAACACCTAACACTCACCTGCCAACCCCCTGCAAGGCGACTGTCACCCCCCAGTGTGACCCACCCTCCCTGTGCTGTGGCAAAGGTGTGTTCAACCTGTGCTTTTCAGAAACCCTGCGATGCTCTTCTCCTGCCCAGCAGCAAGCACAAGGCCTGGCCTGGTCCCAAACCTCCCGCCCAGTGCTGCCAGAGCAAGAAAACCCCTTTTCACTGAGGTTCTTCGTCTCCTTGAATCTTAAATGAAAGGTGCTTAAAAACTGAGAACTTCCTGTGTGTGCACCTGTGTGCATGTGTAGATATTTCACAGCCCAGGGTGGGTGTTTGGTAGCTCGTTTTGGGGTGTGGGGTTGAATTTTTTAGGAGTTTGTTGGGTTTTTTTTTTGCACCCAGTATTTGTGATGTGCTGTGTGGTGCTCCTCATGGGAAGGTGCTGGTTTGCAGGGAGCTCTTGGACTGGTCCTGCTGGGACAGCTGGGATGAATTTGGCTTTCTGTTCTTTACTTGTGTACGAGGAAACTACATCATGGACTCAGGGACAAACCAATCTGCTGGGGTCTTTAAAAATGTCTTTTTCCCAGGCTTCTCTGTTAGAATTGGGGTTTGGTTCTGGGATGCTGCAGGGATATGCCCTGTGGCAGCACATGGTGGTGTGAGTTGCTGCAGGGTGCTCTGACACTCTTGCATGGAAAAGAAGTTGTGGCCGTTCATGGTGGGTCCATTCCTGGGCTGCAGCCCCTCTTCATTTGTTCATGCCCTGAAAATTCACCTTTACAGCTGCTGGAATGTGGCTGGGCCCTTCTTGGACTTGCTTGTGAACAAGCATAAATGAATTTTCAGCACTGAGCCTCCAAGGATTTGGGAAGTGCAGCAGAGCTGTTTGTTCTGGCCTGACCCACCACATCCCTAGGATCAGGAGACAACCAGGATGGGAGAAGCCATTGGAATGATCACCTGGAGAAATGGTGATGCAGGTGACTGAAAGAAATTTTTATGTTTCTTGCAACGAAAGCGTAAAAAAGGGAAGAATTCCCAGTGGAGAGACCTGGGCAAATCCCTGTTGAATAAATGTCAACTTTGCTGGGCAGTGTGGAAGTGCTGGACTCAGATATCTGAGCTGGCTCCAGCCCCAGCAGGAGCTTTCCAGCCCTGTACTGGAATCGCAGGCTCAGGGGCAGCAGGACACTGGGACAGGCTGGGGCAGTGCTGTCAGCGATGGCTGGAGCTTGTGGAGACAGCAGATGCCTGTGGAGGGAAGGATCTTTCCAGCACTGAAGCCCCCATGGGATCTTCTCCATGCCAGGTTTGCCTCTCATTGCCTTGTTTTGCTCCAGCTGCCCTGTCCCGGCGCCAGGGATGAACCCCGAAGTGTGACGGGACCAGGAGGGCGGCCCTGCTGGAGAAGTGCCACCTCTTGGGATGCACCAGGACACCCCTGTGCCCCTAGGGCCCCAGGGCTGTGCTTGCTGCACTGGGCAAGGCCATGGCACGCTTGGAACCCCTCGCCAGCAGCCACAACAAAGTCCTTGCACTGGATTTTGGCTCTCACTTGGCACTGCAAGGTTGGGAGGCTGCCAAGGGAGCAGGGGCAAAAGTCCTCCTCATCTGTTGCTCTGAAACTTGCACTCACAAATGCGCTTCTAAAAAACTCTGCTGCAAAGGCTTGAGCTGGAAGGAAAACAATTCTTTCTGTGGGAGTCGGCATTTCCTTCTCATTGTGGATAACAGAAACACATGGCTCATCCCAAAGATCACTGCTGTGGGGATCTTCTCTCTTTCTTTAGGCATGTTTTAATTAATAATTTTACATTTACATCATACCGGTAATTCTCCCTCTTCTATCCAGCCCTACTGAGGAGAAAAATACCAACTTAGATATCTTATCAGATTAGTAAGAAAAAAAAGATGAAAAAATACTCCAGTGAGGTTCTAGGCTTGAGACCCACAGCTTTGCAGTTGCTCCTCTGGATCAGTAGCAATTTCACTGCCCTGCATAAAGTGGAAATTTCATGTGAGTTCATTGAAAAACAAGTGAGTACTCAAAGATCAAACCATCTAATAATTAGGGAACAGTAAGAAGAGATAAGTCACCTCAAGTCAAGAGAAATGGTTCTCAGTAACTGCCATAAGGCAGCACCAAGCCCCACTACCCTGGGAATGGCTGGTGGCAGTCCTCGAGTCTTCCCTAAGTGTCTGGGTTAAAACAAGAGGCCATCCATGTCCAGCTGATGCCATGGGGATTCCTGAGCCACCAGGGATTGTCAGCTGCCACTATTCCCACACACAACTCGGATGTGCCTCCAGTTTGCTGCTCCTCCTTTGCTGTGTGCACTCAGAACTAGCTGCTGGTGGCCGGAGGGATGTACCAACACCCTGGCATCGCCCAGGTTCTCAGAGCGTCCCCCAAGCCCTTCTCCACCACTGGACTGCGGTGACATCCTCATGGCACTGGCAGCCCCTCCATCCCAGGGGACTGTAATGGGCCTTAAATGGGACTGATCCCCTCAGGGCTTGTCTTCTTCAAGGTGGAGCTTCCTATCTCTGCCCATTTCTCTCAGATCTGCTCAGCACAAACTCAGTCATCTCCTGTTGTCCTCACAGGCTCCATTCTTGTCCCATTCCCCTCACTGGAGTGGCTGCTACGCGTCACCTGAATGTGGCTGTAGGAGCTGGATGCAGTAGTGGGAAAGGCTCTGCCTGCCTGAAGAGTCCCTCCTTTGGTGAGAGATGTCCTCAAACCTGTTGGAGATGCCATCTTCTCCTCCACTTGTCTCCAGGATCGCAGTGGTGGGAGCACTCCCCAGCCACATGCTCTGGACAACTGGACACAAGTGGGTGGGAGGTCTCCCATGCCGTCCATCGATGCATCCTCCATCAGCCTTTCTTTTTGCTTCTTAAAAGCATTTGTCATTAACTAAAACCATAACTCTCTCCTTATGAAGATGATGAGGATGAGCAGCTCCATTTAATGGAAGGTGGCTCTTACGTGTGGTCATTTTTTCAGTTCTTCTGTGCAGAGTGGTGTCACCCAGCTGTCTCCTGTCACTCATTCTGAGCTGACACCTCCTGGGCTGGCAAGGGGGTTGCTTTTCCAGCCCCATATTTTATACAGGGATGCTGCCCCGTGCTCCAGTGCACAAAAAGAGCTGCAAAGCTTTGACTCTGTTGCAGCTAAACCTGAAAATCCTTCTGCCTTCCATTCTGACCCTATTTCATTACATGTAGAGGGGGGAAGATTTTATTCTCTGTAAATGGAGGGCAAAACAGCGCAGTGAATTCCAAGTGTAGCTTAAAAATGGATTGCACAGGGGAGCCCAAAGTTCCTCTGCTCTTTCACATTCACCTCATGTATCCTCACTGGGGAAGCCGTGAGCAGCTGTGCCCAAGTCTCTATGAAATCTTACCCTCAGCTTTATGCTTCAGGAATTCTAGGGATGAGGGAACAGCACAAGGCCTAGCCGTAAACCAGTAAAATTTTCTCTTGTGTCAGAACTGTACTTGTACAGAGCCACTGAGCACTGCAATATTCTATTTGTATGTATCAACCCAGGTACTCCACTTGTAAAACTCATGTGCACACATTATCCATTCCCATGCTGGACTGACTGTACATGTGCCTTCACCCTTTTTCATGGTTTGGCATCTTTTTTTAACACACTTACAGAACTTGAATAATTCACTGAACTGCAGTTACAAGTCCTATGCAAGAGGTGACCAGTCAGTTTTCAATATTTCTGTTTCTGTGTTGTTTTCTAAGTTGCCGTGGGGTTTTTCAGAGAAGCCCAAGAGAGTGAATGGCCCAAAAAGCATTTAGAGTTTTAAAATTTTTTTAAGCTATAAAGAATTTAGCATTTTGGATATTATATATCTTAGGCAGCTTTGAAAAGCTCAGCCTAAACGCCAGTTCCTCACTGGGCCATGTTTGGAGAGCGAGCAGAAGCAGGAGCAGCAGGAAGGACGAGCGCCAGGGCAGATGGCCTATTCCATAGTGGGAAAAGGTTGCCTTAAGCCTTCCCTGAAATGCACTGGAGATGTTCCCGTGCCCTCCTGCCCTGTGCCCACAGGCAGCCTGGGGCAGAGCAGCTCCCAGCCTGGGCTCTGCTGCATGCCTTACACAGGGCACAGCTGCCACTCGGGGATCTTGGACAAGAGGGAAAAACCAGCCCCACGTTTTCTACATCACCTATGCTGTAGGACTGAAACCTCATCTGAAACTCAAAGCTAACAATATCCGTCCTTTTTTGTGTGTTACATGTTCAGTTGGTGTAAGCAAGGGTAGTAGGGAAAGGGTGTCTCCTCCTCATAGGACATTGTGTAAACATTTGCTGTGTGTCTGCAGACTGAAGGACACGACTGCCTGGGATATGTTGTGTAGTGTGCCTGTGTGTGTGTAACCTGGTTTTGGTTGTTAGGTTGTAATGCTGTCTCTTGACTGAAAAAAAAAATTAATATAAAGAAAAAAAATCACAAGAAATAAAAAAATATATATTTAAAATCTATTTTATGTGTATTCCTCTAAAGCATGCAAGTAAATCTGTCTACAAAATGCTTTGGTTTTTTAAAAAAGCTTTTAAAGTAAGTGGTGTAAGAGACAAGTAACAGAAAAATGTCTCCTTAGAAGATGAGCAGGGATAGCACAGGCTGAGGGTTTGGAGGGGATTTTTTTTCCCGTCCCCATTAGCAAACTGTACAACTCAGTAGATGATTGACAGAGCTAAAGCAGATGTCGATTGCCCTGAGAAAATCCCAGATCAACCAATCTCTGCAGCAGCAGCTGTTTCTCCAAGCACAGTGTGAGATGTTCTCACCACTGACGAGAGGCAGAGAGATGCCTCCAAGGTGATTAAGGGCTTGGAGATGAGGAGAGGCTGAGAGCTGGGACTGCCCAGGCTGGAGAAGGTTCAGGGAGATCCTGCTCTGTGTGTGGATTCCTGATGGGGGGAGTACAGAAGACAGAACTGGAACATTCTCAGTGCAGGGACAGGGTGAGTGTCACAAACTGAAGTAAAAAAAAGAGAAATTTCACTTCAGAAAATGCTTTTTTGCTGCAAGGATGGTTGGCCACAGGAGCAGATTGAGAGGTTGAGGAGTCTCCATCCTTGGAGATACCCAAGATGAGAGGAGCTACAGCAATGAGCAGCTCTGGGCAAGGGTGGGATGGGGCTTGCCCAGCCCAGTGGCTGTGCCAGCTCCTCCAGCAGAGCCATGCCAAGGGGTGCTCCCTGTGTTACACCCGTGACCCCCCCAGCTGTTGGGAGAAGCACTTCAAGGAAATGTTAGGTTAGATATTGGGAATGAAAAAGTAGCTGAGAGCAAGCTTTCATAACTTTGATAAACCTTCTCATGGGAAAACCAAATTTGGGAGCTGGAGGCAAAGCCTAACGTTATTTGGGATGGATGGAGCTCAGGAGGTCCAGTCCAACACCCTGCTCACAGCAGGGTAAATACTGAATTCAGACCACATTGTACAGGGCTTTGTTCAGCCAATGCTTGAAATTCTCCAAAGAGAAAGATTCTGCCACTGCATCCCAGGGGAATATTTTCTTCTATTCGGTCAGAACCTCCTCTCTTTCTAATAGTGTCCCTTCCTGCCAGCACCCACCTCCATAAGAGCCTGGTTCCATCTTGTCCAGGACATGGAAGGGTAACGAAGCCCATCTCCCTCAATATCTCCTTTTGGCCAGGTGTTCCAGCCCCAGGCCATCCTGGTGACCCTTTCTTGTGTCCCCTCTATATTATCAACATCTTGGGGGTGGGTGGTGGAAACCAGTTGATAACATTCCAGAAGGGGCCTAGCAAGTGCCAGGGGGAAAAATCACTCCTGTGCCCCATGGATGTTCTCTCTGCCCACAGCCTGGCTCTGCTCTCCTCCAGGGCTCTGACTACAGAGCTGTCCCTCAGTCCAGCACTGCTCAGGGGACCAGTACAGTGGCCCTTTGCTCCTTCCAAGGCTCTTTCCCAGCTGTGGGATCTTGCAGTTCTCCTTTCCCAAGGTCCTTGTCCCTGTAAATGATGACCTTGACCTCAAGCATGTCTGCTCCCCACAATGTGGTGTTTCCCACAAACTGAACCACATCCCCTCTCTTCCCCTGGTTTATTGGTACATAGACCCTTTCTGTGAAGACTTTCCAGTTTTGTGGACTTACTCTCCAAAACTTCCTAACTGACTTGAGCAGCAACAGGAGCAGCAAGGCCAAGCACAGAGGAGGGTGAACCCCAAGAGAGAGCAGGGGCCCAGCAAAGAGGGGCTGCTAGGGCAGTGCTCCCGTATCCACATCAGCTGTGCCTGGGCAGAAGACACAGGGCAGCCAAACTCTGGCAGAGAGGATGGATGGAGACACTGAAGAGGGGCTGGAAAGCTGCCTGATGGGAAAGGACCTTGTTGACATCAGCTGAACATGAGCCAGGTGTGCCCAGATGGGCAGGAGGCCAAGGGCACCTGGGCTGTACCAGCCATGGGATGGCAACAGGACCAGGGCAGTGACTGTCCCCTGTGCTGGGCACTGCTGAGGCACCTCCAGTGCTGTGTGCAGTTCTGAGCCAGAAAGACACTGAGGGTCTGGAGCGTGTCCAGGGAAGGGAATGGAGCTGGGGAAGAGTCTGGAGCATCAGGAGCATCTGCAGAGGGAGCTGAGGAGGCTCAGCCTGGAGAAAACGGGGCTCAGGGGGGACCTTCTGGCTCTGCACAACTCCCTGACAGGTTGGTGCAGCTGAGGGGTTGGGCTCTGCTCCCAAGGAACAGGGTCAGGATGACCAGAAACAGCCTCAAGTTGCACCAGGGGAGATTTAGGTTGGATATTGGGGAAAATTTCTTCACGGAAAGGGTGGTCAGTCCCTGGCACAGGCTGCCCAGGTCAGTGGTAGAGTCCCCATCCCTAGAAGGAATTTTTAAGTGTGTGGATGTGGCACTTGGGGACATGGGTTAGTGGTGGCCTTGGCAGTGCTAGGGGAACAGATGGACTCGACAGTTTTAAAGGGCTTTTCCAACCCCAGTGATTCTGTGACATTGGCCTCACTCAGTGCCTGTTACCTTGTGCACGGATCGGTAATTTCTGTGATTATAAAAGCTGACAACTTATATTTAATGACAATTTATTTAATCAGCCTTTTGAGATACATATTTTCAAAATTCATCAAGAAAGAGAAAAGATGGAAGTGTGTGTGCACTTCCTGGGCCCGGCCTGGCCCTGGCTCTTCCCCGCAGCTCCCGGAACACCGAGCCTGACCTACTTTCCATGGCAGGACATCCCAGCCCGCCCATGGCAGCAGAGTTATCCACATAAATGGACCCTGGACTGCCGACTGGCAGAAGCCTTTACATCGTGGAACGGGGCCTCTTCCCTGCCTGTTCCCTGCTGAGCAGCTCTTTGTGGCTGCTGGGACTCCTCTGCTCCTGGCACAGGCAGCAGGGCACCTTCCGTTTTTCCTTGCTTTGCAGGAACAGCTGCATCGTTAATTTGTTTGTGGTTAAACAAATTCCTTGCTAAAGCTCCATGTAAGGAGCTTGCAGGCTCAGAGCTCTAAATAATCCCTTCAATCCTCCTGTTTCGAATGATGCTGCTGTTGTTGCTAATAATAATTCAACCCAATTTATAGGACAATAACATTTATTTAGAGCATGAGGGATTCCACATTATACAAACCCTTAAATTTATTTTTTGTTTCACTGGTCCATTTCTACAACAAATACATCAGATCTACTATATAATAAAATTATTTACATTTCCAAACAACATGGGGTTTGTTTATAAACCCTCTGACTGCTATTCACATACAGTACTTAAACAACAGCACATTACATTATTTTAATACCTAAAAATGACAACCCTGTATTCTAAATTGTTTATGAAAAGTGGAAACAAATAAATTTACAATTGTCTTCCCCTCCCCTTCTATTTCATACAAACACATTACCCTAATGTGCTAACCCTGGACTTCACTTTGCAAATCCAGGGGGTTTTAGAAGAACCCAGTTTTTATATCTATTTATCTGTTTTTTAGAAAAAAAAATCATTTATTTTGGAACAGTATAATATTAAAATGACTTACTGTACAGAATTTTATTTAAAAAAGAAAAATCACAGCTCAAAATTGCTATTGGTAAATTCACACTCATTTACAAGTCTCATGTTTCCATGCAGTAATTTACTTGGATTTTCTTCTTTTTGACTGCATTGCACTGGCACTCGTTTCTGAAATCAAGAGAAGAAAAAAAGCATGGATACGGAGTCGGTAAGCCATTCCCCAGAGGTGCACAGATTGCCCCGTCATTTTTCCAAACTCACGCCAGAGTGGAAACCTCTGGAGAGCAGGATTTCCCCAGCACCGGGAGTGACTCCTCAGCAGCTGTAACACCTCTGGACCCGTCACCCTGATGGCCGTGTCACACACGAGGGCCCCTGAGCTGCTCTCCAGACACCAGGGGGGTGACTTTGACAATTATGAAGCCCTAACACAACAACCTTGAAAAGAAGTGCCAAATATTTTTAGCTGTGCCCTAAGTTCAGCTCCTCACGTGCCACAGGGGAGCCGTATCCCAGGAGGAAGCACAGCCCCAGGCGTCACAGAGATGCTGCCACACAACCACTCGGGAAGGTATTTTGGAGCCTGCCATGCAAGTCAACAACCCACTCGTCTGAGTTCTTAGAAAGTCATTAGAAAACAAGTCTCTTCAGCGTACACTGAGTCACAGGAGCACAGCTGATGCAGAAAGACACAAATATTAACACCTGCAGAGCCACGGTGACAGCAGATGACATGTCCAGTGCACTTACCAAGGCACTAAGTTTCCATTTCAAAACATAAAAAGAGTAAGGACCAAGGGCATTTGCATCTTTAGATATTTTTTAAAATACGATTTTAAATGTTGGCAATGTCTCTTTGGCTCTTTACAATGTTTTCCAAAAACTATTGCAGCTGCATGTATTTTAAGAGTCAAAAGGGAAAAAAATTTCCAAGCCCATCTAAAATTAGAACAGCAGCAGTACAACTCCATGGCTGTTACACATGGAATTAGAGAAAACAATCAACATTTCAAAATTTAACAAACTCGAAGCTATAGTAAATGCTAAAAGCAGCCCTTGCTGGAAAAGTACTCCAAAAAGGGAAAATACCAATACAGTACCAATTTTCAGGAGTGAAACATCTCCACAGGCTTGACTCCAGCCTGGAACCCCTCCAAGCAGCAGGGCTGGCTTTGAAGTAGCTTCAGCAGTAGCTGTTGCCATCCCTGTTTGCTCAAGGCTCCCTGTTTGGGAGGAGGGATGGGTCAGCAGTGCTCAGTCCCTGCCCCAGTCCCTTGGGAGCATCTCCAGCACCTCCCCAGCCTGGAGAGTGCTGGACACACATGGACAAGGGCTGACCTTCCGTGTGCTCTCTTCTCTCACTGTGACCCTTCTGCCTCCTCCTTCCCGAGCTTAGCAACGGAGTTCCCACTCCATCTGGTCAAAGTCTGCTTCTCTCTCCCTGCAGATTTTTTTTTCCTAATTGCTGTTTTTATAATGACTTTAAACAGCCTCTCTCTCAAGAGGTAACTCTTCCCAGCCCCACATTCCCTTTACCATGGGTTAGGGGGTTTCTCAGGACACAGATAACATAATGAGGCCAGAAGCAACCAAACCAGAATAATTAAGCCCTGATTCACTAATGAAAATGTACAACAGAGTAGGCACAGGTGGCAAACCAAGTGACACTTGGCAGCCACCTCACCAACGTGCAGCCTGTCCTCTGCCACTGAGTACCTGGCTCGGCTCGTTCTCCTTAGCTCAGGAGCAGCTGTGTGCCCGCAGGTAAGGCAGCACAGCCAGGTGTCCCCAGGGAGCTGCACCCACATGTCCAGCAGAGCCCTTGGACACCGCAGCAGCTTCAAGTGCATGACTTAAACCCAAGGATTTTACTTACACAGGGGTAAGATAATTACACAGACAGCACAAACCCTTGTGAGAGTTTTGGTATCATTTAAATTTGATGCACTTTCCCATTCCCACATTTTCAGAATTTGACATGTCACTGGTTGTCATCTTTAGGTTTACCCAGTACAGCACATGGGGCAGGTCACACGCTTCAGATCCCCACAAACCCAGGCAGGGATTTTACATTGGCTTCACGTTTTTCAAACTTTTCTTCACAACCATGAAAGAGAATTTATTTTTACAATACAGACTCAGATTCTTCTGCACAACCCTGTCACAAGAAGTAAATGCAACTAAATTCAGCAGTCACAAAAGTGCAGAACATATAGGTCCCTGTGTAATCTTTGGGAGTCACTGCACAATGATGTAAAGCTGGAACGCTTCTCTGAAACTCTGAAAACACAATATTCTTACCATCACACTTTAGTACCTCCAGTATGGAAATGGTGGCTGAATTCAACTTGACTTCCTTTTATAAGCATTTTATATTAATACCTCTTTGTTCTGTATATTATCTTTAAAATATTGGTTGAATGTTGCCTCTTGACGGTCTCTCTCTACTCTCTTGCATAACTTTGGTCCATCAGCATTTTTCTGACCCTTAAACACAAGAAGCTGACAGAATTAGCTTCAGCCTGGCACTGGGCCGTGCATATCACACAAATGCTGCATAATTGTTAAAAGACTGTAACCTGGGTAGGAATAAGGTACGTCAGCACCTGCTAATGCCATGGGTTAATAACTTCAGGATTTCAGGTGTTCTTGGAAAGCAGACCTGAGGCTCTGTGCTAGCACACAGCACTCCCTGATGCTCCCGGCTGCCATCCTGGCAGCATTTGGAGCATGCCTGAACCACAGCATTTGACTTGGCAAGAGCTGACCATGCACTTGGGAAGACTTTAAGTCTTGTGTCTTTCGGGCTTCAGGAAAAGGAAAATGTCACTTTTTGATCTGAGTACAGTCCTTTCAATGGCAACACATTTCTGCCAAGGGAATTCAAGTTCAACTAGGCAAGGTGCTGAAACTACGGTGGTGAGTACTGCAGAAAACAAGTTCCACAAATGTAACAGGGGAATTCATACAGGATTTACTGCCAGTGCAGATGTCGGCAAACGCTTCCACACCAACCTGTGGCTAAATCCTTGAAACTAGAGATAAAGCACCCAAGGTGTACGAGCTGCAAACCAGTGTTACGAGGCAGCTACTGCAAGGGCAAATATCTGGGAAGCAGGTTAGGTGCTGCCCTCTCCCCAGGAAGGGTGGCTGTGCATGTTACCTTTTGCTGTGCCGGACGCAGACGCAGGTCGGGAGGATCTCTTGCGCTGCCCATTCTCTACAGCTTCCTGTGAAGCGGCAGAATCCTCTGTTCTTGAATTTCTTCTACTTGGAGTTTTAGACTTTTCACAATTCTCTTTTGTCTCATTACTAATAAAGTGAGACAAAATATTTCTGATGAAGTGTGAGAAGAATTATGTTTTTCTATGCAAGTCAGACAAGCTGGAGGATGGCCCAACACAGGTACCAGTTCCGGACTATTAGCACTGAAGATATGAAACGCTAGAGATACCAGAAGTTCTATCAGATGAAAAATGACCTGAGTAAGCCAGAGTATAGTCCATTTCTATCAAAAATTATCAGAGGATACAGAATTGAGAAGTCCTCAAAGAGAATATTTTCAACATTAGAAGACCAAGAAATTAGATGCATTATAAATTGTCTGCTCTGTTTTCCACAGGTGCCACCATTACTGAAGTCTAGGAAAAGCAAACAGGTTACATTAGAGACTGCTGCAGTAGAGGGGTACAGAATTGAAATTGCAGATGAACATCAGGAGGAATTAGGAACTCTTCATGGAGTATGCCAGCTTTTGGGTTTGCTAAAAAGCCTTACTCTATTGATCCAAGTGATTTCTTCACATATTAAAAAAAGAGTTTCTTTAAAACTTTCTACAAGTTTTAAAGCTTGAAGTCAAAATCCTTTTCTTTTTAACCGAAAGCTTTTTCTGCTATAAAATAATAATTTTAGGTACTGTGGAAATCTGTGTTTCTTGACACTGAGACAATAAATGGAGTGCCACATTTTGTAATTAAACTGCTCTTTTATTTTATCTCTCTTAACCCTGTAAACTCACCCTGAGCTTTGGGTGTTTTCTCCTTAATGCATTAATGCCAGACAATTTCTGACGACTAAGCAGTTTCTGAAGATTAAGCTAAAGTTATCTCCTGTGAAATTAAAGGTAAGTAATTAACCAAACAAATTATTCTGCTGATAAAAAGGAGAAAGCTCATTTCAGGCCCTTTGGGCGATACTTGTAGGATTTCAAGAGAGGCTGCCTGAATCAGAGGCTGGAGTGAGCACACAGTGCAGGGTGACCTGTGTGTGACAGAGTCCCACTGCAGTGTCACCCTTCAGAGAAGTCCTGCTTTGAGGGGAAGGACTCAAACCACACAAACTTGTATGGTTAATTAGTAGAAACCTGAAATAAAACTGTTTCTCAATGGGAGGAGAGACAAGCATTCTCAAGCAAGGACACACACAGCAGAGGAGACTATGGATTGTAGATTGCCTCAGATACAAAATAAATATTGAAGTCCATTTCCTATAAGGGAGTATTATGGGCAATCTATAAACTGAATTCCCAAACAGGTCTCAAACTGGTCTTCTTCTATGGAACTGGGGCAGCTGAACCAGCAGTCACCTGCCTCAGAGCACACCCAGAGGGAAGCAAACAGGCATCAGCAGCTCAAGTTCAGGTTAGTACAGGTAATTTTTACAGATTCTAGTGACTAAATCCAGAGCTGAGATTGTCTCATAGGAACCAACAGATCACTTCCCTCCTTTCATAGGAGGAAATCAAGTTACTCCAAGTGAAAATATTTCTAGTGCTTTGTGGGTTGCAAGGTTCCCCTAAGGTTTTAAAGGTTTTTAATGGCTTTAAACTGAGAGTAGGTTTAGATTAGATATTAGGGAGAAACTGGCACAGCTTTCCCAGAGAAGCTGTGGCTGCCCCATCCCTGGAAGTGTCCAAGGCCACTCTGGATGGGGCTTGGAGCAACCTGGGATAGTGGAAAGTGTCCCTGCCCATGGCAGGAAGTGGAACAAGGTAAGTTTTAAGGTCCCTTCCCACCCAACCCATCTGTGATTCTATCAAGGCTTGTCCTGTATGGTGTTCAGCTCCAGGAGCCCAAAGCTGCCCACTGTATCAGCCATCAACAGATTCAGTTTGCCTGCAAACTTTCCTTCTTTTCCAATCTTGCTCAGAAAAGCATCTGAGAAATGCCCTTGTGGTAATTTAATGTGCTGGGTGAGTTTGGAGATGGTCATACAAGGACATTTCATTTGGAGAATCTGCTCAGCTGCCAAGTGTCCCACCTTCAGCTCTTTAGAAAAATTCTACCCTGAAGAAAACTCACTGTGAAATTTCAGTTTGTCTTTGAAAGATGCCAATCCAAATGAAGGTAAATATGGTTAAATATTCCATTCAGAGCCATTCCTGATCTGAGAAAGTGTACTGCATTCCCTCCTTTACAAAGGAAGGCACTGCCTCATCTCCTGAGGAACCCAGCGAGGGGCTGCCCCTCTGGCCCTGGCCTTGGGGGTCACTCCACCGATGAGGGCAGTGTCCCAAACACAGCAAGCTGTGCCAGAAACCTCCCCAAGGGCTGTCATTGCTGACTGAGTGAGAGCCTGGGGTGTTTAGAATCTTCCAAGCAGATCTTGGAAACCATATTTTCTTCTGACAGAACACAACCATTTGAAATCTGATTTTTAATTACTGATTGTCTTAACCAGGAGAACATGAAGTTTCTACTTGGCTTTCCTATCAGGTTTTGGCAAAGTGTTAAAAAGCAAATAGAGGAAAACAGTTGAAAACAATCCTCAAGGCAGAAGTAGAACAAACTTTTGAAAATTTCCTTTCAGAAAACAAAAATTCACATGACGAACTAAGCTGCAGGCTTTGGGAGGTTAGCTTTGATTTGTTGTGCAACCACCAAGACCCTTCCAGGACATGAAACAACCAGGCCAGAAAGGATCAGAGGAAACACTGCCCAAAGCACAGGCTTAGGAAAAAGTTACCTTATATTCTGCATTTCAGCAATGGTTTGGAACATTCAACTGGCCTGATTTCTTAGCAGGAAAGAAAGGGTATGGCCAAGAAGATGAAAAGCAGTAGCAGAGGCTGAGCAATTGAAGCAAAGAGAAAGAGACTTCCTCCCACGAAAGCTATATCTACTCTGAATCTACAAACTATCTCCTTACCTTTGACCAGCAACTACTGCAGCATTTGTCTCAAGTTCTACAAAAGAAAAAGATAGTTTTAAAGTCTGCTGTAGAAGTACATACCCACTGACAAGGCATGACTAGCTCACATTCTTCTGTTAGGTAATAGATCTCAAGGATAAACTTCTCTCAAAGCAAAGCAAGCCAAAATACCAAATACCACATTGGCCAGGTGCTCGGTCTGATTACAACCTGCACCAGCTAAGACAGAAAAGTTAAAACCCTGCAGAAGAAAACTATAGAGAAACTCGCTGACACGGGCTACACTCCTCTCCCTTTTTTAACTTCAATTTTAGACAGCTTATTCCTTCTAAAACTTCTAGGGTTTATTAGTTTTTAAACCTTAAAATTACCCATCTGACTCTATTGTGCATGTAAAAATTTGCCTTAACTGCCTCTCACAGCAATATCTTCTAATGACAAATTTCTGAAGTCCAATTGCACTTGTACAGAATTGGAAAATATCTCAGGGGAGATGACGCAAAAAGAAGTCTGACCTGCTTTCTCTCTCTCTCGCTGTGATTTTATACATACAGGTCAGGTTTCCTTTGGAGTCTTCACCTCAATAAACAGCTCTCCTTTTCAGCATATAATGTCAAGTCTTTTTACTGTCTATCTTTTAATTCTCCTCATATCCACCAGATCCTTTGTTGAGGGGGAAGATCTATACCTAAACACAGCCCCTCCCTCTCATGAGAAACTGTCACAGATTTAGGGATTACCATTGCAATGTCGTGGATTAATTCCCTGTGCTTTGTCTCATTGCCCACAGTGTACCCAGCTCAATCCCCCCATCAAACCTTGGGGCCAGTCGGGCACAAACTGGGGCTTTGCCTTTGACATCAATTTAGCACCCAAAGGTTGCTAGAGTGTGCACAAGGAATAGAGGTATAAACAACCCAAGAAAATGGGGAATATCTGTCCTCCTAGGGTAAATTTGCAGTGTTGGAACATCAGCCTCTTCAGTGTAAATGGATATAGCACTGTCTAAGAAAAACAGAGGTCTTGGGAACAAAGGAAGAACAGACTCAGCAACAGAAGGAAAGAGTTACCTTTCTTCCTACCCAAACTTTGAACATGGAGAATATCCAAGACTAAAAAATGGATAACATCAGTGCTTCCCCCCAGCAGGAACTCCCCAGTACAGTCACAGCAGCACAGGGCAATGAGTTGGATGTGAAACAACAGGGGTGTGTGACCATCTTTGTTTTAGTGGAAGTTCAAAGAAAACAATTTTGCACAATTTTTACTTTTTGAAAACTCTACTTCTAATCAGATTACAGATGGCAAATGGATGGAGAGTGGCACTTCCCATAAGCAAGCCCACACCTATCCATTTTCCCTACTCAACTTGGGAATTACTTTTTAAAAACACCCTGGAATTGAAGGTGAAACACCATGATTGATAACAGATGGCAACACCAAAAAGTCATCTGTCAGGGCTCCATCCTGAACACTGCTGAGGGGACATCAAAAGTTGAACAGGAAAAAAAAGGATTACAAGCCTAAAACACACTCCCAGCATAGCACAAATGTATTTCTACATTCAGAAGGATATAATATAAAAGAAAAACTTCTATTATCTCTGAATAGAACTTCAAAACTCAAACAGAACGTACTGTTACAAATCCAGGCCCTACAAGTTATCATTGAATATCTAAAAGCCTCCTTGGTGATTTCATTTTTTTACGTGATCCCATCCTGAATCTCCCACAAGGCTTTAGAGACTTCCAAGGCACAATGTAACTGGCAAAGAAAAACAATCCCAAAAGCACAAATAACAATAAAAACCCCACCCAGCCCCCAATCTACCCGGCGTGTTAGTGACCACTGAATATGCATTCAAATAAATGCATTTTCAGTTCCAATATAAGGGGTTTAGTTCACCTCTATTCTGCTTTTCCAAAGGAAGATTTACCTGTTCTTTGAACAGTACTTTCTGATGTTGCAACTGAACTTTTTTTCTGTGTTAAATGTTGAGAGGATGCTAGAATAAAAGTGGAGGGAAAAAGTATTATTGTCAAAGGGAGTCAAAAGAATTCCTGTGGTGTGATCAGGTTGGTATAAAATGTTCTCTCTCCCAGCCGACTGGATTTTGGCATCTACAGGTGCAATATTTTTAATTTACCCTCCACTTCCCCCCCACCACACACACCTTGCCTTTTTAAAACAAACTTTGGCAAAACTATCCCAAGCAAGTTTTCTCAAACTAGAATGAGTGATGAAATTAAGTATCATAAACCACATTTTAAAAGGTAAGTTTTTCAGCCGACTGAGACATTAAAGGAAGTCCTAAAACACCAACAGTTCAGTCTCTCTCATTTTAATGCTCATTTCAACAAAGGTTCTGGGGGAAAGGAGTATCTTTGTTAATGAATCAACACCCTCACTCTTTCAATTAAAGTGCACAGTATGCTCCAGAGTTGTCCTTGAAGGCCTTTGGCAGTAAGATGATGTGACTTAACATTTCTTAGGTTGCCAAGTGAAAAAATAAGATAGAAAAATAATTTTTGTTGGGCTAATGCTTTCTAGTCCTCTGTGTGATAATGGCCTTACAGAGAACAGGAAGACAAAAAATTAAGCACTGCTGCTTAAATAAAGAATATGCAACTCCATTTTTCTCCTAAAAAGCCAGAATTTCTTCTGTGAAGCTCAAAAGAAGCATTTCCATTTTCCAGTGGCATACAGCTACAACATCCAACAGCCACGGGGAAAGTCACACTCAGGCTGATGTTTTCAGTTCCCTTGACTTCTGTGGATTTTATCATTCATGATTCTATCTTCTGTGTCTAATTCGTGTTGTAAAGCACAACACTCACTCAGCTCACTTCAAGAGTGATGGGTTTATATCCACACCAGACTTAATAGATTAAAAATGGCATCAAGAAATAGCATCAATGTCATATATAAAGTCTGCCAGATGCTCAAATTGAAATAGCAAAGCTCAGATGCGAAGGTATTTTATGTTTTCAAATTGAATGCAGTTAACTTATAATCACCTTTTCACTAATTTCTCTGAAATGAATATTTAAGTTTTACCCTAGACAAAAAGGATTTTGATGTGTGTTGTTTTTTCCTTCTCTTCTGGAGGTTATTCAACAATTTCCCTAGACGATTAAGGTAATTTAGAGAGGGAAATAGTTTTATTAGGATTAATTCAAAATATCATAATTAAGTCAATACATTGAAATAATTTGCAAAAACAGAAGTCTCTGGCAAGACTGAAGCAGAATTATCTGTGTATCTGCCAGTATAAAAGGCACCTTAAGTATTTGTCATTACTGATACATCCACTTTTTCTCCTTGCTTCCAACAGTTCCATTAAGTTATCCCTCTGTTACTACATCATATGTCCAAGACAAATACCCCACTGAAGCAGTAAATGGAAAATGAAATAGAAACATCTGGAACTTGAATCCTGGTGAACACAAGTATCACTCAGCTATTAGAAGCAAACGAGCAGCTGTCAGCCTTGGCTGCAGTGCCTACATTTGATGATGTTCACGGAGAGCAGCCCCTGGGATGCCCTCATCCCTCCCCCGGGCAGCGCAGCACCTACCTGCGCTCTGAAGCAGCTCCGGGTGTGCTCCGGAAGTCTCCTCCGCCCCCGCGCTCCCGCTCTGCTCCGGGGCCCCGCCGGGGCTGCTGCCGTTGGCGCTGGGGGGGTCCGGGGCTGCCGGGGGGGCTCCGGCCAGAGGGGCTCCGGCCGGGAGCGCGCCGGCGGCAGCAACGCTCGTGGGCGCGCCCGGGGACGCGCAGGCGGGAGCGGCTGCTGCGGGGCTGACGCTCGAGCTGCCAGGCCCAGAAGTGCTCTGTTTTGTAAGACTGGGTGCTGGAGGTGTCACAGTTTTGTTATCTAGTTCTGCTGGTGGTTGCTCTGTTCCCAAACTGTTTGGGGCTGACGCTTCCAGTCCCTGACCTTCTGCTTCTCCATCCAAAGCATACTGCTCTTCTTTCTCCAGGGAGCCGGTGACTTTCTTGCACGCTTTAGTCAGCAGGAGTTGGCCAATCTTGTCTACCTTTCCCTTTCCCTTGCTCGATGAAACAGGGCTGCGCCTGTTCCCGGATCCTGGGCTGCTCGTAAGCAGAGGGGTAACAACAGGTCCTGACTGGGCTGCTGGCACAGGGCACTGCTCACCTGACCCACCACCTTGGGAAGTCTCCTCTGGGCTGAAGTCCTTCACTTGCTGAACAGGAGGGTGTGAAGGAACACTGGAAGAAGTTGGAGCAGAAGGCGGCAGCTGGACAGGAGATGCCAAGGGATTCAGAACAAGTGATCGGCTGGTGGGAATACTGGACACAGGACTGCTGGATGATGTGCTGGGAGGAGTAGGCCCGGAGGAGAACTTGATATTCTGTGGGATATGCAAAGGACCAACAACAGCGACCGACTGAGGCATCAGACTAGAGTTAGAAGTCATGGGGGCTGCTGGAATTGTGCTGGACTGAGAGCCCTTCATAACCTGGATGATTGAGGATGAGTTTATAAACACAGGTGTGATGAACTGTGGCCGGGTGCTGGACTGAACTGCTGACTGTCCCTCTGAAACCATCACTTTGCTCCCCACGTTGGGCATTGTGACCACAGTGGACACTAACGCAGGTTGCAAATGGGATGGCAATGGAGCTGATGTATTAGCAGCAGATGTAATGGGGTTGGAAGTCACAAAAACTGTTATCTGGTTGGGGGGTAAAGGACCTGAAATAGAAGAAGAACTGACCGGCCTCTGCATTACTGGAGGAACGCTCTGTGCCACACTTGAGTTTACTTCTCCCAGTTCCTGGTGCCCGGGATTTGGACACGGCTCGTTATTTTGAGGCAGGCTAAGTGAATTAGATGGCTCTTTGCTCAGGGATGATTCCTGCAGTGGAGGAATGACAGCTATCTTCTTTAGCTCCTCACCAGTGGGGACTACTGGTGCCATTTCAAGACCAGTCAGCCCAGGGGGCTTAATGGTCACATTAGGAGCTCCAGAATTGTCTAGAAGTTGACTTAGAGAAGTTGGTGCCTCCCTCATAGCTGGAGACATCATGGTTTTACTTTCCTCCGTGACTGGGAGCTTACTGGTGTCTAAGGTTTGCCCATCTTTTTTTGCCTGTTCTTCGGGAACCAACGCTTTCATTTCTGGAGTAGGAACACCTTTCAGTTCAATACTGGACTGGTCTTTGTTACCTTGGACACCTTGTGCACTTTGACTCTCAGTATCTTGAGGCACACTAAGGCTCTCCTTATTGTCTTCAGGAATGCCAGTCACAGCAGGCACAGAAACTGCCGGATTCTGGTTACTCAGCATGGAATTATTTTGAAAACTTGTAGTCACAGGTGTTGGCAAAGAAGAGGGACCAGACATCATATTTCTTTGTAATTCCATGTTCTGCAAGAGAGATGGATTCTGCTGAGTTGTCAATGATAGTTTAGCTGCTTTTGAATTCTGTCTGCCAGGGCTTGGTGTAGTTTTCCTACTGGATCCAGGACTGGACCTTCGACTATTGCTTGGACTTGCTCTCTTTGTTCCTCCAGCATTGGTTTGTTTGCCCGAATTAATGACCACACCTTCCAATTTGTGTGGCTGTGTGGCAGTAAAACTAGACTGATTGTTAATTGTGAGATTTGAAGGGGCTTGTCCAATGGCCTTTAAAGTAGTAGGATTCAGACCCTGCTGATCAAATCCTCTACTGAGATTAGGCCTGGGAGGTAAAGGGATATTGATCTGAGGAGGGAACAGACCAGCTATAGAAGCATTGAGCCTTTCTGGAGACAGGCTAATTTCTGAGGGTTCTGTGCTGGGTGGACGGTTATTAGGAGTCTGAGGGTAGTATGGCCTTGGGCTTGCTCTGTTTGGGGTTTTAGGCCTTGAAGTTTGTGATGGGGCTGCAACGTTTGGAAAATGGTGTGTAAGAGCACTAGGCAGAGAACTAGACTGCTGCTGCGGACTTGCACCTTGGGCAGCTGAAAGTGGGGATGGTCCAGGCTTGGGTCCTGTCATCATTAACTGGTTCTGTGAAACTACTAAGTGAGATGTCAAATTATTCTGAGCTCCTGATGTTGGAGGGCCCTCAGCTCCACCTCCTTCTGGAAGAGAGGATACTGATGAAACCTCTCTGAGGGGTGAGCTGGAAGGATTCTGTGCGTTATCAGGATAAACCATTTTTCTTGCATTATTTCCCAGAGGAGGATTGCCTGGCAGGGCAATTCTCTGTTTATCAGGAGATGGAGGCACAGGCCCAGGCCCCTGGAGGTTCACCATCACTGGCACATTCCCGCTTGGCTGCATCGGCATCCGCTGAGCATCTGCACTCAGAGGCCCCCGGGGTGGGTGAACCCCCTGGGGTACAGGCAGCCTGACTGACTTGGGATCCTGCTGCATCATCAGCATCATCATCATCTGCTGCTGCTGCGATGTCTGAGGGGGTGCCTGGCCTTGCTGTGGGGCTGCCTGGGGCTGCTGCTGCTGCTGAGGCTGGGGCTGCTGCGTGTGCGGCATGAGTTGAGGTGGCATCTGCTGAAGTGGCCTCTGCTCCACGGGCTGAGATGGATAACCTAAGGCAACAGGATGACACGTTCATTGAAACCAACCAAAGATCAGAGGAAGCAGAACTTCTGTAACAAACAGGATTGGATAGAAAGTACAGCCTGGAGCCTGTTTATCTTGCGTGAGAGCCATGTTAATAAAACAGGTTCTACAAACAAGGCCAAAGTTTGTACTTAATTCATAAAAAGAGTTTTACTTAATGTATGACTTGCATGAGATTTAACTGGCGATCTCTCAGTGTCTTTTATCAGCTAGTAACCCAGGTTGACACTTCCTGACAAGTCTCTGCAACTGCCCATGGGCTTCCTTTCACTGACAAAGGCGGAGTTGGACTTTCAGTAATTAATACTCCTTAAAACAAATTTCAGAGTTTGACAGCCCTCAAGGGTCATGGATCAGTACACCTGCCACAGACCTGACATTTTCTAGAGTACAAAGTAGAATCTGACATGTGTTACTTGGCCAAAAACATGCCAGGAACCACGCGTGTGGTTTATAATATAAATCCAATTGCAGACTTTAGATTTAATCTTCTCTACACACAAAGGATAACTCCAACTATAAACCCCTGTTTCTTCTCAAAAATCAGCTATTGGTCAATGCTGAATTTTTAAGATATCAGTCTGTGCTACAGCAACATTTTTTTACCAGTTACGTTACTGCTGAATAATGCTACAGTACTCAGGATGATATATGAGAATGTGGCCACCTCTTCATTTTGAGCTAACCCAAAGAAAACATTTAAACAATGATACCAGTTACTTACTAGGAGGAAAAAAGGTTTGAACTTGAATGTGTGATAGCACAAATAAAATAGAACTGTCACAAAGATCAGTTAAAAGCTCTCCTACAGTTATTACATTCAGATAATCTACAGAAAAATTCTACTACCTGGTGGCCTACTTGCAAAATCTGAGAGTTTAGGGCCTGATTTATCTAAATTCATTCCTTGGTCTCCAGACATCGATGACTGATCACTCTCTTCCAGGCCAGCTGGACGGGATTCTGAAGAACTGAAAGAAAAATAATTGCAATTAAGAACTACCCCCTACATCAGTGTTTTATTTCTGCGTCTATAACTAAGTACTCAAGTGATTAATTCCTAGCACTTTCCACAGACCTGGAATAACCCACTGAAATGCCTCTGATGGAACATGCCAGACTGGAACACACATCCCAGGTCTTGTATAGTCACTGTCTTAAGTACTACCAAAAAGGAAACAAGTTGCCTGGTGCTCTATTGAGCTTAAACATTTATTTATATCTTTAATCTGAGTTTTATAACTAAGAGAATGCCAGTGGATATTCCAAATGATAGAGTTATATATATTTCAACTAAACAGGCTTCCCTATGACATCTCTATGGATAAGCAAGTGCCATGGGTAGATGCATTTTTAATTTATTTTAATGGTAGCACTTTTTCTTCCAGTACTGCAGAGAGAAGTGACTCGCTCAGGGTATCTGAGACCTCTGATAACATCACAGCACAACTGCACTGATGTGTCAGGCATTGCAGTCACCCCCGAGAGCACAGAGTAGTGTGGTACTGAGGCTCTGTGAGTGATCACACACTGGCCTGGGTTGGAAGAGACCTTAAGGCTCATCTTCTTCCACCTCCCCTGCCATGGGCAGAGACACCTTCCACTATCCCAGGTTGCTCCAAGCCCCGCCCAACCTGCCCTTGGACACTTCCAGGGATGGGGCAGCCACAGCTGCTCTGGGCAACCTGTGCCAGGGCCTCCCCACCCTCACAGGGAAGAATTCCTTCCCAATACCCCATCTAACCCTGCCCTCTGGCAGTGGGAGGCCATTGCCCCTTGTCCGGTCTCTCCGTCCCTTGTCCCAGGTCCCTCTCCAGCTCTCCTGGAGCCCCTTTAGGCACTGGAAGGAGCTCTGAGGTCTTTCTGGATCCTCCTCCAGGTGACCACCCCCAGCTCTCCCAGCCTGGCTCCAGAGCAGAGGGGCTCCAGCCCTTGGAGCATCTTTGTGGCTTCCTCTGGACTCACCCCAGAGGAGTGTCCTTCTTGTGCCCTAGGGCTGGAGGCAGTTCTGCAGGTGGAGTCTCACCTGAGCAGGGCAGAGGGGCAGAATCCCCCCGGACCTGCTGCCCATGCTGGGGTATCAGTCCAGGGCTCAGGGGTTTCTGGGCTGTGGGTGCACATTCCTGGGTCACATTCAGTTTTTATCCACCAGCATCCCCCAAGTCCTTCTCTTGAGGAATCTGAGACTCCAGAATACACTCTAGGACAACTTAAATTTCTTTGGACTCAATGCCCAATAGTTCCAACTAAATCAAGACAGCTTTTGCAGACTTGGAAAAAGTCCAAGTTTCTACAGCTATCAATATATATGGTCAGAGGATGTAAAATAAAGAGGGTTGAAGAGTAGAAGAACTTAACTGCTTATCACATTCATGAATATATGAAGGCCATGGGGAGATCTAAGTAAGAAAAGCTCTAAGCTAAAATTAAAGACATCAAAAAAAGTTCCATGCCAACAAAGAGAGGCAGAATCATGCATCAATGCCATGGAAAAAAGTAACATTTTCAACAAAATAAGAATTTGAAATACATAAAGGTGGGACGTCTATCCTATTTAATTTTACTTGAGAGTAACAGTTTTTGGCATCTGTACAGCTGACACAGAGAGACCCTGGCCTGTCCTAATGTTCTACCAGCTACCCAATCAATGTTCAAAAAGCAGCATGTGCCTGGAAATCCCTGAATTTTTCTGGGTCAAAACTGGGGAGAACATACACCAAGAGAGAAGATGAAAATGGGGCAAAACCAGAAGTGTTCCAGTCACTGCTGCTGAGGGCAGGTACTGCCAAGGAAAGCATCTGGAGTGAAATGCTATGTCTAATCCAGTACACCGCCAACTTCTGCGATGCAGGTGCTGTAGGCTTACATGCCTCCACCAATAAATTTGATGAAAACTGGCAAAATGCAGAGATACGCCCCAGAGCATTATATTAACAGCCACAAATGAACAAAAGTACTGGCAGCAAAATCACCCAGAGGAGCTGCAGCCTTTGGTGCAGGTGCCAGCCACGTGAACTTAAAGAATGCCTAAAATTGTGAATGCAACCTCAAATTTGTCAGTTTTGCTATTTATTTATAAAGGTGGAAGACTTAAAATGCTACAATTAAAGTTCAGCTCAAAGCTGATATACAGAATCACTGCACAGACAGGTTCAACCTAGGAAACAAACCTGGTGCAAAGTGGATCCATAGCAAACACCTCCTGCCAGATGGGTCTGTGCAAATCTGGCAAACAGACCTGAGCTTGGTTTGCCAGCAAAGAGCAGCTTTGGTAGGAAAGGCTGCTACTGTCACTGCTGGAAAATTTAAACATCAACTGAATTTCAAAGGCAGCTGAAATTCACTGGGCATGTTTAGCAGCCACCACTCATGAAAAAAAACCCCAATATGAGTAACAAAATGTTTGTGTGAGAGGGACAAAATATTCCATTTTATTCTCCTTTTCTATTGCTCTAGATGTAAAAAAACATAAAAAGTAACTGCACACCAGGTACAGTCTGGATTGTCATCAGCAAACCCTCAGCTCCACCAGCTGCACTCTTTGAGTACAACTTTCAGATACAAAATCCCTCATCAGAGCAGAGAGAGAATTCCAGGAAAACCCAAACCAAATCAACCAAACAAATAAAGGTGGCAGCTGCTGCATAAGGAGAGCAAACATAAAGTGACAGGCCAGGTGTGGCAGGGCCAGCCCGGCCCAGGAGCAGCAGCGCCTGCAGTACAGAGAGGCTCATCCTCTGCTGCTGAGGGAGGGCATTTCCCAGCTCTGCTGGGGGACTGTCACCCCCAGACCTACACTGAAACCCTCCGAGTCCGGTTGGGAAAAGCCTCTTTGTCCTGCAGTGCTGTCACCACCTGCTCTGGACACTGCAAACCTGAATGGCAGCACTGGGAATGACCTTCCACAGTGGATTATTTCTGTTCTACCAGTGCACAGGATGCTCATGGTCTGTGCACAGGGGAACATTAAACAACTGCTTCTTGGTGCATGGATTTAGTAGAATTAACCAACCTGTTTTATCCACAGTCCCATTTCATACAGATCTTGTTCCTTAGTTTACATCCCATTACCTACAGTCTTCAGGATCAGCAGATAGATGCAAACACTTTTAAACAACCAGACTGTTCTGGGTTTTGTTCCAATGCAAAGTTGCTCAATTAAGCAAACCCTTGAAACGATTTTAGGCTGAGCTGAATAAACTCTTTCAATAGCTCTCTTATCCTATTTACATTCCAACGTGACTCATTCTGCAATCCATATTACTAATTGTGTTTTTGTTACTATATTATTATTTTGCAGAAATAATTTCTTTTCAGTGTGTTTATCAAATTAGCTGCATTTCCACACAAGGTTTGCTCCTCTGAATTCTAAAATTTCTGAGGAAGAATGACAGAGAGGAAGCTGAGATGAAAAGCATCCCACTTGCTTCTGATGCCAGAGAAAGCGATCTCAATTGGATTTAAAAGAATCAGCAATTCCAAGGCAGGAAAATGCTGAGCTTGCCTAACGATGCCAGGGAAGCTGAGAGTGAGGGAGGCAGGAAGGAGTTACAGCCAGCTTTTACTGCAGTCTCCCTCCTTTGCTGGAGAATAATCCCAGGAACTTTTGTAAGGACAGCTGCCTTAATGCTTCTGCAAGGATCAAGTATTTATATATTCCATGTAGAACCAAAATGCTCACCCATATCAGAACATTCTGATTCCTTTGCTAATTACACCAAAGTCTGATTCAAAGCCTTATTTAGGAGTTGGAATTGAGTTGTCATAGCTCATTAGAAAAGCTGTAATTTAGACTTCTACTGTGAAAACCTTTTAATAAGCGGAGTCTTGTGGGGCTTTGGAAGCTCAGAGGAAGAGCTTTATAGACCCATTTATTGATATTCCCAGGCCACATTGAGCCTGGGTACTCATCAGTAAGACCAATGAAAACAAAATCCTAAGAAAGGTTTTCTTTAATGATTAATGGATTTTCTTTTCGGAAGAGAGTGCCAACTCATCTGCTCCCTCTGAATCCTCTGTCACTTCCACAGCAAGGCATGTGCTACAGCAGTGGTTACCATTGTTTTATTGGAATCTGTTTGGACTGGAGGAACTGGTGCCTGTATTAGGTTTCTAAGTCACCCCAAAGCTGCAGACTGGCCACACACTGGCCCCTTGGTTCTTGCCAAGTTACTTTACCCAGGCTTCCACATCTGGTCACAGACTGTGTCCTCCTCCAGCTGTAATCTGAGATCACACAGCAGCAGTGAGGACCTGAACAGCTGTGCCATGGCTGTATACAACTATAGAGGAGGGGTTTGAAAGGCTTTTTTCAAGGCCTATTGAATTAGCATGCTTTGCTTTACCTTCCGGCATTTCTGCATTTTATTTTTGTACTAGTTAAGCCAATTAATGATTGTCACAAAAGATGACTTGCTATAGATGATCTGAGTTGCTTCAGTCCAGAATGAAAATGTCCATGAGATTATTAATTTCACCTTCACAAAAGAATCTTGACACTGTGCAGAAAATGCAGCTTGGGGCTACACACTGAATAACCAAGGGAAAATTTAAAATATTGAACAGCTGCTTAGTACTTGATGCCATCTTCTCTTTGCACTGAACTGAACATGTGTCCCCCAGGAAAAGCAACACAAACTTCAGGTTAAAGACAATGATTATTCAAAGGGGCCAGACTGATGGAACCAGAGCCACACCAGGAGCTTAATGTGCCATTGCCACCTTTTTGTTTGGTTTTAAGAATTTAATTTTGATATTTGGATATTCCTGTGTTACAATTTTCTGTGCAAGATTTTTTCATTTTTCCCTAAAGCAAACTGAAAACAATCTCCCAAAGTTCCATCAGGTGGACTCCTGTCAATGCCCCATGGGCTCATGTGCAGCATCAGGATAATCAGATAAAATGTATCTGCCTTCACCATTTGAGCTGAATAATGGCACAGCAGCATGATCTCCACCCTGTGCTGGGTGGTAGTTAGTGGACTGTCAGTGGCAAATGGTTACAGGACAGCTGGCCAAGGAAGGACATGCTGGCCAAAGAGGGAAGAAGAGATTCTGCAATTGTATATTTTCACTAAAAAGGCACATTCATTCATTCTTTCAATCTTTTCCATTGGCGTCCTCCCTCTCAAAGTCATGGGGGTTTTTTTCCCTTTCTAATTTCTGCTAGGCCAGGAAGACCAGCATTGTTTGGACTTGTTAACCTCATGCCCAGAAAGTACCATATTCCTCCCTCTAAGTTCAAGCTGCAGCTTGAACTAAGAGGGAAGTCCAGTTCAATTCCAGGCTGAAATGTGTCAGGATATGCACATAATTCAGGAAACAACCCCCCAAAATCTCTACTGCACATGTTATACAGAGGCTTCTAGTTCTTCTGAACATACTTCCCACCCTTTGATCATGGCTGTCAGACTGCTTGAAAAAGGCAGCCTCCTCTTCCAAGGGCTGTGGAACCATGGGCCACATGCTAAACTTCCCTCACCTAGTAAAGCTAAGGAACAGTGCTGGTAATATTTGGTTTGTAATTGGGTTTGGATATTTGCATGTTATTTTTAATCTTGAACAAACATTCCAATGACAGACTCTTGCGAGAAACTGCTACAACATGAATTAATACAGGTCCTTTCTCACCCATTATTTGCTGATAAAATATTGACAAGGTGCCTGTGGAGCTTCTTCATGCCCCTTATAAAAAATATGAAACCTACGTTGTTTGTTCTAGCTGTTGGTTACTTTTCTTCTTCCTTGGAGGCTTCTTCTTCTTTGGCTTGTTGGCATTCTGATTATTCTGTTTGTTGTTCACACCGAAGTGCCCTGCTGAGATATCACTTTGGAGGAGGTTAACCAATAGCGGACTTGTGAGCGTCACATCTTTATTGACAGGAAACACAGGATTCTGCCCACAGGAAACCTGATTCCCGTTGGGCGTTCCACTAAAGCCCGTGTTGAAAGGCAGCCCATGGCCAGAGAAATGACTCCCTGAAGCATTGTTGTTTCCTTGCATTCCTTGCATATGAGAAGGCACCATGTTTGGCTGCTGCACAGGAACCTCGGGTAACATCTGTGTCAAGTTCACATCATTGCTTGTTGTAGTAGTAGTATCCCCAAGCTGCTGAGAGATGTGAGGACCGGGTCCAGTCGGTCTTAAAACTTGCCCTTGAATTCCCATCACCTGAGGATTCCCATTCACAGGGCCTTGCTGTGCCATCATCTGCCCAGTGAACTGCACCATGTTGCCTTGCATGTTTGGGGTTGGTCCTCTCATCAGTTGAGCTGGCCCCGTCATAACATTGGACTGGTTTTGAGTATTAAAAGGCTGTTTATTTCCTTGCATCTGAGTGGTCATCATCTGTTCCATCATTGAGTTCTGCTGTAGCAAGACCTGGCCCTGAGGTCCCATCATCTGATTGTGTGTGGACATCATCTGCTGTCCCTGCTGGGGAATCATCTGTTTGGGTGGGGTCATCCTTTGGGGAGAGGGACCAAGATTTTGGTTTTGTGGTGTCACCATCATTTGGCCTTGTGGCATGAGCTGAGTTCGAGAAAGTATCATCTGGTTTTGAGGGTTCAGCGATCCCTGAGCCTGAATGTTCACCATCTGTCCTTGAGAGGACACGATTTGCTGATGCATCCCCATAAGCTGGGATTGTGGTCCTTGCTGAGGCTGTCCCTGCATGTTGCCCATGTTAACCTGTGGCACCCCACTAGCACCAGCCTGCTGGTTGTTCATATTTCCATGAAGTCCCATTAGATTGGTCTGCATCATATTTGGTGGGCCATGTGCTGCTTGCATCTGAGTTTGAGGAGGTCCAGATCCTTGGCCACCTTAAGGAAATAGAAAGAAAATACCAGTAAGAAACTAACTGGACTGGAGTAAGAGTTTTCACACCTTTTGATGTTGAGTACTTCAAAATTGTTTTTGTCCCTTTTCCAATAAACTGGAGTATCTCATATATTTGCAGTTCTGGGATGCACTGTTTGATGCTATACACATAAGTAGTCAAAACAGATCAAACATCTCAAAATAAACACTCAGACTGGGACTTCCCCTGTATCCCACTGCAGAAGACAGAACAGAACCTTAATGTCAGTTGTTATCTGCCCCTAAGTTTGAGAATCTTCCATAATGTCACCTAACTCAGCAGAGTAATTCCTAACCAAAATAAGCTTTAAACCCTGAGGTTACTTTATAACGGGTTAAAGAATAAATGCACACAGACTACTGATGAAATGACATTATCAGGGTATCCATAACCCAGCCAAAAGACTGGTAATTGACTTGTTAAATGGAGACATTTGTGAACTAAAGATTTCATTTTCACACTGTAAGCAGACTTCCAAGGCTTTTGAAGGAACTAATAAATAATGTTTTCAAAGCAGAACAAGATTACTTTGCTATTTTGCTTCTAAGATAATTACACTTCATTTTTCTGGACAAGAAGTTCCTTTTGTGTTGTATCTTTACTACCCCTCACTTCCAAATTTCAGTGTTACCTTCCATTCAATTTCTTAACAGCTACTTCTGGAGCCCAGACCCACAGTGCTCATCAATGACAGTTGGGTTGTTTGAGAAACATGAGCAGCCTTATGCTTTTCTTTTCCTTATCCAGCAAGGCACCCAGAGTGCTGCTGCAGCCCAGCCAACTCCTGTTAATGGCAGGAGTTGAATGGTTTGGGACACAGGTCAAGGCATGGCATGCTACAAATGGCAAATGGACAAAGCTGAGGACACCACACTGCGGTCAGACCTGTGTGCTGCACGTTCTGGCTGGTTTGCAGCTGCGGCGCTCCGCTGTTCCCTGGTGTTCCTGGAGCTGTGGAAGGCACCTGCCCTTGCAGGAAGTTCTGGTTAGCCTGGCCTGCAGGGAACCCCGGGGGGAGGCGCTTGGGCATTCCTGAACACGAGAATTCTCTTATTAGTAAGTGTGGAACACGGGAAGAAAAAATACAGAGAAAATCTGTAATTGGAGAATACCTTTGAGTCTGTGCTGTCACCTGACAGGTTTAGGCAGAAGGTGTTTTTTGCCAATATACAAAACCCACTGAAGGCATTTATAGTTCTTATCTGTGCAATAATTCTGCCTAACAAATTATATGGCTCATTTCAAACTGTAATTTAAGTACAAAGCTTACCACTCAGAGAAGGCAAGAAGTCCATGTATGACATTTTAGAAACTAGAAATTAATGTAATGTAGTCTGCTTGTTTCTGCTCTACTGCACCTCAACTCCTAGCAGGCCCTTAACTTACTCCAGGTACACCAACACAACTAACCAGAATTTTTGTTAGTGATGTGGTTCTCTCACCAACTCTGACAGTACCACAGCAGGCCCATACTCCTTATCAGTGCTGCTGAGTGCACACACACTCAAAGGATCTTCTCATCCCAGAGTGGGCTGAGGAACCCCATGGTTCAGCATATGCAGACCTGCTGCTCATTCAAGTAACTCTGCTATTCCTGCTGCAGGAGTAAGGAATTCTGTCAGGCCCTTATCCCCTTATCCTTATCACCCACACTTTGGCATATCAAAGCATCACTGCTGTCCTGGGACAGAGAGAAAACCTCCCCTCTACCTGCCAAGGTGAGCAGCAGCATGGATGGATTTAAGAGAACCTACTTCTTTTTAACTCACTGTCAAACACACACCTCAGACCTAGAAGCAACTCTGCCCACCACTGCCTTTAATTTCCTGACCCAGTGCCAGAATGTGACTTTGGTTCCTTCTACAGTTACAGCTTTCTTGCACACTTAATTGTACTGCTTGTGCTAATTATCTGGTCCTAGGTTGTAATTAATATTTCAACGTAATCAAGTTTATAGGTCAAACACCAAATACATCTGCAGATACAGAAACAGACTTCTTGAAACACCACATCACTGGACTCTAGTTTTAGTTCTGCTAAACTTTTAGGGAAGTTTTGCATGCAGGAATGCTTGAACTGGGGAAAAAAAGAAAGTGTTAGCTTGGTCTATTCCAAATCTGATATAAATTCTGATTTGCTAAATTGACTGTGTGAAATGCAGTGTTTGAATGCATTCATTTACACCAAACCTCTAAGTGCAAGATGGCTTAAAAACGGAAAGATCTGTAATGACAACTTAACATATAAATTGCAGCAAAGAATGAACATGCACACAAGTCAGGCAGAAATCTCAGCAGGACTGCTGATTTTAGCAATAAGGTCTACAATGAGACCAAAAAACATATTTTGATAGTTTACTTGTTGTGTCATTTTCAACTCAAAAAAGTAGGGGTTTGTCTGTAGTAGGTTTACTTAGGAAAGAAGGAAGGAAGGAGAACACAGAGATTATACTGGCTAAAGGTCATGGCTGTGATTCCTGATGGGGACATATGGCTGGTGAGGCAAAACTGTAGGGAAATGTGACTATAATAAATAATGAATAACTGCTTCCAGATGGAGACAAAATAAGATACACTAAGTATAGGGCACTGGCAGATCCTAAGAGGACCTTGAAACTGAGACAATTCATCTGAATTTAAATGAGACCCCACGGCGTAAACAGTGGAAACAAGAAGCTTGTCCAGATCAGTAAACCAAGAAACAGGAATTCCTTACAGTTTTTGGACAGATTTTGGACATACAACATGAGAATGCAAGGAACTAGAATATAATTATGTGTGTGTAGGTGGACAAAGAATATGGCTCATATTTTATAAGTACATAAAGAAATTATTCCAAAGGCTTAAGCAAGAGCTTGTATATGGGACCTGAGAGCAGCCAAGAGGAAGATGAGCAAATGAGTGAGCAGAGCAAAGCATGACAAGTCTACATGGAAATACAAAGGGCTCACAGGGGAAAAAACACCAAGGACACAAAAGAGATCCCGGGACTGACAAAAGAAATTCCTTCATTGTTAGGGATGAACTCTAGGAGTAGTACGGAAAAGATGTGAGTGCATTGATCCAAAGAGAAAACTAAAGACAACACAGCCAAATGAGAAATTAAAACATCCCTTAACCTCTTAATTTTAGGATAGGGCGTACAACAGCATGGCAATAATAGCTCTTTCCTCTTTAAATGGGAAGAAACAGGTGGCAAATAGACAGGGTCAAAAAGCTTAGAAAGGAAGATGCAAAACAATGCCTCACTTCTGTACTAGAAAATGTAAATGGTGGCAGAAGAAGCCGAACAGAGAAAGAAAATGTTTGTTTTCATTACACTCTCTCTCAAAAAAAATTCTCCCCTTTCTCCCCAAAAAAGAACAACCCCAAACCTAAAGAAAACCCCTCCACCAACTCTGAACATCCTAAGCTTGCTTATGGGCAACAGAAGAGCTGTCAAGAGGATGACTGGCAGTAATAACCAGCAATGCACACAGCAAAGCCTCCCTGCAATGGCCCAGAGCCGACCCTTAGGGCATCCCTGTGATACTGCAGGACAGAGATGGAGTAGAACACAAGTGATGGTGACACTAATTCACCAATACCCACCTCATACTCCATCTATGCCTTTATTCTGTTTCATAAAGGATCTTTCCAGAACTAACAGCAACATTAGTTCTAGCCACTTTGTGTTTCTTTTCTTTTTAAAATAAAAGAAGGTCTCAGTACTTCTTACCTCCTAAACCAGGGTGTAAACCTTGTGGACCTTGGTTTTGCTGCTGCATCACCATGAAGTTGGGGGGTACATTCCCCTGCTGCACCATAGGATTACGACTAGGAGAACTGACAGGCTGCTGGAATCCCTGGGGAAGCGTGCTACTCTGGGGAGGTCTTGGTCCCAGCTGCTGCTGTGTCTGGTTAACAGTTGGAGATGAGGCAGGAGATCCCTGCTGGAAGGAGGAGGGAGAAGAAGCAGGAGACTTGTTGGTCAGGTGGGGTTGTTGTAGTGGAGTAGGAACCCGTGACGGCCCTCCCTGAAGGCTTTTCATTTGAGGAGCAGTAAACTGGCCAGGATTGCTCATTTGGGGAAAGTTTGAGTGAGCTTGGGAAGCTTGCTGGCTTCCAAAAGGATATGGAGGTGGAGGATGAGTAGGAGTTTGTACTGTTGCTAGAGATGGTCTTGCTTGAAGTTGCTGCTGCATTTGTCCAGGCAATGGGGCCTTTTTCCAACCCTGATTTACTGTCAATGTACCCAATGCTCCCTGGGTTGGAGGAGGCTGAAGTGCTCCAGAAGGAAGCTGGTTCCAGCCAGGGGGAACTGGAACCTGTGCTGGTGAAGTGAATGAAGGTCGAATACCCTGCTGTGGCTGCTGATGTGGCTGGGGAGGCCGATTCTGCAACTGCTGCTGCTGCTGTAGCTGCTGAAAGTTGGCTGAGTTCATCTGCCTGTTTACAGGAACTGACTGCATTGAATGGAGCTGGGGAGCTAAAGATCCAGATGGATGATTTTGCTGTTGGATATTTAGCCCAGATAAGAGTGGGTCCATTGCATCTATTGAAATAGCAAAGAACAGTAAAAAAAAAATAACCTACTGTAGGAAAAACCCATCCCAAAACAAGAAAGGCTAAATTGCTTGCTTGCATTTGCTAACTCTGCATAAAACTTCATGCTCCAAGGAAGCCAGGTCTTATACATTTATACCCTCTAAAATAAAGCACAACAGTTCCACAGTGCTACAGACTAATGTGAGCCTTCTACACACTTAGAACTGCAGAATCACAGAATATCTCAAGTTGGAAAGACCACTGAGTCCAAATCCCTGCTCTTGGCAGGACCATCTAAAATTAAACCATAGGACTAAGAGCATCATCCAGACTCTCCCTGAATTCTGGCAGGCTTGGTGCCATGAGCACTTCCCTGGGGAGCCTGTGAAGAATAAACCCTAAACATTCACACCCACCAGACCCCCAATCCTTAAACTTCCAGTCTATCTACCCTTCCTGAAAAGAGGGTAAAAAGAGCATCAGAAACATTCCTGTCTCATTGAACTAATCCTTCTCTTACCTTCAGCTAAACATGAAGCTCAGTCACAACATTTCAACTGCAAAAATACCACTGCTACTGCTCAACACATTTGAACAAAACACAAAGCAAGGTGGTGACTTATTAGGCACCCAAATTATGTGAAAATATTTAACAGGTTAAGGGGGCCGGGAGGGTTCCACAGAAAGAGTAGCTCCCAGAAGGGCAGGGAAAATGCTCCAGGATGATTATGGGGTGCTCTAATGAGTACACACTCAAGCCAGTGTGCTGAAGAATCAAAATTCAAGAACATTTTCAGATCAGTACTATGACTAAATTTTACCACCTGGCTGTGAGGAAGGCCGAGGTGTTCGTGGCTGCAGCTCAGCACTAGCACCACTTGCCACCATAGAAGAGGGCACATTTCCACTCTGGGACATCATGACAGCTGCAGCATTGGTCATTCTTACTAAACCTTAAAAAGTAAAAATAGAAATTATCAAGTCTTGCAGTTTTTACATAGAAAAGAATTTTAGAATTTTTCTTTTAACAAGAGAAAATTGTATTTGTCCATAAAACATTTTTTTAGACTTCAATAATTGTTTGTGGGAAATAACCTGAGGACACACCTCTCTGTCTGAAAGCTCAGATTCCCTGGTATCAAACAAGTTCAGGTCATGCTGAAGCTTTCTTTAGCAACAGTTTTTTCAAAGGAGTATAGAAGGAAACACTATTGACTCAGGAATTAATGCCAGCCTGACTTACCACTGAAGGCACCAAGTGACAAGATTGTATCAAAGCTGTACATGTAACTCAGGCTTTTGCAAAACCTGACTCTAGAAAGTAAGGGAGGTGTTTCAAGAGAGAAAAAAAATTCAATGTTTCACTGTCACAGGCTGCTATATAAAATGATTGCCCTGTTGGTTATATTGCTGTGATATTGCTGACCTGCAGACAGGAAAGGAAGGTGCTGTTCCATGCAGTGGAGATTAGAGCCCTTCTTTAAATGTTTGACATTCTTCTTTAAGCACAATGACTTCACTGCTGTTTAATCAGGTTTCTACAAAGCTGAAATGTTCTTTCTATTCCTTCTCATCAAGAGCCACGAATGCATCTTATACAAACTCGCTAAAAATGCTCCTGGTTAAATTGCTTTCAATTCTATTTTCTAAAATATTAATTCTTTATTTTGCCTTATGATTCAGCTATTAAAATAAGTTACATAGTAGCTTTCTTTGTAAAGACTCTTTGTAAAATCTGAATTTTGTAGTTAAAAATTTCTTATGCATAGACAATGCTCTAAAATGTAGAATTTAATAAAACCACACCTCTCCACAAAAATTCCTTCTTTATGATCAGATCTCAAAAGTTAATCAGAAAATTAGAAGAGAGAGTAACAATGTTAGTGTCCTGTCCTTCCCATAATTCTTATGGACTTAATCTAAACCAGTTTATTGCACACTGAATAAAGGCTTATGCAAATTTCCATAAAGGGAACCAAACAGAACACTGTGAAAATTTGAGTATATTTTAAAGTGAATTCACTACACTCATCTGCTTTAACAGGCTTTATATAAAAAAAGCCCCAACAAACCAACCAAACCACCATACCCTCAAAATACCCCAAAACAAACCAATTGGCCCCACCAAAATCATTCCAATGTTTGCAGGACACAGTGCAGCGAACAATTTATTTACATAACACAGGACATGGTTTGACAGCACAGAGAAAGAACACACACTAATTCAAATGGCAACTAGAATTCTGCAAACAACAGCTGCTGGAACCAGTTACAAATTTCTGAGTGTATGAAGCTACAGAAAGAAAGCCCTAGGGATTTACCTTGCCCCCCTTGCATGGGGAATCCCGTGTCCATCCGCACAGTGCTGCTGGCTCCCAGGGGCCCGTTGATCCGGACATCCTGGCTCCTGCTCTGGGCCAAAGCCAAGTTGATAGCACCTTCCCCTAAAGTAATGCACAGGTTGGGTGAACAGAAGAGACAGAGAAGCAGAACACAGGCATTTGCAAAAGGACATTTAAGAGATGCCAAGCAAGGAAGAACGACTGCACCTCCACTGCGCACTTTAGAAGGATGGTTACATATCACACCACCCTTCTAGATTTCAGTTTTAAGGAGAAAAAATGCCATGACAAGCATTACCTGCCCTTGGTTTCATCCTGAGGGTGCTCTTGGACAATTGGCCAGAATGGATATTATAACTGTGAAATCCACTGAAAACTTGCCTTAAAGAAAGCCTCATATGAAACAAAAGGGAAAGAAAACCAGCCAACACTTTGCTAGTCAACACTCACAAAACATTTTTCAGGAGGGTTCCTGATGCCCAGAGCATTTTCAGCTTTCATTTTAATTATTAGTAAATTTTAGTCTTGATAGAATAAAAGCCTTGAGCTATCTTTTTCACTAAAGCCAAAGTAGTAACTTAGGAGTTTTGCAACATTAACCAAGTACACAAAACTGCTTTTTGAGTCTACTTAAATTTTAGCTTTGGAAGCAAACTTGGTGTGAAATACCTTCAATCTGAACTGAGAGAATGCCCAGGTCTCGAAGCTGTTGGTTGTTATTCTGAGCCAGGATTCGCAGCCGCTCGGCAGCTTCCCGGGGGATATTGAAGGTGACACGGACACTGTTCCAAGGCTCTATCTTCTGCACTTTTAACTTGTTGGAGTCTGAACAGAAAAACAGTCAGAGTCAGTGCAGAGAAAGTTTTCAAACATGTATGATGAAATAACTTGGATAAAAGAGATGAGAAAAATGAAAAAAAATGAAAAAATATTTGGCTTTGCAAATTGCCAGTGGTCATTCTCAGGTACAGGAGGTTTCTCCCACGTAGGTGTGCAGTGACCAATGCTGCCAAACCACATCAGGGATTTTCCAAAAAATTAGCAGTAAAAGAACTACTCAAATGATAACCAATGCAATAGCCAACACAATCACTTAATAGTATGACTCAATTTTGATATATTCTGCGGATAAACTACTTTGGAAAGATAAGAAAATATTTAACAAAACAGATTTCATACACTTATAGTTATTAGGTTTGGGTTAGAAGGGAACCTAAAACCCACCTCACTCCACCCCCTGCCACGGGCAGGGACACCTCCCACTATCCCAGGTTGCTCCAAGCCCCGTCCAACCTGGCCTCGGACACTTCCAGGGATGGGGCAGCCCCAGCTTCTCTGGGCACCCTGTGCCAGGGCCTCACCTCCCTCACAGGGAAGAATTCCTTCCCAATACCCAATCTAAATCTTGACTCCTTCAGCTTAAGGCCATTCCCCCTTGTCCTGGCACTCCAGGCCCTTGTCCCAAGTCCCTCTCAAGCTCTCCTGGAGCGCCTTTATGCACTGGAAGGGGCTCTAAGGTTTCCCCAGACTGAACACCCCCAGCTCTCCCAGCCTGGCTACAGAGCAGAGGGGCTCCAGCCCTGTGATTCAAAAATTTGTTTGTGAATCAGATGGATGTGGGAAAAAACTGACTACAGGAACGAAATTCTTGAAATATTTGCTCTACAAATGCTTGTGAAACCATATTTTTTTTTTTTTTACAAGACCAGTGACAACAGAGTCCTAGCAATATTTCATTAATTTCTACCATAATATTTAGTTTTCCAATTAAGTATGTCAAATCCATTGCCAAAAAGCATATCAAAGTCATGCAAAATATTTAGTTGCAGGTTTTCTGGAAACCTGTTCTACATACGAGCGTTTCTACATAGATCAGCAGCTTTCAAAGTAACAGCAAAAAGGTTGGGTAGTCACATTCGATATATTATCCAAAGTGATACCTACTTAAATGATTGCTACAAAATGCATTTAAGGATAGTTAAAAATATACTCCCAATATAGCTTTTTAAGTTTCCAGTTTCTAGGTTTCTGTAAAGAAAGTCCCTCTGAAAACTGAGAGCATTGACCCAAATTTTTATCAGCCAGCTCCTCCACTGTAACATCAGATTTACCAAACATTTGCTAACTTTAAGAATGCCAACACCACATTCCTATTTAGGAATCTCTTGTTCACCACCAATTCACCAAGCCCCTTCTGCTGCTACAGTAAAGGAATTATTACATTCATCCTCATTCTATCTATAAACCTGTTTTTGGCTGGAAACATGGAAGGAGGAGTTCTAAAACCCCTTTTGTGGACATCTGAACAGTCCCATGTTTTCTGTTATTAATGTTGCAATATTTTACATAGAAAAACGGCATTATCAGTTTTGGTATTTCTACATATTTGTACCCAAGTTTCTCATTTTTCAGACACTGCATCTGCCAAGACTAACCCCATTTTATTTACTAACTCTACATTCAGAATATCCTATTTTGCTCTGAATCAGGTAAGTAACTTCTCACATGGATAATTTTCAAATTAATTTGACATTGATTTTAAAAATTTGCTTTCTCAGCTGAGGTCTGACTCATGTGTATTAATCCTGGCATTAATATTTTTAACAAACCCAGCATGCAGATGTCTCTGTATAGCAAAGGTGACTCCATGCAGCTATAGATTGAATTTATTTCCATTCAAAAACAACACAATTCATCTGTGGTATTACACACATCCCTTCACACCAGTAACTACCTGTTAGTTTACATCTACTTCCAACTGTTTGTAAGATACAGCTCAAAACAGTGATATTTCTTCATAGTATTTTTGTCTTATCCCAGCTTTAGCTACCCAAGCAACAACAGCAAGGACCCAACAAACTGATGCCAGCTGACAACAGGGACACCATTGAAAGAAAAGAACCAAGCGACAAAGAAATTCAGTTTGGTTATTCAGAAGTAATGTGTTATTTTACTGAAAAGTATTTGACATTATTGGAGAAAACACACAAGGCTACCTAAGTGAGCAGCTGTCAGTAATCAGCATAAGGCCTTTTGCAAGGATGCTCAGACAGTGAACAAATGTCTTTTTCCAGATTGAGACATGTTGCTAAAGATGTCCCAAAAAGCCTGTTACCACTGACTTGCCAGGTAGCTGTCCCCAGAGCTGGATGGGCATTCAGGGGCACGTGACAGCACTCCCCATCCCCCAACACAAATCAATCAATCAATCATTCAGGTAGGGTGGGTCATCAAAAGGGCAGGTACACAGGTATTTGAGAGGGAACACAGGTACTTGAGAGGGAACCCATTCTCAGATGAACTGCAGTGGTTTAAATTGGATGGTTTGGGCAGTTAAACACATCTCCTCTGTGGACAAGCCTGGTTTCATTTTCATATAACACAGTCATGTGTGATGGAGGGACATGAAAGAGAAAAAACCCAGGTAAAACATGGAAACTGAAGAGGAATGAACGAACTTGCTAAACTAATCAGTTTTAAACAACAAAACAACTGCAGACACTTGTAGTCTGCATTTCTGAGAAGAACAGCTCCCAAATTCACTAAGAATAACCCCAACAAATACCATTACAAACTAACTCAAACCCAGTAAAATTTTTTTTTTTTTGTGCAAGCACCCTGACTACCTAAATAAGCTTTTCAAGGACAGCTGAAAAATGACAAGAAGGTACATTACCCATGTGTAACAGGCCAGGCACATTCTCCAGTATGGTATCCAGCTTCTGCTCAAAGTCTCTGTCACTTATATTTCCTCTAAAAGCTACAAAGATCGTGGAATCCCCAGGAGCAGCCTCCTGTTTCAGTTCATCTTCCTCCAGTCCTGAATCAAAATCCACCTCTAAGTCTTCCATAGCTGAGGAGTACAAGGAGGCATATGTATCTTTTAAGTTAGGTAGATCATCCAAAACCATTGTTTCCAACAATGAGAGCCTGTCAGACGTCAAGGTGATGCTTGGAAGGGAAAAAAAGAATTATAATATGTATAATAATAATAATTGTGTAAAGACATTAACAACTGCCTTCAATGGCACATTTGATCATTGACAGAAAAACCTACCTGGTGACCCAGTGCTGGGCTCTGTGAGACCGACTGTGTGAGGCTGAAAACGGTGGCCATGGCAGTGTCCAAGCTCTTCCTCCACGAGAACAAACAGAAGGGGATTCGTGACAGAATCCTGCTGCACGTGACTTGAGAAGTATTCCAGTTGATCTAAAAACCAGTCAGGTAGAAAGGAAGGTAGAGGATAAAAAAAAAATCAAAGGAAAATGAATTATATTCATCTCTGTATCACAGAGGGAACGAGCAAGCACCCGGTACTGACGCTGCAGTGCCCAACTGCCAGATAATTGTAAAACTCACAGCAACAGCTGAATTACAGGAAGATAGGAAGAACCACCACATTCAGTTTTAGTGACTGCTGATGCAATAGGTGCAAAGCAGTAGGAAAGCCACAGCACATTTTTACCAGGAGAAATGTAACATTTGACAAATATTTTATGCACACCCAGGGAAATCTCAGGCATACAATGCCTACTTTCTAAAAATCTGTAAAGATTTAGGTGTTTTCAGGTTCTTATGCACATTACATCCTGAAATCTGCTCACCGTGTGGCACAACTCTCCCCATGCCCCTGCATCACACTTGGATAAGAATGAATTCAGTATGTCCCACACCTGATGGATTTTACTTAATAAAATGTCTAGACTTTGCAATAAATTTTGACATTATGACACTAATTTAAGCTGTTACAGAAGTACAGTCTGTGATAAAAGTTACCCCTAAACCTACACTGAACATCACCAATGTTCAGATACACATTTTCACAGTCCATCACGAGGGCAATAGCACTACCTCTTCCAGGTGAGACATCTAACACTGAGCACTTTGCAAGTACTGCGAAAAGGCTTCAAACCATCTGTCCAAACAGCCAAAAAAGGGACCTGTTCCCGACCACCACTGTCAAAGCCAAATCCGTTCACCAGCCAGGACTGTCAAGACCTCGCAACTCCAAAGCTGTGGGTACTTGGTACAACCCACCCAGAAGGTTTAGTCCAGGACAACATACCCCTGAATAGGATACAGATTGGGGTTTTGGCAGAGGTTCAAGTTCCTAACACAAATGAAAACCACAGCTTTGAGATTAAAGCTGAGATGCAGATACTGGCCAGAAAACAGCCTTTTCTAATAAAAAAAATCTAATTATATTAGACAAGCACAGATTCAGTTCTGCACTGTTTGCACACTCACAAAATGTTGCTGAAAGGACAATATTACAAAGGAAAAATCAAGGACCTGGAAGTCACAAAATCCCCTCAGCTTTTGGTGACGTCTCTATATACACGATATATTTACAAAATACAGGGTTTTTTCTCCCTTGCAACCCTACTCCACACCAGGCAATCCAGCACTATGGAATAATCTCCTATTTTACATAGTTACTCTCTCATCCTGCACCACCAGCCTTCATTTCCAAATCTCAGCTAAAAAACAGAGCTAATTTTGTCTCACAAGCTCTTCTGCAGTCCTGCATCAGAAAATAAGTTAAATGTTTCACAGTCACTGATCTATTTCCATAGTGCTTTCATATACTTACTATTCCCATAGAAATTTTAAAGATGGGCAGTAGAGACATAAATTTTAAAAATTCATTACCAGGTGAACACAGAGACAATTAAATCTTCTTTTTTTTTTTCCCCAGACTCCTTGCTGCTTGGCTCTGTATCTAAATTACAGCTCTGAGTGTTTGGTACCTCCATTAAGTCAAACTCTACAGTTTCATGTCAGGTGCCCAGAAAATGAGAATCACAATTAATAGGAATCTGTAGAAAGATGTTTTAACTGATTTTCACACATAATTTCTTGGACAGGGAACTTCCCTACTCAAGCTAGCTTTACACCAACCAGGAGAGCACTCCTGCGTTCCTACATCTTTCATTCCACATCCACCGACTCCAGGGAGAGAGGAGCTGGGAGCCCTACACAAATGGCCTTTTTAATGACCAAGCACAGCTGTTCTGTGCAAGAAATGAAGCAAGCACCCTGTGAAATATAAGTACTATATTTTGAGGACAATTACACAAACATTTTTTATCTGAAAATCTTGAGTAAATTTCTTAGGGAGAGAAATCTCAGCTCAAAACACAGGCTCTTACCTGTTGAAAAAGTAGAACTACTTGGAGGTGATGGGGTGGTGCACCTGCAGCAAGAAACATGAGTACACCTGACAATCCCTAACACTAAAGAAATAAGAATTTATCTACAAGAACACAAACTTTTCAAGTCTATTTTTGGATGGAAGTGTCTGCAGCCTCCATCTTCTCTGTGAAAGAGCAGAAGACTCCCAGACTGCTTAAATTATGGTTTTAAACAATTCATGAAAATGCTGCAGCTTAGCTCAAATTTCATCAACCTCACCTCAACATGCCAAAATCTGACAGAACTTGTTGGAATTATGGCCCTTTGTAATTCCAATAACACCATTAAGACCGGGTTTGCTAAATCCCAAAGGACCACAGGCCTTGTTTCACTTGACTCAGAGAATCACAGGACTGCAGGAATAGTGAGTGAAGGAAACAAACCAAGACCAAGCTTTACATTTTACCTCCTGGATCAGCACATGTAGCTATAGCTCCCTTTGCATTTTTTCTTCACATTATGCTCCTCAAGGATCTCTGCTACATCCTTCTGCCCTCTCTCCCTCTCACACACACAGAATTTAGTCTGTTCCTATATTCAGGTATCATTTCTCTCAAGTATGACAGGAGAAAGCAGTGATTTGTGAAATTTTCCTCTTCAGGCAGTGCACAGCACACCATCCATCTCAGAGCAAATGAATCCCAGCTGCACCCCTTGTCCTGGCAAATTCTGTAATCTCATAGTTATAGGGTTGACTTGCATAAATAATGAGCCAGCATGTGACCATAATTAGCATGTACCTTCCCTCAACACTTTTCCACACAAACACAAAAAACTTTCAGCACAGGCACACACAGGTAAAACACTGGTCATTCAGCAATCCCTGTAAACCAGAACTCCCAGCAGGTTATGGAGGATCTCTGATGAGTTAAGAGCCACATCTGAGCTGATCTGCACAACTACAGCACATTTGAGGAACTCAAGCACCCATGCTCACAAGGCAGCCCCAAAACGTCTCTAACCATCATCCTCCCTTCAAAAAGCACACATGGTCTCCTTCCTGTCCCTGCACCTTCTCCTTGAGAGTTTCCAAATTAGTTATTTCCCATTATGCAATTGTTTATGGAAACTCAGAACAAGCCCTGTGCTACCCTCGAACCTGGCCTGGGACCGGCTGCAGTGGCATGACAAGAGTTACGCTTGTTTTTTATAAAGTTGGTCCTATTCAGTACAGTCTAATTATTAAAAATATCTAACTGAAGTAAGAGAGGTGAGGATGAAGAGCCAAAGAACAGACAAATGGCCAGAATGCATTGTTGTGTGGGAGTAGGGGGTGGCAGGGGATGGCCCATGAAGACTGCAGTGTCCAACCTGAAGGATGCACCAGGGCACCCTGGGTTGCTGGAGCCAGAAGCTCCCAGGCACACCCAGCATATGGATAAAACAATTGACTCACTAAATGTGCAAAATTGAGACTCTTCAGAGGAAGAATTCCTGTACAATACAGGAAGCCACAGTCGAGAGCTGGGCTGATGGACAGTTGGGTCCCATGCACACCATGGGGGCCCAGGGCAGTTTGTTGTGCCCTGTGCAGTTCCCCACCAGCAGCCTGACAGCAACAGGCAGCCTGCATGACAAACCCAGCACCATGTGCTGGGCAAGGCCTGGAAAATCCCATCCAGTGCCCGAGAGAGATGGGATTAGAGCAAAATCTAAAACAGCCAGTTGTCACTAACTGTGGAGCAGCTGAACATGGGAAAACTGGCAGGCTCTGGAGTACCAGCACCACCAGATGGAAGTGCTGGTCTCTGGGGTGAAAAAAAACCACAAAGGAAAAAAATCCCAACTGATATCTTAGTATTCTCATCCCAAAATTCACTCAACTGATCCAAACTTATGTCAACTTGTCTCTTAAATAGAGCTTCAAATCTCTTACCTTGCTTTCTCCTGCCTATTGCACTACACAGAGCTCACAAAGCAGCCCAAGGCTTTGTCTGGTTACCTGTCCCAGGTTTCCTGCCACAGTCTATTGATTTACAAGCTGTTTGTACGTATTCAAAATAAACACTTTCACAACTGACGTCACACCAGAACATGCACTCTCCTAGAACAAATAAAAGTACTAAAATTCTGCTCTACATCTCAAAAAGTGCTCTTCCAAATTACACGAAATATTGGAAAGGGTGAGAGCAGAAGGAAGGATGGATTGATGCCCTTCACTAGCAGATGGCGCAAGCTGGCACTAAGCAGGGTCCTCAACCTCACACAGACCATTATTTAAAGCTGCTATAGGTAAGAGAAAGAAATGAGGTTACAGTCAAATCCCTTGGGGAAACCAGAACTGAGAGTAAGGAGGAAAAGTCTGGGACAGCAGTAGCAATGTCATTTCTTAAGGACAGAAATTGCGTTGGCTTTCACTGAGAAATGGTTTTCAAGCAACTCAATAGAAAAAACCATCAGGAAAACAGGACGTCTTGGGTAATACACTTGAATGTTTTATGCTTCCTTTGTTTTAGGTGCCAGTGAGAAAAATATGTAAAGATTTTCATGATGGGGACAGAGGAGCCAGAATACTGCAAAGAGGATGGCTTTCTTTTAACCTGTAACAGGTACTCACACACAGTCACACAGGCTACATTTGAAGTGTACCACCAACCCAGAAACACTGATTATAACACTATCTCTACTTGAGATTTGTTAAGAGTGTATTATCCTCCTACAATTGTTTCACAATGATCTTTGGGCTTGTTAAACCTGAGCAATTAATAAATCTAGATACTCACAACCATTCTATGATACAAAGATTAAAATAACATAGTTTTGGGCAAAAATAAACAGAAAAGACTTTAAAACAAATTCTAGGCAAGTGTCATATAACAATATAACATGAGGAGATTAAATAAGGCTAAGAATCACTGTTATAATATGAAAGAATACCTAAAAATAAACTTAAACATGCACTAAAATACCACAACTTAACCAGGGATATTTCCAGTAATTTTGAACTTCAAATGTTGGCGTTAGAGGGATAACACCACTAAAGGATCTCAACTGTTCTCCTTGGGAGAAAGGTTTGAGAACAGCCACAAACCTGGCGACAAAAACCCCTAACCCTGCATGGCAGAATGGGAAGTCAGCTCTGGGGCCAGCCCAGCCCTGCAAACACACACAGCAGTGGGGACAGGAGCCCCACAGTGGGACAGGCAGGAGGAGAATATATAAAAACAAGAGCTATTCAGACGCATCGTATGCTTATTTTACCTACCGAAACAAATTTCACCACTTCAGTATTTTGTGGAGTGCAACAGGACTTCAGGTAATTCCAGACTGGCAAACATGGTTAAAAGTAACTCCTGAATATGGAATCCTGAAAGAAAACCATCACATTTCATCAGACAATGATGTAAAATGACAGAAACACTGAACATAATGGTGAATACCTCCATTTTTAATATGCAGTTTTGCACCAAGTCAAATGCTCTCCTTAGCAATGTAAAAAGCATGTGTTATTATATTCAGATTTTAACAGCAAAATCTGAGGAACTTGAAAAACCAACCTTTTGTTACAGGCAGAAAATTGAATACTTCCTTTAGCTGGAAATGTCATTTTATTCTTCTAAACAGGGCAAGTTTTATCTAGAATAAGTATTTATTTAAGTCTTAAGACAAACTCATCTAGATTAAACTAATCTTCAGCAGAGAGAAACCAGCACCAGGATGTCCCCCAGCTCATCCTCAGCAGGCGCCTAAACCGGCTCAGGTTAAGCGCATTCCAGAAACACGTTCCAAGCCCACAGGACCACCTCAGACAGACACTGTTACTGCAGGAGGCTGACATGGAGAGGGGAATCCATCCCCAGCCCCTGCTCCTGGACACGGGCTCATCGAGCTGCGCTCAAGCTCCCGGGGTAATGAAAACACAGCAGTAAAGCTAATGGCTTTGGGACAACAAAACACCGCCCCGCCAATCAACGGGGTCTGCAGGCACAGCCCAGGGCCGGTTTTCAAGGAGATTTTCTGCTTACATGCTTGTCTGCTCATCAGTGGGGAAGGGGACTGCCCAAAAACAAACGGGGGAAGAAGACTCAGAAAGACAAAGCAGAGATTTGCTGTCTTCTATCTAGACAGCAAAGCAAAATTGCTTTAAAAGCCTTATTGTGCCATAGCCTTTGCACTTCTGTCAACTCAGCAACTCAGAGAGAAAGAAAGAGGATTTACATTAAATCAGATAATATATGCTTTGCAATACTTTTAATAGTCATCTAACAACCTCTTGTATCTTCTTGTATTTCTAAGGAATTGTAACTCAAGAAGTGTAGCACCAAGCCGAAGACCTGAGTGACTAAATCACAAGCAGTGACCTGTTTCCAGCTATATGCACCTGCCCAAATACCATGACCAGACACCAAGTTGAGGAGAAAAACCAAAATCTGAAATAGGAAATTTTAATATTGTTTGTTGTGCAAGCCAAAACTAAAAAAGGTTTTCACATTCTACAGTAGATACTGAATTAATTCTACTTTTTCAACCTTTTTAGAAAACAATGTTCCACAGCCTAAAACTGAGTCATGTAACAAGCTGGCTGGTTACCTCCAAAGCCATGCCAAGACTTCACGGGAAAGGGTAGGCCTTGCAAAAGCTGTTTTTAAGGAAGCCTTCAAGGTGCAGCAGCCAGTCCCCATGCAGAGCACCCACGCCTTACCCAGGATGATGAGGGTGATTTTGGCTAAAGGGTGGGGAATTTGAGGGAAGAAAAATCATCTGAACTCCTTGGTGCAAGGAACAGAAGGGCTTTTTGTTCCTCCAGTTCTCACCATGACACGCAACTGCTCCAAAGAAGGACCGGGAAAGGCAGGCTGCCCTAGCAAGATCCAGTGAGAAACTGAGGATGGTCAGCCTGGGCTATGGGAAGAAGAAAAAACAGCTGCTGCTGTCTCCATTTCCATTGTGCACATGAGACCAAATTTGGTTAAGGAAAATAACCAATCAACATTGGTTCATTAGCTCCAAGTTTCATTGCAGTGAGTTATCTGACAGAGACCTGGACACTGAGCACACACCTTTGCAGACCCCAAGCAATCCACAGAAACACCCCTATGAAGCATTCTGGCTACAGAAAGAGGTTAGTTTAGGGCTTACGCTTTCCCAAATGCCAAGAAAACAAACCAAGTCAGTCTCTAGCAAGGCAGGCTTTGTCCACTCACGCTGACCCAGAACTGGTCACCACTCCTCATACTGGGTGTTGCACTCCCACAAGCACAAAACACTGAAACCCAAATGTTTCTGACAAGGAGAAAATTACAGCTTGTTATAACATATACAATGTTTTGCAGTGAAATCCTGATGTACTCTGGCAGCAGGTTTAATGAAACATCAGTTTGTTAAAGTTTCATGAAGTTTGTTGAAAGCACACGACTCATGACAAGCTGCAATGGACATGCCTCAGATGAGCCACTCCATTTTATTCCAACAGAATTTGACTGTTGAGATCCTCAGGATTGCTCTAAAAAGCAAGATGAAAACTCCAAAATATGCAGCAAAGTTAGTCACATAGAAATTCCCATTTTCAGCAGCCGAGCTGCTAGGCACAAGGTAGTTGGGAATCAGCAATTCTCTTGGAAGCTGCAGTCTACACAGAACAATATTTGGTCAATCAATTCCCATTAGCTGAGTTACTAATTTCACATATTAAAGATATTTCCATTTGGAAGAAACACAAAATGAATACTGACAGAGCTTTGCAGTACGTAACTTTCCACGAAGATCCACCAACGCAATCAGCAAACAAAATGAGATGCTATTTAAAATCAGGAGCATCTTGACAAGAGACTGTGTTTGATCTTGCCTTCAAAAGTTATGAAAAATGCCTTTTCAAGTAGCAATCTATACACTGTGTTACAACAAGATTTTTATTTAAACTTGAATTTAACCACTACCACCCCACAGGTGCTCTTTTATCACCAAATTCTCACAGGGCTTCCTAAACACCAATATAAGCAGCCCAGAAATTCCTGTGATCACCAGTACTGAACTAAGGTTCGACTGAAAACTGCACCTTATGCAATATTATTCTTTCTTACATTTCATAAATGTCTAGGAAATCTCAGTGAAGCTTTTAAAATTCTGAAATTATATAAAGGATGAAGAAAGGACTGAAGCTAAAGCAAACAGCTTAAAAGTTAATTCTTTGATAGGAGAATCTCCTGTACCAAGGAGACTGTTTTCCCTGACCAAAAACTAATCTTCATACAGCACAAGCAGGTACAGCTTTGGTTAAAATCAAGATTATGCTGAGAGTTTCCTGACTGTACAAAAACTTGCAGTTTATTTTGCGCTGCTCTGGGCTTCTGGAAAGATCAAATTTTAAAAGTGTTATTTATTCTCACTACTGCTATCAAGATCCACGTAAGCAGCCTTAGGGACCTTCTGGTAAAACATGGATGCAATAGAACTGGAGAGCAATGCATTCTTGCAGGGACAGGAAGAGCACTCCCATAAAACCTTTTGAAGGAACACTTTGCCATGCATGACAGGGGGTTGGAATGAGGTGGTCTTTTAGGTTTCTCCCAACCCAAACCATTCTGGGATTCTGTAAATGCAGAACAGAGGTGTAACTCAGTCTCTGTGAGCACTACACAGAAACCACGATGACAAACACAATCTTACACCAGCTGTGTGGTTTTGGTAGTTCATTTGGTTTACAAAACAATAAAAATTATAAAATTAAAATGATTTGCATAGGACTTGGAGAATTCAATAGCATGTGTCTTTTGGTGGGAATAACTAGATGACTCCCTTTCATACATCAGACCTAAAGCCTGGGCTCCCACAAATGCAACTCTGCATAAGCAACTTCCTGTCCCAAATTATCAGTATAAACAAATTAATTTAGACAAGGTAACATTAATCTCCTGTACTTTTCTATTTTCATACAAATCCAATCCAAACCCCTGCATAGGGCTATGTTTCAGGGCACTCATGCAAGCTGGAGAAGCAGACAGCTGGCCTCAGTTCCAAGAAGACGATGGCTCTCACGAGCTGTAGAGTTCTGTTTGTGCCTCCCTCCTTCACCCCAGCTCCCAAACTGTGACATGCTCTGGTTGCCTTTATTTTTCCCCAAATGCATAAAGAAGGGTTATTTACTGTGTTACAACCTCAGGGCTGTCACACATACATGACAAATTCAGCACTTATTTCTATTTTTGATTACTACAACAGCAGTTTTTGATGTGCCATTCAGCATGCAGGTGGGATGCTGTTCCACTGGATGGGAAACAATGCTCAATGGACTGAGAAAAATCCGCAGCTCCTTGGCCTCTGCAAGACTTCCACTACTATCCTTCTGTGTAATCCAAAGTTTAGATAAACTTTAAACTCCAGTAGCATCACTCTAATTAGCTAGGACACAATACAATCTGAGTTTCCTTCATCATCTTGAGCCAAACCTCCAGCTCTCCATGCAGACAACTTAAGAACACGCTGACTGTGGCTGAAATGCTCAGTTAGCTGTAACTAATGGGTGGCTCCTGCTGAAGAACATCAGTGACCTGCTCTGGAGGGGACAGCAGTCTCTAACAGTGTCAAGACAAAACATAAAATACCCATGGCTCCAGTAAAGCAAAGGTGAGCTGCTTGTCTGGCTGGTGGAAATGGAGAGGCTCACCTGGAGATGGAAAACACCTCACCTGAAGCCTGATGAAGCATCTTCCCTGCCTCAGCTCTGTATCATCTGGAGTTATTTCTCCTTCCACTGCTGGCCCTTACCTTTTCCTGGCCCTACACATTCTTGCTCATTCTTTCTGCTCTAGCTGTGCATTAAGGAAAAAGTTTATGCTTGAACCCAGTTTTTGCAGCACCAGGGGTTAAGTCCTGCTGCTCAGTGCTCTACACACCACCAGGCCTCCTGCTCCCTCGCACCCTCCCTGTGCCACAGCTTTGTATTTCTCAACAGAGGCCACAGGGTTTTGAAACACACACTCCCATCACGCCTTCTGCCCTTCAGAGGTTCTCTAGTGACCTATAAAATTTCACCATTCTTAATGCAATCAAACTGTTACAGCCGCATTAACTCTTCAATCTCTTCAGCAGCAAACCCTTTGCCACTGCAAATCTCTTAAATTTAGTGAGTCTGTGTAACTGGGTTGTAACTCTAGCTTCCATTCAAAAGCAATCACTATGGTATTAGAAAATCAAAATATACCGCAAATCTAAGGTTTAGTTATCATGTTGAAACATTTAACATCTCCCACAAAGGCAGGAACATTTGTTGTACTCAAAGAGCACAAAGACTAGCATTACAGCTGTTCAGCAGAATTTACCTCCATTCCCTGTATTTTCAAATACTTAAGCCACTGCGAGATGGAAACACCAACACTTCGAGATGCACAAGAACCTGGAATTCTTTGGCTTCTCTACACACAGTTGTTTCTCATTTTAGAGAAGCACCTACTTTTTTACTAGAATAATGTAAAATTACTGCATCACCTGGAAGTCTGTTGAAAACAACTCCTTCCTCCAAGTCCTACAGAAGAACAGGGGTTCTGGAAAAAATGGCTGGAGAGTGCTGCTGGGATATTTCCAGTCAAAATCCAAAGCCTAACAGAATACCCTTCTATAGGTTTAAAATACTAAGAAATGTCATTTCTCAACGGAAGGTCAGGTCTGTATGCAGCCCCCCTGCACCCCCGCCCCATGTTCTGACTTCATTTCTTCTCACAGGAGAGTCCTGACACACTGTTACTGTGAAACATTTCCTCCTAAGCCGGTTAACTTTCAGAGGAAGCCACATGGCTCAGTGGATACTTAGAATCTCCAGCAAACACCTTGATGCCCCGCAGCAGGCACAGCGTGCAGTCCCCAGGTTCGCAGACCTGGCCATTCTGAATACATGCCTCAAGACCTTTGTTTTTCTCTCCACAAGACGCATAGGAAAGCTGGGATCGCTTCCTATAAGTGGAAAAGAGCTGCTAAATCCAAAGGTTGTGGTTATTACACTCAGTAACCTTGATGGAAAATACCAGATTTGTTCTTTGTGATTGTTTTCACATATAGGAAAGGTGCCTTAGCTAAAGAACATGTCAGAAGGACTAAAACGCACAATAATAATAAAACCAACAAGAGACACTGTCTTTCCTCTAATAAAATTCCAGTGAGAAAGGTTTTACCACAGTTCCCAGTGAGGGGAATGAGCACAAATGCGTCTCTCAGTAGGCTGAAGGGTTAAAGAGAGACAAAGCTCATGAAGCTCTAACCTGCTGCCAGGTTAGAGACCCACAGAAAAGCTCTGTCGTTCCATTCCCCAAAGCAGCTGGAAGGAATCAGACCCCTGAGCTTTCTGACATCTTCGAAAAGTAGCTGAAATTTAGAGAAACGCAGAAATCACACGGCGGGGACGAGTGAAGAGCCTTTTTCTGAGTGCTTTAAGAGTTACCGAGGATTCGAACAAAAGCAAAACGTCAACGCGCCCCGGCTGACACGGCACAAAGCCGTCACCGCCCGCATGAGGTCAGGGCTGAGGGACCGGGCTCAGACACAGCGGCCGGAGCCGCGGAGCAGCTCCCGGGGCTGACAGCGCTGCCGGCTCGGACCGGCTGCCCCCCGGGACGGCGGGGCAGGGCCGAGCCGCCGCCGCGGAGCGCGGCCGAGGGCCGAGTGCGGGCCGGGCA